>OX456526.1:125943194-126128535 GCA_949748255.1 Eustalomyia histrio | reverse complement strand
ATAGCTTTTTAATAATTTTAGCGTTCTTGCACCAACTCCATAGTACCGTAGTTTTTCAATCATTACTTCATGATCCACAAGATCAAAGGCTTTTGACAAATCATAAAATATGCCAGCTACTCCTCTAAAACCGTTTTCCAATCCTTGACATATATTATTAATTACATTAACTACTGCTTCCTCAGTACCACACCCCTTTTTGAAACCATATTGACAACTATATAATAAATTATTTTCCTCTAAGTACGACGACAGTTGTTCGTGTAGAATTCTTTCAAAAACTTTATCCATTAATGGCAGTAAAGCTATAGGTCGAAATTTATCTACTGATATAGCATGGCTTTCTTTCGGTACTGGTACAATTTTTGCAACCTTCAAAACATCAGGATATAAAGAAGTGTCAATCATACTATTAAATATTCTTGAGAAATAAGGAGAAATAATATCATTGCATCTGATTAACATTTTCGGTGATATGCCATCATAACCACAGCTCTTGGTCACATCCAGGTTTGAAATAATTTGAGAAACTTTCAAATTTGTAGTATATGAAAAGTTAAATGAGTTTTCACATTGACTTAATGTTCTAAGCCTGTATATACAGCCAAAAAAGTCCCTATTATGTGCGCTGTATCCAGTAAAATGTCTTCAGTGTAAACAGTAGAACAACGAAAAGTTTAAGGACAGTCCCCAAAGTAACAAAATGTCTTCATAGTAACTTGTGGAACGAAGAACCGTCCCCGCAACATGTGCTGTGCACATATATATATATATATATATATATATATATATATATAAAATCCATACTTAATCTCAAAACTTCCCAGAGATTTATGTATTGCTAAATAGCTCTTTGAATTCCCTTTCATTTGAGTATAATAATGTATAATATTGAGTGAAAAAAATATTTTCTATCTTTTGCAAAAAAGGATGATGTATACACTGTCTTTTTTGCCAAAAAATGGAAAATTTTTGTTTCACTCAATATTATACTCAAACTACTTTTCGCTGCGAAATTCCTCTTAGTTCCTGAGAAAATGATGATTATGGAGGATCGATTATGGAAATTTTAATGCATTTCAATGCAAAATCCATACTAAACTTCAAGATTTCCTAGAGATTTATGTACTGCTAAATATTTATAAATACATATATTTATATATATATATATATATATATATATATATAAGACATTTTACTGGACACAGCGCATTTTATAGGGACTTTTTTGGCTGTATATACAGATGTCGTCAAAGTATGGGCAATGCATATATATATATATATATATATATATATATATATGCATTTCACATACTTTGAAGACATCTGTATATACAGCCAAAAAAGTCCCTATAAAATGCGCTGTGTCCAGTAAAATGTCTTCAGAGTACACACTAGAATAATAAAAAGTTTAAGGACAGTCCCCAAAGTAACAAAATGTCTTCATAGTAACTTGTGGAACGAAAACCCGTCCCCGCAACATGCTCTGTGCACATATATATATATATATATATTCATTGTGCATACTTTGAAGGCATCTGTATATGGGCAATGCATATATATATATATATATATATATATATATATATATATATATATATATATATATATATATATATATATATATATATATATATAAATATATATATATATATATATATTCATTATGCATACTTTGAAGACATCTGTATATACAGCCAAAAAAGTCCCTATAAAATGCGCTGTGCCCAGTAAAATGTCTTCAGTGTAAACAGTAGAAAACCCGTCCCCGCAACATGTGCTGTGCACATATATATATATATATGAACATGTTCCGGGGACGGGTTTTCGTTCCTCAAGTTACTATAAAGACATTTTGTTACTTTGGGGACTGTCCTTAAACTTTTCATTATTCTAGTGTTTACTCTGAAGACATTTTACTGGACACAGCGCATTTTATAGGGACTTTTTTGGCTGTATATACAGATGTCTTCAAAGTATGGGCAATGAATATATATATATATATATATATATATATATATATATATATATATATATATATATATATATATATATATATATATATATATATATATATATGCACAGCACATATTGCGGGGACGGGTTTTCGTTCCACAAGTTACTATGAAGACATTTTGTTACTTTGGGGACTGTCCTTAAACTTTTCATTATTCTAGTGTTTACTCTGAAGACATTTTACTGGACACAGCGCATTTTATAGGGACTTTTTTGGCTGTATATACAGATGTCTTCAAAGTATGGGCAATGCATATATATATATATATATATATATATATATATATATATAATATATATATATATATATATATATATAATATATATATATATATATACAGGAAGGTCCAAATTTAGGCATCTTTTTAACTCATATGTTATTTTGACAATGATAAATTGAGATTTTCTTTGGTTTCAGCAGGATGGCGCACCAGATCACACAGCTGATCAAAACATTGAAAATTAAATTTTTTCAGCTAATATTATACTCAAATGGAAGGGAATACTAAGAGCAGCCAATAAAACTACTTTTCACTGCAAAATTAAATTTTGTTTCTGGGAAAATAACAATTATGGAGGATCGATTATGAAAATTTTTATGCATTTTAATGCAAAATCCATACAAAATGTCAGAATTTCCAAGAGGTTTATGCACTGCTAAATAGCAGCCAATAAAACTACTTTTCACTGCAAAATTAAATTTTGTTTCTGGGAAAATAATAATTATGGAGGATCGATTATGAAAATTTTTATGCATTTTAATGCAAAATCCATACAAAATGTCAGAATTTCCAAGAGGTTTATGCACTGCTAAATAGCAGCCAATAAAACTACTTTTCACTGCAAAATTAAATTTTGTTTCTGGGAAAATAATAATTATGGAGGATCGATTATGAAAATTTTTATGCATTTTAATGCAAAATCCATACAAAATGTCAGAATTTCCAAGAGGTTTATGCACTGCTAAATAGCCCTTAAAATTACCTTTCATTTGAGTATAATATTGAGTGAAAACAAAATTTTCGATTTTTTGCAAAAAATGATGTATACTCTGTCTATTTTTCCAAAAAATTAAAATTTTTTTACTCAAACGAAAAGCAATATTAAGAGCATCCAATAAAAAGGGGGGCAGGTACCTAGGGGGAGCAGGTAAATAGGGTGGCAGGTACCTGGGGGCATTTACATAGGAGTGGGCAGGTACCTAGGGGGGCAGGTACCTACGGGGGCAGGTGTCTAGGGGAGTAGGTAACTAGAGGGGGCAGTTACCTTGGGGTGGGCAGGTACATAGGGTGGCAGGTACCTAAGAGGGGGCAGGTACAAAATATGAAAAAATTTTGTTCACTCAACATCCAATTAAAATATTGATTGAAAACAAAATTTTCGATTTTGCAGGGGGGCAGGTACCTAGGGGGTAAATACATAGGGGGAGGGGGAGGGGGATGACAGGTACCTAGGGGGGGGCAGGTAACTAGTGGGGCAAGTACCTTGGTGGCTAGGCACCTAGGGGGTCAGGTACCTAGGGGGGGGGGCAGGTACCTTGGGGGCAGGTACCTAGGGGACAGCTGGTACCTAAGGGGGGGGGGGGGCAGGTACCTAGGGGCAGGGACCTAGGGGAGGGGCAGATACCTAGGGGCGGAGGAGGTACCTAGGGGCGGAGCAGGTCCCTTGAGTGGGCAGGTCCTAAGGAGGGAGAACAAAATTTTTGATTTTACAGGGGGCAGGTACATAGGGCTGGGCAGGTACCTAGGGGTGGCAGGTACCTGGGGGCCAGGTACTTAGAGGAGGGGCAGATGGCTAGTGGCGGAGCAGGTACCTAGTCGCGGAGGGGGGGGGGAGGGGGCAGGTACCTGGGGGGCAGTTACCAAAAATAAAAATTTTTTTTCAATCAATATTATACTCAAATGAAAGGCAATACTAAGAGCTACTTTTACTGCGAAATTCCTTGTAGTTTCTGAGAAAATAATGATGTATACAATGTCTTTTTTGCCAAAAAAATAAAATTTTTTTCCCCTCAATATTGTACTCAAATGAAAAGCAATACTAGGAGGATCTAATAAAAATATTGGCAGGTACCTAGGGGGGCAGGTACCTATGGGGTGGACAGATACCTAGGCGGGCAGGTACCTACGGGGGGCACGTACTTAGAGGAGTAGGTAACTAGGGGGGCAGAAACCTGGGGGCTGGTACCTAAGAAGGCAAGTACCTAGGTGGGGCAGGTACCTAGGAGGGGCAGGTACCTTGAAGGGTCAGGTACCTAGTGGAGGGGCAGATAGCTAGGGGCGGAGCAGGTACCTAGGGGTGGGGCAGGTACCTAGGGGTGGGCAGGTACCTAGAGGTGGGAAGGTACCTATACTCAAATGAAAGGCAATACTAAGAGCTATTTTTCACTGCGAAATTCCTTGTAGTTTCTTAGAAAACGATGATGTATACAATGTCTTTTTTGCCAAAAAATTAAAATTTAGTTTTCACTCAATATTATACTGAAATGAAAAGCAATACGAAAAGCATCTAATAAAAATATTGGCAGATACCTAGGGGGCAGGTACCTATGGGGTGCGCAGGTACCTAGGGGGTAGGTACCTACGGGGGCAGGTACCTAGGCGAGTAGGCAAATAGAGGGGCAGTACCTAGAAGGGGGCAGGTACAAAAAATGAAAAAATTTTGTTCAACCAATATTATACTCAAATGAAAGACAATAATAAATTAGCTTTCATTTGAGTGAAAACTAAATTTTCGATTTGTTTGCAAAAAATGATGTATATACTGTCTATTTTGCCAAAAAATTAAAAATTTTTTCACTCAATATTATACTCAAATGAAAAGCAATACTAAGAGCATCCAATATTAGCAGGTACCTAGGGGGGCAGGTACCTAGGGTGGGGCAGATACCTAGGGAGGAGCAGGTACCTAGGGGGCAGGTACCTAGGGAGGCAGGTACCTAGGGGGGCAGGTACCTAGGGGGGCAGGTACCTAGAGGGGTAGGTACCAAAAATGAAGAAATTTTTTCTCTTAATATTATACTCAAATGAAAGGCAATACAATACTAAGAGCATCTAATTAAACTACTTTTCACTGCGAAATTCCTTGCAGTTTCTGAGATCATGATGATTATGGACGATCGACTATGGAATTTTGTATGCATTTTAATGCAAATCCATACGAAATCTCATAATTTCGCAGATTTATGCACTGTTAAATAGCCCTTTAAATTACCTTTTATTTTAGTAAAATATTGAGTGAAAACAAAATTTTAAATTTTTTGCAAAAAAATTTGTGGTGTATGTATGCACTGTGTTTTTTGCCAAAAAATGAAAAAAATTTTCACTCAATATTATACTCAAAAGAAAGGCAATACTAAGAGCATTCAATAAAACTACTTTTCACTCCGAAATTCCTAGTAGTTTCTGAGATAATGAGGATAATGTAGGATCGACTATGAACTTTGTATTCATTTTTATGCAAATTCCATACTAAATCTCAGAATTTCCTAGAGATTTATGCACTGCCAAATAACCCTCAAAATTCCCTTTCATTTAATTTTACTATTTCATTTTTTCTAAAAAATTAAAAACTGTTTCACCAAATATTATAATTTGGAGGACCTGTCAAAATCTGACTAGAGATGTGATGAGCAATCTTGAATTTTATTAGTTTTTGGTGTTTGTATTATGTTTTGGGCTTTGCGAAAACTCTTCAATATTTTTTTAAGAATTCCTTATTGAATTTTGTTTTATGTGTACTGCATATCTATTATTATCTTACTCGTCTGACTTCTGATTCCATTTTCCATCTGTTAAACATAGGGGAATATCATGTACCTTAGTATCCATATCTCTAATTTTAGGTCAGATGCGGCAATTCTTTTAAAATTATTTTAGCCCAAAAGTTGAAATATTTTGTCGATTTTTGAGAAAAAAAAATTGTTTAAATTATTTTCAAAAATTTACTTTTGTCTTTCCAAGGTACACGTACTCAATTTTTGAACCTCCTCTATATTTATCTGGAACCTTATGCTTCTTAAAATTAACATCAGGCAAAATAAAAAAAAAATTAGAGGAAAAGTCAAAAAAAAAACATTAACAAATGGAGAACAAATGTAAAGTTCCAAGTTGCACATAATGTTCGAAGGTACACGACATTTATCTACATTTCAGTACTAAAAAAATTCATGATCATATTCTAATCGACCGTGGTGTTGGCTATCGAAAGCAAGCCCATCATTTTATGTATGTTTATTTTTAAATACGCTATTGAAATCTTAGTGATACCATATGTTATCTTTTCTCGATAATGTCATGAATTACAAAAATACAAAACTATAATGGAATTATCTTAAGGCATATGGAATGAATAACACATCACCATAAATTGAGATAAACAACAAATTGTAGCTTTGTGAATAAGATAATTTAACAAAATGTTAAATTGCCCCTGATAGGTTAGTAGGGAGTTAACAGAACATTAACAGCTTCACACTCACTGAGTGTTGCCAGTTGTTTTAAAGGTCTTATCCACAAATATCTACTAATTTTTATTTTCTGATACCCAAAAGTCACCTTTTTTTAAATTATACATTTAAATTTATTTTATTTTAAATAGAAGCAACACCCGTGAAATTCTTTCTACTAATTTATGTGTTGCTTTCTTTGAAAAGAGAAGAGGTGAAAACCAAATCTGGTGAAAAAATAATTTTTTGGAGTTTCCTGGTTGTGGCGGGCATTGTTCCCTTCTGAGTGTGAGAATTAGTTAAACAAATTTTAACCACTGTCTCCACAATTGTAGGTCAATATACATGATTGCTGACTGCGCTTCTTCGCGTCATACGCGGTCGTCAAAAAAGTAGAATTAGTGTAATTGTATGCTGCAAGTTACATAGTACCAAAGCGTAGAATGCCTTGACGCGTATGACGCGTAAAGTAGGTCTACTTTCTACTTTTGTAAGCTTCATAAGCAGCGTATGAACAGATCAGTTGATTTTGATAGGTTATTTTTATTTTAAAAACTACACAATGGAGGAAAAACTAATTGAAGCTGTAAAAAACACGAAGTTCTTTATTTTAAATTTATTTTATTCAACAAATTTACGCTAAAGTTGGTCAAAAGAGAAGCGTAAAAAGCGTCGTATGTAACTTGAATTTCAGTAAAGCGTTTAAAGCGTTGACGCGAAAACGCGTGGTATGGACTTTCAGCTTTAATGTCATCCCTATAACGGACATTTTTATCCCCATTCACGAAATAAAATCCCCAATTTAGGAATAAATCCCTTAAGCTGACAGCACTGCCCTCACTATTAGATCACCATTGACTTCTAAATTAACATTAATGTTAAATAATTAGAAGAGAGTTAATATAACATTTTATAAAAGCACCATGAATTATTATTTTGTATTATTTTTATATTCATCGTTTACAAAAAACAAAACGTAAAGTATGTTAATATTAAAAGTAAAATTAAGTAAATACTTTCTACTATTTAATTAATTAAAAATATATTGCTCCAACAACTTTAAACTGTCAATTACTCGTATCTTATCATTCTCAATTTTTATGTCATTCTAAAACCATGCATTCTTGTACGCTCTTCATCCGTATAATCGGACATTGAATTTAGAGCAGTCGTCCAAGCAACTTCACCAGCCCTATATTGACGATTGTGTTCTTCAATTATATTTTTACGTTCAGCCACGATGGCACGTCTTCGCTGTTCTTCAGCTTCATCACTATATGTTTTATTATTTTTCAGCTATAATTAAATAAATATTCAGTTTTTTATGGAATATTTTTTTAGTAAATAATAACAAAATCAATTGAAAACGTTTCACTTAGTTCACCTTGTATTCTTGCCACTCTTCGTCCGTTAGACTTGCCATGCTTATTGATACTAAGAAAATACTTAATATTTTTAGTGTAAAGCACACACAAACATATACGTTTACTCATTCCAGTAAACGTATATATCAAGGTGGCCAGATTGTGGTTTAAACGTTTTAATATTTTGGGAATAATTTACAAAAAAAAAAAAATGAGACAAATTATACTCTCATAAACTCTTCTTAAATTGATGTAAATCTACACACAAAATAACTTAAAAGAAAGCTAATACTATAGACCACCTCCTAGGTGTTCTAAGGTACCCTTATTTCGCTTTGGATGTAAATATATAAATAGTTGAATGTACCCTTTGCATAAGGAATACTTCCTTGCCAATGGGGGCATGTGGGGCCCAGAAGAGACCACCCACAGGAGTAAGCATACTTGTATGTGGCTATCAACTTTATAAAACAGCTGTTTAAATGATTTGTGAGTCAATCCAGCGTAAAATAAATTATCTTGACACTTTTTGACTTTTAAAAGAGGCAGTTTTTATATTTCTTTCTAAATTTTTTAAAATTATTTTAAATATGTAAAGAATTGAATTTTTCTTTACAAACTTAAAATTACACTTAAAATGAATTTATAATAAAATTATGTGAAAATTTAGTATTTTAATAAACCGACGAAAAAGGTGTATAAATAGTAATATATAACTTGATACAATTATACTACGCAATTATGTATATTGGAACTGTTTTAATGTTTTTTATCGGGTAATCAAAAAGTACTAAACTTATTGTTAAAACCTCTAACAAACGAAATCACCCAAATGCGAATTCAGATTCATCTGCATAATAAAATCAGATACATCTTCATACTCAAATGATTGTGCTTGATTTTAAATTCTTAAATTTTTTCGGTAATTGTGCAACTTCGATTTTTGTCGACAATTTCCAAATATTCAAATATTTTATATCAAAATTAAATCAAAAATTTAGCGATAATTTCCAACTGAATTTTTCGATATTATAAAATTATAGCAAAAAATTGCAAAATTTTATAAAAGTTAACAATATTGACAAAAAAATATATAACTTAATCCCTTAAACGTCTTACAAAAAAATCACAAAATTTTTCACTTATAAATAAAAAAAATTTGTATCATTAAATATCTTTTTTCTAATCCAAAGAATTTAATTTGAACATGTTTTTCCCTTTATTTAAATATTTTTTTAAATTATTCCAAAATCAATCGGTTCTATTGCTCCAAAGTAGAACAAGTTCTTATAGAACAGTTATTTTTTTCTAAAAATTTATAAAACCGTATACAAAAATAAAAACATTAGTTACGTCCGATTAAGCTAACGGTACTATATTTGCAACGTTTTTTAATGTACATTAAAAACAGCAATATGACATCCGATGGCAAATTCGTATCCAACCCTGGAATATGATTTATGTATAGACCCATATAACACTAAAATCTACCGAAAATGACAGTTAAAATAAAGATCTATGCAAATAAAAAGGCGACAAATGTGTTTACCTTTAAAAAATTTAGTTATTTTTAACTGTTAAAAAACAACTAATTAATACAGTAAAAACAACTAACAATGTCGTTTACGACAGCTAACAAATTTTTACTACACAATTTTTAGACATTTGACGAAAATAGGTAAAAACTATTGTTTTTTACAGTTATTTTTTTTTTTAATATTTTAATTTAAATAAAATTTTTGTTTTTTCAAAATTCCATACGGCACTCCAGTGATTACGTTTTTATGCAATTAAGATATAATAAAATTTTTTTAATTTTTTTGCAAGCTGAAAATACACCAAATTGTCGATGTCAAAAATAAAACTAAAACTACAGAATTTAAAAAAAAAACAGTGCAATTTTTTTTTATTTTTTAACAAAATATTAACTGTTTCTTATAATTTTGGAAATAACGTAACTTTACGTTTTTTTTTAATAACTGTAATAACAAATGTTTTGTATTTTTCTATAGAAAAACAACCGTAATTATGGTTAAAAACAACGACTAGTGGTTACTGCACAAACAACTGTATGACTATCAAACATTTTTGAGTGAACAAATATGGATTTTATATGAGCCTACAGTTACGGATAAAATAATAGGGCCACTTCCATGTAACAAATTTAATGATAAAAAAGACAACAACTTTTGGTAGGAAATTTACAAAATAATTTGTATTTTTTTAGATTATAGTAAAACAAGAACACTTTATTTAATGAAAAACTACAACAAAAAATAAAATTAATTTCCAAAAAATTGGGGCAGAATGGAACTTGTTTCCATATTACATTTTTAAATTTTAACGAAATCCGAATTGTCACTTAGGAGAGTTCCCTTTTGCATTTTATAAAACACCATTAACTTGTTTTAATTATTTTTTTTTTATTAATTTTCTTAGCATTTTTTTTTCTATAATATCTTGTTTAACTTTATCTCATTTTTTACTTTTTGCTATAATTTTCCATAATACTTTTTGTTTTATTTATAATAAGGATTTTATGATATTGTTTTTTAGGTTTCATTTGCTCTAATTTGTTTTTTTTTTATATATTTTTTTATAATTATAATAATTTTTAATGTCAATTATTGTATTTTTTTTCAATAAATATATTTGTATATGGAATTATTGTTAATGATTTATTTGTTTTAAAATTGTTAACAAAATTAAATTAGTTATAGGTTTTGGGTTTTTTGTTTGTGTTGTAAATATTGTATAAGCATTATCAATTTTAATAAATTATTGTTATTTTCATTATTTATTTTAAATATTTAGAGATTTTTAAGCATTGCCTTTTTTGTGTGTTTTGTTTTTTTTTTTCAATTTGCTAATAAGAATATAAAAATACAAATACATTTTCAACAAAAATTTTTAAACATGAAAATCAGGGGTTGACATCACAAAATATTTTAAATAAAATAAAAATTTATAAAGAAGTTTTTAAAAAGTTTTAAATAGGCTTTAACCAAGGACTATTCAACAATAGGATGTGCAGAATGAAAAATCAAAAGCCAACCAGAAAGTCTCGGAAGCCTAGAAGATTTTTAACTCGAGCATCCGAACTTGGCATTTTGACTTGGTGGATTTTTGCTTCGTAGCTTCCTGCTTGGCTTTTGATTTTTTATTTTGCACATCCTATTGTAAATCAAGGTTAACTTTGAATTCTTAAAATACCTAGAATGTAAAATAAAATTTCCAAATTTAAAGTTTAAAAATATAGTTTTGTGTTAAATGAAGAAAAATTTGCATTTATGTGAATTTAATTTTTTAAAAATTTATTTTAAATCCTCAAACTTAAAAACTTCCATACAACAAATCATTTTGAAATAAAATTGCATCCTAATTTCTTTGTTTCAAAAATTTTATACCAATTTGTTAAAGTAAATTTCATTTTAATATCATAATAATTGTATTTTTCTTGGACTACACATACATATTTTAACAAAATTATTGGATTGTGTTTCATTTTAGACATAAAATTATTGTTTTTTAAGCATGTTTTTTTCCATTTTTTTTTTTTTTTTAATTTTTCCTTACTTTAATACTTTTTATATATTTTTTCTTGAAATGGAAATACGTATATATTTAATCTTTTTAAATAAATATTAAAAAAAAAACATTAAATATATTTAAAACATTTAACATACTCATACAGATTAAAAAAAATATACAATTACAAAAACTTACATTTAAAGAATAAATTGTTTGAAATAATAAATAATTACTTAAGATTAAAAATAAAGAAAAATCTTAAAAGAGTGAAAATTATTTAAAGCTTAAATAAAATGTCATTTTGATAAAGTGTTCGTTATAAGCATTCGTTTATAGTATAAGTATAAAATATTTTTTGGAAAAGAATAATAATAAACAGCCTTTTTTAAATATCTAGATTAACAAAAAAAAAATAAATAAGTTTGTTCTTATAAAATTTATTTCAAAGATAAATTCTGAGGACTTTTGACAAAACAACTGCATTAAGTAATTTTGTGGAAAAGAAATATTTTTTTTTGTCTAAAATAAAAACTTTTTCTATACATTTTACAAATTTTTCCTGCAAATTTATCAAACCAAAAAAAAAAAAAACATGTACACAAAACATTTGAATTCTAACCTTGAAAAATAATTAAATGATTTAGTCAAAAGTCCACAGATTTGAATTTAAAATATTTTTAAAACAAAATTGAGTTAAAAATACAAACATTGATAAAAAATAACAAATTAAACATATAAAATAATATAAAAAAGTACATAAAAAATATTAATAAATATTAATAAATAATTAAATGTAAAATATTTTTATTTTTTGGTTTAATATACAACTTTATGGTTAGGGATTGTGTGATTAATGTTTTATGTTAAATTTTTGTTCTATATATTTAATATACCCTTATAAAGTTATTATTATTTTTACTTATTTGGTTTTTATAATATTTTTCTTTTTTTTTTTAATTTTTAAAAAGGTACATTTACTCTTTCCTTTTGTTAAATAAATTCTCTAAAAATGTCTCTAAATTTTTTTAATTGTCCATTGAATTTGTTCTTAATTGTCCATAGCAAGCTTGGCAAACTCTTACGGGTTTTAAGATGCGTAAACGTGATATTTCCGATTCGAAACGACTGCATTTATTACAAAATACTTGACCACAATTGCGACAATGATGTTTACGTTCATACAAATTGAATCTGAAATAAAAAGAGATTATTTCAGCATTGCGTGATTTCTAGAGTGCGATTATGTGAATTTTTTTTGCAGACTAAAATTCTCAGAGTTTCGATACTTTATAAACTTTTTATGATTAATTTTTTTTTATTGGTATGAAATAATCTTCAGAATCAGAATTTATAGTATTAAGTTTTTAGAAAAAGTTTTAATATCAACTTACTTAACATGACACTTAACACATTGATCCGCTCCTTCATCTTTAAGCCAATGATCCACCACACCACGGCCAGGCTGCTCTGTTACACACCAGGAATAAATGCGACCACGGGCATCACCTAATGAAATAAAAAAAGAATATAATAAAATTTTTTTTTTTTTTTATTCAAAAATTTTAAAATATCCCTTAAGATCTTTCAAATCTTTAAAATTTTAACAACAACTTACCCACATATAAGATTTTATGATCTTTTGAAACAGTTAAAGCTGTTATACTAGCAGGTTCAGCATTATCTTTACGATCATAAGCAGTATGCATGGTAAGTTTAGATCTAAACATTAATTGACGTTGCCATTTAAAACCTGGAAAAGAGAAGAAATTAAAAAAAAGTGCTAAATTCGATTAAAGTGGAGAGTCTACACCCACCTTTTTTTAAATAATGTTCTCCTTTATGGCTATCAATCATAACAAAACCATCGGTAAGACTAGTATCTGATTTACTGGGACGTATTGTCGAGCGTTCTTCTTCTAAGGAAGAAAACATATGTTAAAAATTCGAGATATTTACCAAATAACAAAATATTACCTTCAGTATTTTTTGTACAACTAGAATTATCAACAGTTGAGGATTTGATTTCATGTAACGATTTTGCTCCCGAAAAAGAACTTTTACGTCTTTCTGAGGTTACAGGAGGTTCAGATTCTTTTTTAGGTTTATCTGATTGGGTGGAATTATTTGAATGATTCGAAGCTTCCGATATGCTGGATTCGGAAGCTGATTTATGGATTTCTAAGACAAAAAAAAACAAAAAAAATGTTAAAGATTTTAGATTTCATAAAGATATATTTTTAGTTTACCATTTTCATCGTGTGAAGATATGCCTTGCATTTGTTTTATTATATCAATTTTCTTAGAGGCCTCTGCCTGTTTACTTTCATCCTCTTTATCTGAGGCACCATCAGGATTTTCGTGTGATTGTACCTCAGCAAATCTTTTGAGTTTACGTTCAATGGGTACTTGAACATATTCCAAAGACCACATCTAAATAAACGCAGAAAATTTAAAATAAAAAACTCATAATTAGTTGTTAATTAAAAACCTACCCTTACTACACCATCTGTTGATCCAGTCATAACAACATTTTGTTGATCCCATTCTCGTATTTGAGAAAAGGCTACACATAATATTTGTTGCATCCGGTCGGCACTACCCACGCAGGTATTAACGGTTGCCAAGGGATCACCATTTATTGACCACACATGTAACCATGTTGCTGAGCAGGTGGCTATATCTCCTGTCAATTCATTTATGGCCACTGCTGCCACCACACCAACATGCCCTTTTAATTGCCTGACAAATGTAAATCGAGCCATATCCCATACTATGGCTGTGCCATCTCGTGATCCCGATACTATAACATTATAGGCTGCACTGGCTGCCAGACATGTTACAGCATCTGTGTGACCATGTAGGGAATGTCGTACAGTTAGACTCTTACGATTGGCATCAAATTTCCATACCGTTATAACAGAACTTGTACCAGCTGTTATAATCATTTTTGCATTGGGACAAGCACATGTTAAAATTTCACCAGAATTTTGCGCTGCAGCCTCGGACACAAAAGATGCACGATCTGTATCGTAGATTCCGACGCGTAGAGAATGATCAGCAAAACCCCATGCTATGTATTTAGTATATGACGGTGGCATCATGACCTAGAAAGGAGGAAAATACAAGTTAAAACAAATAAAAGCATTTAAATCGGTTTTCCTTCTTTACCCTCCAAAGTGTTTTTCTTACAAATAATATAAAAAATATTATGGAGGTGAACAAATAATTTGGAGGTAAATGACTTTTTTGATGTGAAAAAAATTATGTGATGAAAAAAAAAAATGTTTGAGGTGAAAAAAGTTTTAGGAAATCTAAAATATCATTCTCCTCAAGGAGTCTGGTGAAATATTACAATTTATTTTATTTACCAGATGCTACTTAGAAATTGTACTAAAAAACACAAAGTTGTATGGAAAATTTACAGATATCGTCATATATTCATTCATCTTTTTAACTGTTGGATCGATTTTGCTCATTTTTAATACAAAACTACCCAGAAACATGTCCATTAATCTAATGAGCTATCTCGGTTGCGTATGCGAGCCGTGAATAAAGAAAACGATTTATATTCTAGCATATTTTTTCTTCAAAAAAAAAAAAAGCATTAGCTTCTAAAAACTAAAATACCTAGAGAATAAATGATAGATTTGTAAGATATTTTTATAAAAAAACACATTAGACTCTGAGGGTTTTTTCGATGAAATTGTTAAAAATGAAACTGCTTAATGGAAATCTTAAAATGTACACTCAAAACAGTTTGTCGGTAGATAATAAAGGGCTGTGTACAAGTTTACCATTTCTTTCTACCCACAAATAATATTCTTCAATAGATATTTTCAAAAGAGAATTTGCAAAAACTTGACAATTCATGTAAGTGTTTGCCACAATATGTATTAAAAGTTACACGTGATGTTAGTCCATATTACACAAAAATTTCTTACGCATGTAATTTTTAATTTAACTATCCTTAGAATCTGAGGATTTTTCCCCTCTGTGAAATTTTGATAATCTCAGTGATTTCTATAAGAAATGTCCTTAGAATCAAAGGACATCAAAATTTGATATTTTTTAAAGAAGAAAGCTTTTTAGTTTTTAGAGTTTTTTCTTTACAAAAAATTTGAGAGTTTTCTAAATATAAGATTATCTCAAATAAAAGATTTTCTACAAAAAAAAAAAAAATCCTCACACTTAAGGCCCAATTATATTAAGCAAAGTTGAATTAAGGAAAAGAGCGATACCATACAAATACATTGAAGTACCGGTCATATATAGCTTAACTCTTGGTCGACGGACAGTACATACCAAATTTGCATTAGCACATGCATAGCAAGAATATTTCTGCAATGTATGAGCAGTAGTTCTTTAAAGTACCATCTTCTCTTCCAAATAAAAAAATAAATAAATTCATGTAATTATAAAATAATTACTAGCGCTAATAAGATTAATTTCTTTTCAACAGTTGGAGGCTCTGCAGGTATTTTCTTAGTGTAAATTGTTATTTTAATAAAAGTTTTATGTAAAATTAAATTAAGTTGTAAAATATACACACAACATTAGAGTATTCAAAAAACCGGCCTAAAGAAGTCACCCAATGTGGTGACGAAATATTGGAAAGAAAGAAATAATAAATAATCATTATTATTATTTTTTATAAAAAGGATCTTGAACTCGATTTTAAAGAATAATATAGTATAATATTGAAGATCGAATAAAGGAAGATAAATATAGATAATATCTTAAAAATTAATATTATAAAACTGTATGCATATCAAATGAATAGAGGTCATAAAGTTTGTAAATTGGTAAAATTAGGTACGTTAGTAATTTGAACGTTTAAAACGTTTTTCATTAAATAATTTTTTTAATATTACATTTTAAATATGTAAAAAGAAAATCTATTTTTCTTTTCTAAAATAATATTTTAGAAATAATATTCAATTTAAATGTTTCGTTTTAAGACGATTTTTTTGTTTGCTTTTGATAAAGTTAGAAGTGGAAAATAATCTTTCACTAATAGTAGATGTTGGACAAATAGTCAAAAGACAATGATATAAATTTTCCAACTTTTCAGTTCTTTTGTCGCATTTATCAAGATATATGAAATTATCATATAATGATGAATTATTTTGTACAGTCTGTTTTTTAGGATTTTGAATACTGTTTATTGTGTTATTTAGATCAGAAATTAAACTATTTGAATTTGGAATATCCAAAGTTAAGTCTTCATCGGAATATATCGGACTTACATCTAAATCTTCATAACCAAACGATTATAAAAGTGTTCGGAAAAAATAAAAGAGACCAAGTAACCCAGTTGATGATGTAATAAAAAAAACCGGTTAACCGAACAAAAAAAAACCGGTTTTCGGTTTTCTTCGAATTTACAAAATATTCGAAACCGATCGGTTTTTAAAAATAAAGAAACCGGTTGACCGGTTTTCGGTTTTTGAATACTCTACACAACATACAAACTCTTGTAACCCTTATATAATATATAATAAAAAAGTATTCAATTTGAAAAGTTTTCAGTACAAATATATCCTAATAAGCCAACTATACTTATGAGTACCAGTGATATTGTATATCCTTTTCGATCCTTTGAAAACGTGAAACTTTGGTTTTGAGTTGTCCAAAAAATACATAATTTATAAAAAAAAATTAAAAAAATGGTTAATAAAGGGTTAAGTCAACTTTAAAAAAGTTACATCTCCCAATTTAAGCTAATTAAAAACATGTAAAAAAAATATTAAAAAATATTAAACAAAACCAATTAATTTTTTTTATTTTATCAGGCTCGAGGGATCATAATTTAATGTTACTAATGAATAGTAAACAATATTTTTTTTATTAAATGAAAAAATTTGTAAGGATCAGCGCTAGTGCAAACTTTTGACCCGAGCGACCAGGTCATCTTCAGCCTTCTTATGAACCACCCAACCCACAAATAATAATTACATCGTGCCCTATGTTTTTGTATGTAAATTTTTGTATATTATAATCAAATTTAATATGTTGTGAAAGAAAAAATATTAGTATGCCAGATTCCCAATTCGTTCCCGGAAATGGAAACATTATCATTTGGAATGGCAACCTTGTTAATTTGTGCTTCGAAAATCGAAGATGGTTGCCAAAGGTATTTCTATAAATAGATGGAAAAAAGTTCATTTATACGGGTAATCATTCACTAAAATGAAAAATGTAATTTCGCATAGTCATTTTCCTTAGAGTGTGTGATATAAAAGCCTGTTCAAAACCATGAGTTATTTGTGGGTTGGGTAGTTCATATGGAGGCTGAAGATGACCTTATGAACCACCCAGCCCACAAATAATAATAACATTGTGCCCTATGTTTTTGTATGTAAATTTTTGTATATTATAATCAAATTTAATAGACAATACTCAAATATGTTGTGAAAGAAAAAATATTAGTATGCCAGATTCCCAATTCGTTCCCAGAAATGGAAACATTAACATTTGGAATGGCAACCTTGTCAATTTGTGCTTCAAAAATCGAAGATGGTTGCCAAAGGTATTTCTATAAATAGATGGAAAAAAGTTCATTTATACGGGTAATCATTCACTAAAATGAAAAATGTAATTTCGCATTGTCATTTTCCTTAGAGTGTGTGATATAAAGGCCTGTTCAAAACCATGAGTTATTTGTGGGTTGAGTGGTTCATAAGAAGGCAGTCGCTCTAGCGCTGATCCTTACATTTTTTCCATTTAATAAAAAAAATTAGTGTTACTATTCATTAGTAACATTAAATTATGATCCCTCGAGCCTGATAAAATTAAAAATATATAATTAAAACACATAGATCGAATAATATACAAAAAAAAAAATTAAAAACAAATTAAAATTTAAGAAATTAAAAAAAAATATATAATTGTGCAAATTTCAACTAATTATTTATTCAAGTCAAATATGAATGTCGTGTAATTTGCGGCACAGACAAGAGTGAAAGGATGCCCTGGATAATATTACTTCTTTACTTTATTTTATGGTGCGGGTGTCAATTTTTATAAATTAATTTTTTAAATTTATAAGTAAAAATTGTCAACAAAATTGGGAGTTCAATTTCATCTATTTCATTGGACATTCCTTTTCCCCAGTATTGGTGATATAAAGTGTAAAATTTTTATAAATTTTCTTTTAAAAATTATATAATAAAACTCCAAATTATTTAGATATATTTGATTATAAATTGAAGTCAATTCGCAAAGAACAAAAAAGTAATTTAATATTAAATAAATTGTTGACGAAATATTATACATATTTAATTTATATGATAGGTAGGTGGTAAGGGCGTCAAGTAGGATAAAGTGAAATAAAAAAAAATAAGTAATAGGTGTAAGATATTCTTGTCAAACTTTCAAGATGCAAAAAACCAGAAAACAGCTCTCGCAACCGAACTGTTTAGAAATTCAATATTGCAATAAAAATAAACATTAATAAATTTTTTATTCAAATTTTTCTTTAAAAACTTTTGCTAAAATGTTTTTTTTTTAAATGCTGACAAATGATAGGATTTTAATTAAGGGTGGCTACACTAAATTCAGGTTTTCAAATTGGAATTGAAAATATTTTCAAACATTTTTCAAATTGGAATTAAAAATATTTTCAAACATTTTTCAAAAAAATTGAAAACCGTTTTGTGAATTTGTATATATTAAGTATAAGATTTGTCTATCATCAATCAAACTTTTTGAATAATAAATTTAATTGATTAAATTATTAAGAACATGATAAATCGATTAATACATAATTTTAATTATTCAAAATAATAATCGTGATAAAATAAATTTTCGTACGCTCGTAAATGCAGTAGTTGCACATTAATGCAGCATAATAAAAGTAAAACGTTCAAAAAAGCATCACTTGGCAGCACTGATTTACGTTAAAACAAACAATTGACAGTGGTGCCGCAATAGTGCGAAATTAGTCTTCTTTTTCGTTTTAATTGATGTTTAATAATCAAGAGTCGTTTCATCTTTCTTTTAATTCTAATTTTAATTATAGGTTAACAAAAAGTTGTCATTTTATATCAAGACGTTAATAATATTTGTTAATGTTGTTATGGCGAACATGTAAAAATAATATAAAATTATAAAAATCCTTTACAAAACCTTCTAAAAAGCAAACTGTGCAGTTGTTGAACAGTAGCAAATCATCTGCAACAGACGATCACGCATCAGCAACAAAAATTGGCATAACTGCTGGCTGTGATGCACAAATTTTCTTTTTTACCCTTGAATAATACTCTGTTTGATAATTAATTGCAATCCACTGCTGTCCGTCCACCAAAAAATTAAAAATTATTCATTTTACAACACGTTTTCTCATAAACTAAAAAACAAAGAATCCACCAGCTGGCTCATTCTTCACGGACCGCGGCGTTACGTGTAGTGTAAACTAAATTTGAAAGAAATTTTTAGTTTAAAAAATTTGGTGTATTTTTTTAGTAACAAAAATTTTTAAAGAAAATTGGTATTAAAATTTGTTTTGCTAAACGGCTTTACCTTAACAAATTCAGAAGGAATTCATCATCATTTGATAGCTTTTTCTATATGAAATTTATTATTGTATTTGGGCCGAAATCCCGGCGGTACTGCAATACCGGGCCAACCCGCGACAGAGGTGGAGCAAGCCCCTAAACACTCCGTCTATTTCCAAAAATCAGTTTAACATTTGTTGTCCTCCGATGGAGGATCTATCAGATGTTAAGCTGATAAGAACAGATACTACACTTTGATCTTAGCCATAAGGCCGAGAAGCGATAACTAAACTATGGCCAAACTAAAATACTTATGTTTTATATTTTATAAACGTAACGAGAATTACAAACAACGTGTAGTATAAAAACATTTTATAAAAATATGAAACAAGAAAAATAGCAAACAGAACAACCACCAAATATATTTTACTACCTACTTGTTGATAAAATTTTTTAATATTAATGTTGTTGTTGTTGCTCTTGTTGACGTCATCGCTACAAACTCATACTAAACAAGTATTAAATGTTTCTATATTTAGTGAAACGTTAAATGTGTGTGCGAGGGTTGGAAATATTTAAAAGAATGTGCGCAATCATGTGTTTGTCTTTTTATTTTGCTTGTAAATTAACATGATTAGGTATATTTCTTTTTTTTTACTTCTAAAACAGTTTTAAATGTTAATTTGAACTGTTAAATTTTAAGTTTATGTTAACTTAAGGTTATTTATTTAACCTGAAGTTTAAAAAGTATTAAAATTTGTATGGAATTTAACATCTATAACTGTAAAAAAATTGACTCAAACTTTAGGTTATTGCTCTTATAAAGTATCACAATACTATGTACCTTCATAAATATTTCTACATTAAGTATAATTCCTCTGAATATTCTCCTTACCTTATTTTGTTCCACGGCAAAAACAGTCTTATCCGGTTGTAATATTTGACCCACAGGACCTTTAAGTTCCTTAATAGGCTGTAAACTGGGTTTTAAATTATCCAAATTATGGAAGAACAAACGATCGGATTGTAAAACAGTAGTATTGCCTTGTATTAAGGCGCTAGGATCAATTAAAGTTGAATGTCTATTACCAGACATTTTCTTGGCGGGATGTGGTTTCTTAAACAATTGTTTAGGAATCTGGCCAAAATTATTAATGAAACCAATGGTGGCATTTTTCTTTAAAGGATCATCGATACTAAAATAAATCAATAGAAAAAAAAAACAATAAAGTTAAGTAAAAGTTGAAGTCTTTATAAATGTATTTTAAATCACTTGTAAATATCCACATTGCCCTCGTAGAAAAGATAATGGAAAACATTAATAGCTTCTATGGCAGCAGGACCTTGTTGTTTATGGCCAAATATTAAATCGATCCACTGTTTAAAAAAATAAATGTATTTACTTTTTAAAGAATATTTTAATATTATTTGTAGTAGAAACTTACCAAATGTAAATTTTGACTAACATAATCACATTCTAAGGCACTACGATGTAACCTTATAAACTCACGAGGATCTTGTTTGGCCCAAGGTGGCAATATAACATCACTTAACGTTTCACCATTTTGTTTGGTACCTTTAATTCAAAAGCATATAAAAAGTTTAAGTTTTTCTCTCTTCATTTCTTTAACATACCCAAATCAAATTTATTTGAATTTGTTATAAATTCAGGGAGGTAGAAAAATTCAGGTATCAACTCTTTAACATCAGCCATATTAAACTTAGAAGCCGATAGCCAGGCTTCCTTCAAGCTATGAAACATACGATCGGCCAAATCAAAATGGCCACCTTGTAAACGTAGAAAATGTTGACTGAATGGTTCCAAACGTACTAAATATGAACAAACAATCATGGCCGAACTGTAATGAGTGCCATAATGATATGGTGGTGTTTCACCCTGAGGATCATCCCATTCCTAAGCAGATGAATACAATGATGTTAGAATGTAGTTTTAGTGTTTTATTTTTCAATTTACCTTAAATCTCTTTTGAAATTGTTCTAAACGATCTTCAGATTGTGCTCCCATTGGTTTTGAAAAATCACGGAATGTTTTAGGATTATTAAAATCTAATTCTTCTGAATCATAGTCCGCTAAAATCCAGGGAAATACCGGATATTGCATAAGATCATTATAGGAACGACCAGCCAAAGTATTTAAATGCATTAAATATTGGAAGTTTGAAATTTCACCACGCTGAAAGATATAAAAATAGATATTTAAGCATAAAAAGAAAGTTTAAGGAATTTTATTTTGTTAGATAAATCTGCTCAGATTTTTTAAGAAACTCACGGTTTCTGAGAATTTTTGTACAGTGAAACTAGATTTAAACGAACTCGCATGAGACGAATTCTCGATTAATACGAGCTAATTGAAAAGTTTCTACGTTTTGGGAACAATTTATTTCAAAATAAAAACACATTTTAATACGAACAATACATAAAACTTAGACCTTTGGGTTTTTAAAAAATCCACGAATTTATCCCTTAAAAGGTCAACGATCGCGATTTTAAAATATCGACAGATGTATCTCTGAAAAATCGACATATTGGTCCTTTAAACACCAACGAACACCGAAACAACTCAAAATCCACCGGATACCGACCAATGAATGTCACCTCAGCAGAAGCAGCAGAAATCAAAATATTTCAGTCAGTGATGCTACAAAAAAAATACTATGCATTATCAGCAGATGGTTCCCTTAAAAGGCTCAAAGCCGTGAAATTTGAAGATCTGCAGTTGATTCTTTAAAATATCTACTAGTTGGTTCCTGAAAAAAACTACGATTAGGGTTTCTAGTAGACATTAGAAAATACATGTGACCGAAATTTTCACAGACTCGTCAACATACATATAATTGGTGTTTTAGCTATATCTCTAATAATGTCAAAGATTAGCATTCTAACAAACGTATAAACAACTCACTATTAGGGTTTCTGACAGGCATTTAATATTACATACTATTGAATTTTATTGGGGTGCTCATTGACCACCTAAAGATCCACTATTTAAGTTTCCGGCAGGCATTAAGAATCACCTGCAACTGGGTTCTTGACACACCTTTAAAATACTCATACTTAAAGGTTTTACGATTTATGGTTTAGCTGACTTCTAAAAGATTCACAATTTAGTGTTTTGCAAAAGTACTTGTTTATTTAACAAATAAAAAAACAGCAATTAGAAAAATAATTTTGTAAATAAAAGGAATAGGAAAATGTAAATGAAAACAATTTTTGTAAACATTAGAAAAAATTTTTGAATCTATGTCCACAGTTTCAAATATGTATGGAAAATTCATCAGACCTGGGAGGGTACAAAAGTAACAAGATATTTTTTTTAATAGAAAAAGTCTTTAGAATATTTTCTTGCAAGTCTATTAAAAAATTAAAAGTAGACATTTAAATTAAAAAAAAAATCAGAGAGTTTTAGATTTGCTTTTTTAAAAAAGCTTAAACTTCATACAAAATAAAGTTAATTTCTTAAAAAAAAACCAAATTCATTTAAACTTACCACCCATCTTTGTGTTACCGACGTTTCACCAATTAAACTGCTAAATATACCCGATGTTTGTTCAACACTAGCAGTCCGTTTTTGACCCGCTATCGACTGTTGAGCATTATCATTTATAGCCGTAGCATGAGCCATAAAACGTTGATAAACCTTGTTACGTACTTTACGTGGAAAACTTAATAAATAATTACGGCCATCTTCGGAGAATACCTCCAATGCTATAGGTTGTAGCAGATAACGTCTTTTATGAACTTCACGTATCTCCTCATAACCAAATTTCGAACATTGACGTATTTTACATTGACGCGTAGTACCACCAGAATTTGGTATAATTGGTTCATAGGCGCCGGGTGGTAAAGTATCAATATCTTTTATTTCACGATTTTTCAATAGTGTAAAACCATCCACAATATAACAATGTTCTTTGCCAAATAGTAAAAGACCTTCAAAGGTATCCAAACCTTGGATACGTGCACATCTAAACATAAATGAAATTTTTTCTTGATCTTCCAATAGTCGTAAGAATGTTTCATTATCTGCTATATTTGTCATTTCCTCATCTTCTTCGTCATCATCTTGATTTGTGCCATCTACAGATTCTTGTGCATGTGTCAAAGCGCGATGTTCATTGGGTGATGCTGGCGGTGTATTTATGGAGCCTCCTGGTTCACTTTTTGATGTCTGCAATTGAGGATGTGATGGTTTACATAGCAAATTGGCATCTACGGAATGTTGTTGCTGCAAAGACTGATGTTGGGTCACAGCATCAGTTTCACATAAAATACGTGGTGGTTGTTGACAATGAGTATAATAAATTTTACTATCAAAACTACAGGCAACTTTGTTAGCTTTTAATTGACGCGTATCACCGCTACGATTATCCGTTTCAGGACGATATGGATAGTGTAAATAGAATAGCTCATTACGCATGGTCTTCTTACGCATACGATGAGGTCCTTCGGTGGTATCAAGAATCCATTTGTCGAGAGTCGAAATACCTTCTGGACCCCAAAGGCCACGTTCTCTGGTTAATTCAGTTTCGGATTGTAACCAATCTTGATAAACATAACGTTGTGTATGTTGTAACATTTGTATATATTGTTTGCCACGTAATTCCCAAAGGTCCCTGCAAGAAAAAAAAATTAAATTTATTGATATACATACATAACTATTTCAATATTTTGAAATTAATTTTTTTTTTATTTATATATCAAGAAAGAGTATTCCTGTTTTTTGTTTTTCTAATAACGCAATCAAAATTAATTTTCAACTAAACTTTAAACTACGTGCCAAAATTTAAAATTTCAATTTCGAATTTAGAAATCATCCTTGACAGTAAAGGTTTCTAAAATAAGTATTTTGTATATAATTCTAAATTTTTATATTCTATTTATATCTATACATTTCAAAAATTTATGAATTTCGAAAATTTTTAATAAAAATTTGTATATTAACCTCTAGAGAACGTTTTTCGCCAAATCATTAATTTTTTTTTTTAAATTTTTTTATTTATAACAAGCTCTTAACCTCCGTTTATTTAAAAAACAAACACTAAATTAACACTAATTAAACTGTCTACTCACTTTATCAATTGCACATGTATACCCGTACAATCGAAAGCATTTTCTTTAGTCATATTAGATTTTGTGCGAATTAATTCATCTTTTTTGACTTTAGTGCGGCTGGCTAAACGTGTCAAACCACCAGTGACTTTTTGAATTTTCGATTGAATTTGATTGTGTATCTCCCAAGGTATACGATATGAGGCCTTACGTTCAGCATCAACGTAATTGAACCACAATTTCGAAGCTAATTCCATAACTTGTTCTCGTGTTGTTTGTAAATCAGGAGCTTTTGAGTTGGTGTGAGGAGTGGATAAGGATATTTTAAAAACTTCCTCTATAGCAGGCTTTTTACAAACATATAACTCTTCCCACACACGAAAAGCGGCGCCGACAATTAAATTTCGTCCCTGGAAATATAATTCTTAAATCATCAAATGAATAATTAATAATTTAAGCCGTCTTACCTGTAATTGATTTAAATCTTCATCTTTGGGTTCGATTACATCCGTCTGAGGATTAACATGCCAGGTGGTATTTCTTGTAGTCGATGGCTCCAATATTATCTTCATATCCGAAGTTAACTGCAGCAAACAATATGTTAAACATCCAATAAATTCCAACTCATGGTTACCAGCTCCAAATATTAATAATCGGTGTGTTATTATCTTATGCAAAGCCTCTAAAACACTCATTTGTTCCGTGATGGCTTCTGTAGGTCTGGACAACAAATACAATATGGTACGATTTAAAGAATGATGCAAGTGTTCCAATGATATCGAGGAAGACCTTCTCTTAGCTTGTGCTATTAATTTGATGATAAAATCAAATATATCATGTGGATTACGAGTCAAACAACCCTGCCACATTTTATCTACGACACGGGCGGTAAAATAGAAAACATTAGGCGCTATGTGTTGAGTATGACTTTGTAGCAGTGGCACTAAAGATAAAGCTGCCTGTTCACCCAATAAAATATCAGCCGCTAAAAGATGATCCATTAAGGCGGTTATAATTTCAGTTTGATATTCAATTTGTAATGGTATTTCTGAGTTTTCCGGAGAGGCATCTAAAACTAAATCAATGACGGGAGTAGTTTTACCATGCATATTTAGACTTAAAGAATCAACCACAATAACACGTAAGAAATCTATAATACATTTTCTAACAGGATGATTGGTTAATTTAATAGTTGATTGATTTATATTGGTCATTGTAGTGCTTAACATAAAGCAGCCAGATTCTTCTACAGGAGAAGAATTACCACTATTAGGTTCAGAATCTGCAGTATCCTCTTTATTATTATTAGGAAATAAAACCGCTACCAAAGAGCAGATAACATCTCCAGACATCATAACTGGCATAAAATCTGTAAGATTCTGATAGAGGCTAAATAGTAATTGTATAATAGTCTCTGGATGACTGGTTAACCAAGGAGCCAATTCACCACCATGTACTATGGCTCGTACCATGCCCAGAAGAACACATACTGCTTCGGGACATATATTCATTTTTGGTATATTGCTATTGGCCGAAACGGGAGCGCCCCATAAAAACGACCATACACGATCTAAATCGAATTTGGTATGTTCTGTAGCCAGTAGTTTAACTGGCTGACCCATTATTAAGGCGGTTATCAGGAAATAAAGTTCGGGAACATCCAAATGATATTGTAAAAGCCATTCTAACATTTGGAAGCCTACAAAAAACCAATAAAAAATAAAAAATTGTAATGTTTATTGAATTCAAAATTAATATTTTTTACAAAATATAAAAAAATAAAATTTCGAAATTATTTTCGAAAATTAATTAATATCTTAAAAGTATTGAACAAATTTGGAAACTATTTTGGGGGAATATTTTATAAAAAATAAAAACTTCGAAGTTATTTGTTTTCAAATAACATCAATTACATATTGTAAATCGAATTTTGAAAAATTGTTTATATTAAAATGTTACTAAAGATAAGTTTCGAATTTTCGAACTTTGATCCGAAATATAAATCAAAAATTAACTATGAAACATAATAAATATAAAAAAATTCAATTATTTTGGTATTTAAAATAATTTGAACTTTAGTTTTACAGCCGTATGCATAGACATTTTTTTGATTTTTATAACACACTTATAAATTAAATTAATATGCAAAACAACAACAAATAAGACTGTTATAAGAATCAACTAAATGTCTATGTATACGGATAGTTATAAAATATAATTCTAAAATAAATTTTTTGTTTTTAAATTTAATTTGAATTAAGGTATAACACGAGAGAAATAAAAATATTTAATACTTTAAAAGTGAAATTTTTAAAATGTTCCATAAGCCTTTTCTCTCTCTCTCTCGCTCTTTTCCAAAGAGAGCAACACATTAATTAAAAGGATGAATTTCCTAAGTATTGCTTATCTTTAGAAAGAGGGCTGCAAAAAAATTCCTGATAAATAAAAATTAAGATTGAGAAGTAACACTCAGGAAATTTATGTGTTGTTTTATTTTGAAGGGTCTATAGAAGATATGAAAGTTGGTGAAAGATGAAGGGCATCAAGTTTGGCAACACTGTAATTGCGTGAGATGATAACTCTTAGAACTTAGAAATTATTGAAGCCCTGTTATGTTATTTTTCTTCGGTGGGGTTAAGTGCTATGGGAACACCGACGGAGAACGTTGCGATATTTATGAGAGACAAAAACACATACATATTATTTTTTCTAAATTGATGTTGCTGTCACTGGGGACCGAACCCACAATCTTCTGTGTAACATTCGAAAATTTTCCAACTATAGTTTAAATTTCAAAAATATGTTTGAATGACCCAAATTACTAAAATATTAAAACAAATACCAACTAGCTGGTAAAGTAGATGGTAACGTGCTAGCTTATCACTGCCAGGATCGTGGGTTCGATCCCCAGCAGAGGCTCTAGTTTGAACCGATAGCATTCGTTGCTAGTGTTCGTTTAGGCTATTAGAATATAATTTGTACTTATATGACTAATATAAACAAAAATAAAAAAATACGTAATATATATTAAATATAGAAATCTGAATTTAAAAATTTCTCAAAACCACTTACCCGGTATATTTAAAGCCGCCATCCTTACTTCTCCCGCTATATGTGTCGGTAAATGTTGTATACTGTTAGATGATGATACAATTACAGTACTTGAACCTCCTGCCGGTCTATTACTCAACTGCTGAGGACCGATGCCCATCGATTTTCTTTGTGAAACCATTTCCGTAAATCGTAAATAACCACCGTTGTGAGTGGAATCACGAAAACGAACCAAAAATGATTCATTAGCACAGACCACAACTAAAATACGTACAGCAATAATGACTGTGGTAAAATGAACATGCGTTTGCATAAATAGCAAAAGCCAATCCATGCCTAGAGTCTTAGAAATATCATCGCATATAATATAATTGACGGTGTTGCGTGAGGTAAATAAGAGACCATGTAAAAGAGAAAGACAACGATTACGTAGATAAATATTTTGAGCTGTTGTATCATATTCGGCAGTAGCAGCTGAATTGGAAGGATTTGGGGTGGGTTTCATAGAGGGTAAGATTAAAGATTTTTCCACTTGTTCTGATTTTGGTAATTTGGAAGCACAATATTGGCCAAATAGTAATAAATCCGAATGCCTAGGTTGTCCACCCAGCAAAGCTTCCACCAAATTAAATAGTATTTCACGAGTAGAATGATCTTGTATGTCGACTATTATGTATAATAATTTGTTAAGTAATTGTAATTCCCTCATTATTTTAATATTCTGTTTCTTTTCATTTGATTCTACGGCCAGTTCTAATAGATGTTCTAATAGGGATCTTAACAAACCATTAGGGGCATTATGCCATATATCCAAGTCACATAAAAGATCTTGGAATGCTGTTACATTGGGTATAGCAGGCATTTCTTGTCCCGAATTAACGGTACCCACTAAACCAAACGTAAGATGCAGTATGTGAGAATTGAGCAAATTTTTCTTCTTTTTGAAAAACATTCCCAAAGTTTGGTAACATCTTTTACGATCCATTTCACTTTGAGCGGCACGATTACTGCGTACTACACAGGTCAGGGCTTTGACACCCGCATAAAGAGATTCTACATCTTGAGCCATAGCTATAATACCCAACAAAACATTACAGCCACCTACGGTATCAATCATGGCTGATACGGGATGGGGACTAAATACTCTAACACCCAAATATCCCACCACCACTCCGCCTAAAGTTCGTCCAGCTCCAGCTAAATGACCAGCAGAATTATGAAGAATTCTGAAATGGATAAAAAAAGAATTAAATGAGATTTTCGAATATTATTTTACTATTTCCAATAGACTTACTTTATGGGTGTGGCATTTTCATGTGAATTCATACCCAATTGCTTTGCTATGGATTTATTATCCGCTCGACTATATACTTTGCGTATTTTCACCAAAGTCAACTGTGACACAGCTTTGGCATTTAGTCCCAACAAAACTTTCTCTTCAGCTACTAAAGCACCTAAAGGTTCTACCTTTTTACCTAACTGAGGAGCTTGCAATGAACCCATATAATGTGGTCCCAAATTATAGACAGTCTGTACTGTTTGTTGATTTACTACATCTTCCAGTAAATGGCATACGCCCTGTTTCCAACATAATCTGGAATAACGTCGCCATATGGGCGGGGTGCCTATGTAGCCAAATACGGAAGTAGCTATCGGTAAATTAGCTGATCCTGCTCCCGGATTTTGTGAGATATAATGTAATTTTTGGGAATGTAAAGGAGTACCATCTAAATATAATTGAAGACTGGAATTTTTGAGTACAGCACGATTGAGTACCACCACCAAATGATGCCATTGTCCTTCGTGCAATAAGTCGGGGCACCAGATGCGAGCACTACTGTCATCAGAACCTTCCGGTTCCCAATCACCAAGACCTAAAATCACAGAAAAAAAACATTATCAGAAAAATACTTATGAACTTATGTTCTAGAAAAAATGTAGGTATTCGCAAAACTTCAAAAAACTTTGTAGTGAACAATTTCATTCTAATATTTTCGAGATCAAATTGTAATTTCGAAATCATTATCGAAATTTAATAAATTTGAAAACTATACATATAACAAAATGATAACGTTCAATTTGAAAATATATGTTTAAAAACTGACTATAACCCGGAAAAATGGAAATGACCCAAATTAATTACATTTACATCTTGAGAATTGTTCACTTAGAATTCAAATACACAAAGTTCAAAATTTTAGAAACTAAGTGCAGTGTTCATCTTTAATTTTATAAGATTTTTAACAAAATTTTGTTAAAATAAAAATTTCTTTATTAAAGAATTCAAGTTTAAAAGTTAATTTAAAAATCTCTGAATTAATTTATGCAAATTGGTTGAAATAAAAAACAGTACAATAAATTAAGTTGCCACTTACTTTTACTTGGTGTCACCAAAGTTTCCTGGGTCGAAACTACAATAGCCTTATCTCTGGCCGATAGTAATATGGATAGACACACTAGATTCTCCTCTCGAGGATTATGTATCGTCCTTACCAAAGTCAATAATCTTACACAATGTGGATCAGTTTTAGGATCAGAGAATTTCTCAACACAAAACCAAGTCGAGAAAGATAAACCAGTTTGTGGTGGAAAAATACGATCTCCAGAACCAATACCACCAATAGTATTAGAATCTATAGTTCCTCCTGCCGTAGCTGTAGCTTGTGGGGCCAGTGAGGGTAGATACAAACAACCAAAACCTTCGGCAGACATATCCATTTCCACAAATGGTGGTAAAGTACTAGAACCATGGGCACGAAAATCTCTTGGTGTAGTCATAGATACCAGAGTTTTGATGCGCGTTAGCGGTACAGGACCACCCATTTTATAGGGTTTACTTAAATCTATATCTGCACAAGATAGTGGTTCGCCTAATCTTAAAAACTCTCTTAACTCTGTTGGCTGCAAAGCTTGTGCCGCCAATCTTTCCAAAATATATTGCATGGGTACATGTAATGGATTAACCTCTTCGGATAAAGCTCGTCGAGCTATATTTAAAAGTTGTCCTGCCAAACCATAATCACACATTATTTGTTGATTACGTTCACTGCGTACTAGTGATTTAATAATTTCACTCAAATAAACTTGTAAATTTATGCCTAAAGTTTGTTGCTCCTGATGAGTTACACTGGGCAGCAGTTGTATCATACATAATACTACACCCGGGTGTACAATTCTTGGCTCGGGTGTTGGTTGTGTAAGATTTAATTGATTGGGATGAGCTGGTGTTATGGCCAATTCTTTGGATGGTGATCTATTGTGTTGATCATTTAAGAATGTTATAATATTATTTAGATTAGGAGATTCAAAATTATCCAAAGCAATGCTGTAGAGGAGACGATAGACTACGCAAATGTAGGATAAGGATCGGGGTATTGTTGTTTTAAAGCTGGAATAAAAATTAAACAAATTTTAAGCATTATTATTAGGAGGCTCTAAATCTTGAAAATTTTATTTATTTAACATGCAACCGCTGAGACGTTCTTGAAAGCTCTTTACCAGACTTCGTGTTGTAGATAGAATACAACTCAGTCAGAATATGGACCATATTTCAATGGTGACGAAATTTGTATGGTCTTTTGAAGTTAGATTACAAGCAAGATAGGACTGTGAGGTAAAGGGAGTTTTTTTTTTAGAGAAAAACAAGTACCAGAAGGACTTCTGAATAAGCAGAGCCGGAAATTTTAAAATCTATAAAGACGTGTAGATATTACTAGTATAGACTAACATGCAGTGATAAAAACGAACGTTTAAGTTACTCTAGTCAAATTAGTCAACATGGACTAGATGGGCATCTTTCGATAGCTCTAACCCTATAACAGATGTATAATCTAGGAAGAATATCGTTATTCTTTAAATAGGAATAATCAGGGGTCACTGCGCAAAATAATAAAGATTTCTGCAGGATCAGGCTGAACGAGAATATGAAAAACTTAGTGTCCGTTTAAAGGAATGATTTGTCAAAATGTAGACAGCCTGTCTGGCGTTGTCGATTTTTTTTTGCAAACAAAGGTATGAGGGGACAGAGGAATTTGTTGCCAATCGAATGGATTAGCTGCAGTAAATAAATCGTTTGAAGGAAAACAGCCTCCAGGTTGGGAAATTGATCACAGATTCGATAAATCTTCATAGGTTCTTAATACTGTAAAAAGCAACATACTCAATTGAGTCTCATAATTCCCTGTCGTATGTAAGGTGATCTAATATATCACGAAAAGAAGCTGGAAGACAATTTTCCATGATATCTCCGCACATAAAGTGATTGTTTCAATTAAAGCTATACGAAAAAATATACGGTATTATATCTTCCAAAGCTTCTTTTAGACTAATGGTGTGATTTATTTAAAATTAGTAAGCCATGCTAAAATGATGCGTAGATGATACTAAATTAAAAATTATATTAAAATAATATTCCACTTACCTGTAGTTTAAGATATCACCCGAAAATACATCATGATAATATTTCTGTATAGACACATCGGCATTAAATAATCCTTTAAATTCCGGCAATTCTATATGATTACCAAAACAGCCCAATAAACGAAGAGTATCACACAATGAAGAGGTGCAAATTTCTTGATGAAAAAATTTTGCATTTGCCGGTTCAAAACGCATAGCCGTAGCCAAAGTTTGACAAACCATTTGCAGCAGCAATATCAAATCATCTTGGGGTATCAATTGACCTTCAGGTTCTTCCGCCATCAAGGGATCATCACATAATTTACCATCCAATGATACAAAAACACTAGTAAGATAAACAAAACCACCAACTTTACGAAAAACTGTACGAGTACGATGAGAATCTTTCAGGCAACCCAAAAGCATATTGAGTATTTGTATTTTAAATTCCACCTGATAGGGGGGAACAGCATGCATAACAGAGAGTATGAAAAGCATATCATCATCCCCTCCAGCCGAAAGTATAAGTTCTCTAATGATACCCAAAGCTTGTGGTCGACAATGCTTAAATTTCACCAAATCGTGTATACATTTAGCACCACCACATTCACGAAAAACATTCGCATTATTGTTATTACCACTGAGAAGTATAGTCAAAGCTTCTAAAACATGTTTACCCATGCTATCTGACAAATCTTCTGATTCCATTTCCACTACAATAGCATTTTCATCATCATTGGTAATTTTTCGTACATGTTCGGCATAACGATTGAGACATGTAACAAATACTTCCAAGATTCCTACTTCTCGATATACATCTTTAAACACATTATTGTGCCTTAAAATATTTAAAACAGTCTTTAAACACAATATACTACAACTAGTTGAATGATTGTTTTTCAATAACAACGATAAAGAAATCAATTCTTTGCAGGGTACAAAATTCAATTGAAATACTATAAATTCTAATAGATCAAAGAATTTCTCTTGTATTTGTGATCCCTTCATATGTATCCTTTCCGTAAATTGACTAAGGGTATTTTCCGATTCCAAAATGAAATAATTAGCATTTTCCGAATGATAAACTCTGGATATAGTATCGAGTATCGTACAACATAATGATGTTGATGTTGCTTTCAGAAATACGGTTTGTAAAACTTGAAAGGCATAGATATTGCGTACACATGTTTCACGTGATGTTGCCTGGGGCATTTGAAAATTTTGCATTTTAAACAGAGCGTTAATTTGAGCTTGTGGTGGTCGTAATTCATTAAAGCCACACATGCAAAGTGATGAGATCATTAATACCAGATTACGAATGGCAGCCTGGACTTCAATCGATTGAGTGCGTGATGTATCAAATCTGTTAAGAAGAATAAGTATAAAATTTAGTGGATTGCGTATAATTTGAGGGGCTTTTTAAAACTGTAGAGGGGTTTTCAAGCAAATTATATCAGATCAAGAAATAAAGGTATACAAAACGAAGTCTCTATATCGCTAGCCTACAGCTCTTATCCAGTTCGAGTGTGGTTAGTGTTGTTTCAACACTAATGAGAAATTTTCAAATTATCGAAAATAGAGCTCCATTAAAACTTCGATTATTTTCTTATAAAAAAAGTCAATATGTTACTTGATTAACAGGCTGCTATCCTTGCGATTGCCTAACCAGCTATTATTAGAGATCGGTTTGAAACCTTTTAGAATAGATGAAGTTGGTAACCTATTCAAAAAAATATATATTTCTGGTAATGTTAAAAAATTTTTCATGAATATTCAAGTTAAAACTTTTTATGGCTCAATCTTGGTAATTCTCCCCGTTTTTTGTGAAGTTTTTGCAAATAATAGTTTATCACGCCTATTTCTACCTGTGCCGAATTTTGGCTGTCATTAAGACTATTTTGGAACTCCTACCAGCGAGTTATTTTAAAAACATCCCTGATCTTAAGTGATGTATGTTTTTCGAACATTTCGATTAAATTACATTAACATAAAAATAAAAATTTGTACTTACTTGAGCAAAAAATCGCTTAAAAATATATAACCTTGTGATGCTTTAAAATCATCCATTAATATTTGCGATACCTGACTAGAATCTTTAAGAAAACAAAATACGGTAACAAACATTTCAACAATTTCCAAAGGATTGCCAAATGTTAAACGTCGCATATTATCCACACATAAAGCCATACAGCCTTTGGCTAAAAATAAAAATGTGAATAATAAAAAATGAAAAAAGTTTACAATTAAAAGGATGTAAAGTTTGATAAAAAAGTGTTTAAACTTACAATGTATATAACTGACAACAGCATCGGTTAAACCATGCCTGGAAATAGTGGTGAGTATTTCAGCAGCATTTTTACGCCACACAATATTATGTGTGGGACAAGGTGAGGTTATGGCAGAAAATAGTAAAGTCAAATCATCCATTCTAGCTAGCTCTTCGGCTGGATAAGGAAATGAACATAGTTTAACTAAAAGTTGCAGAAAAACTTTTTGTAACAAAGTACGACGTTCAAAAGCATTAAAATCACTTGGAGTCTCAGAAGGAGAATCATCTTCTACGGCAGGTAGATCAAAAAATAAATATAAACATTTAACCAACGTAGAGGGCACTGAAGCAGCTGTCATAACCTAAAAAAGTAAATATTAAAAAATTATAAATATCGGCAAAAATTACATACAAAGTTTTTAAAAAGAATATAAGGATTTAAAAGGAATATTTTGCAATTTCGTTTGAAAAATGCAACACGTTTGGTTTTTGTTTAAAGTCATTGAAGTGATTGTAGGAAGTTGTTGTTTGGCTTTTCATATTTCCAGTTTGGATGAAATTGAACCATTGCCTCATGTTGTCTTCTATTGTGGTACATTTTTTGGCTTCACTATCATAGCCTTCTTTGGAACTATTGGAATATTATTGGGTCGTGGAACTAAACCTTTAATGGAAGCTATAACTAATAGTTCGGCAGCTGCTATGTATATATTTGCTTCCATTTTGGCCATGTATCATGCTGAACGTGATTTCCATTTAATGTATTTGTCAGATTTTGAAGAACCTCATCATAATTTCTTTAGATATTGTAAATATCAAAGTATAGCTTCATTGACTTGCGGTTTGCTTTATCTTTTGAATAGTATCTATGCTTTTGATGTTGTCTGTATTACCAAACGTCAATTGCATATTTTCGAAGATGAACATGAAGAGGCCAATCAACCGATACGTTTGTATTTTATAAGTGAGACGATGCAAAACTATTTGGAAAGATATGCATGGTTTCGTCGCTATTCCGTTGGAGATCTTTCAAAGACAAGCGATCATCGTTTTCCAACAACACGCAACAAAGTTAAAAAATCTAGAATTGATGCAACAGCTTCCGTATCAACGACTAAAGCGAGTTCTGAAAAATCGGCAGATAATCAATTAAGAGGTGGAGGTTGCGGTGATTTTATATCATCAGAAAGCTCAGTGACCACAGCACATGTTATAGACAATTTAGAAATCGTTTAATACATGTTTGGAAATATATAATCGATAGCAATTTCAAATGATTTGCTAATATTTTTTATTGCTATTCTTTTTTTAAAATGAAGATTTTTTTTTATTGATCTTTTAAAATTTAAATAAACTTAATTTTATACCAAAAATCAACTTTCTTATTTTAAGTGTATAACTTGCTTTATTTCCTTCCTCAAGCACACCGAAGTTAATCCTGAATATCTTCCCTCGATTTCAACGTGCAAGAGATAGTTTGTGCGGTTCAGAAAAGGTGTTTTTGACACGGAAGACAAAGACCGATCAGGTCAACCAAAAAAGTTCGAAGATGATGAATTGGAGGCATTACTCGATGAGTTGTTGTCAAACTCAAGAAGAACTGGCAAAGTCATTAGGACTCACTCAAGTAGCAATTTCCCATTTTTTATGAGCTGCTGAAATCGAGCCAGACCCCTTAATATTCTATCATGACAACGCTCGACCACATGTTGCAAGACCGGATAAAAACTATTTATAGTCCAACTACCATTTGTTTCCATCGATGCATCGAAATGTACCGGAAATTGGCTTGATTTGTTATTGGCCTCAAAAAATGAGCAGTCCTTTTGGCGCATATGGATGCTGCCCCGAAAGATGGAAAAAGGTCCTAGCTAACGATGGAAAATACTTTGAATAAATTTATATTGTACCAATGTTTTACAATAAACGCCCAAAATTTGCCAAAAATTACGGATTTTTAAGTTATACACCCAATATTAAAAAGCTTTTGTTAATAGTAATAAAACCCAATGACCATTTTGCACTCGTATAAGAGGTGTAAATTACTCTTAAACAGAGTTATTTGTCTGCTTTATAACTATTTTATTTTATAGTTTAAAAATCGATATTGCTGACATCTTTGTAATTATCTAACGTATACCATACAATTCCTTTGTTGCGAAAACCCAATTTATTGTCCAAATAACTATAGTTTTGAAAAGTAAACTTTTATTAATTGTTTTACACCATTTACAAATGATTTTCTTTAAAGTTTAGAACTTAAAAATGAAAATAAGTTTAAGGTCCGACTATTAAATATCGCATTGAAATTTAAACAACAGTAGAATTAAAATCGTATATGGGAAACAACAACTAATTTACCGCTTAAGTCCCAGTTAGTAGCTAACTCAAAATAAGGCTAAAAAACTATCGCTAAGGCTATTTGCTTTTTACACCAGCAAGAAGACTTTGAAAAAGAGGTGGAGTCTACGGGATATGAACAGCAAACAGAGAGAAATTAAACTAGAAAATCTTGGTATCTTGAAGGGGAGAGAACACAAAGTCATATCTCTCTAATCTCGCTAAGGTATGTACATGAGTATCACAGGAGCTGCCAGTTCAGGACTCGAAATGATGTTCGACATGGAAATAAATTATCCCGATGGGTTTCCCCGGACTTCGATGAAATTTGAATATGTGATATAAGGGGTAACATAAAGAAGCTTTCGAAAAAACCTATTAATTGTTCGTAACTTTTTTGTTTTAAAAGTTTTTTTATATTTTAGTAAAAACAAAAAACGTAAAATAATATATGGTAATTTTTAACCCTTAAACGTGTGATTGGACCACTAGAAAGTTACACATGCTTATGTCTTCTATCTCCTCTATTACATATTCTATTTTCATTAAAATCAGAGAAAATCCATCGGTTTTTAGACAAAGGGAAATGCTTTCGCTAAGATAACTCACTTGAGAACACAGTACCAGTGAGTCGTGTAGATTTGTTCGTACTGGACTCAATCGTGTTAGAATTTACCGTAACGATCGCAAGCTTTCTGCACAATTTTTTTAGATTATAATACCAAAAATGAAGATGGGGAATAATTCAAATGTAGCATTTTTCACGCAGAAGTCTATGCAATTGATAAAGTAGCGCCGATAATAATGATTGATCATTCATTAGCAGCTTAATGTTTTGTTATCCTGCTTTGATAGTCGAAATGTGTGAGAGACTCTATTGTATTTCAAGGCCAAATAAGTTGGCATTCGATCAGACCGACATGGATCCCGGAACATATTGCGGTCATTGCAAATGAGTTAGTTGATGCATGTTAGAGATATGACTCTATACAAACGATGATATAGGATAGAAAAACAACTTGCGAGGTATCTCAAAACCGTCAAGGGGAACAAGGACTCTTCATGACTTTGGCAAGCGGATAATTAGAAAATCATTATGGATTTTCCCTGAGCACTGCGCGATAGTCATAATGACTGCACGCTGGGCTTACTGATGCGTTAATTACTATAGGAGCTGTGAGGAATACAGTGTATATCGGATAAAAAGACAAGATCGAGGTGCATGATCTCGACTACTTGTGGGGAACCTCGAACTGTATGGCTCTTGCCTAATTAAAGGTGATCAAAGCCTCTTCTTGGTTTTGTCAAGCGGACAGGTGAAGATTTTCATTAAACAATAAACGATGACTGCACGCTGGGCTTACATACGTAGGGATTACTATAGGAACTGTGGGGACGAAGAGACAGTGCATCAACTATTCTGTAAATAACTAGGACTGAAGAAGCGGTGGTCAGATATCTGGAAGGCAGATTTTGACCAGGAAAGTTTGCAGAATGTATCTTTGTTTAGTATCGCGGGAGTTTTGCGAAATTCCGGACCCAATATTAATCAGAATTCACCCAATAGAGGTGGGCCTAGATGAATCGAATAAAAAACAATCATAATTAAATACAAAAATTAAAATTTTAAAAATTAAATATAAAATTATCATAACATTGTAAATGGTGTAAAACTATTTTATTTTCTTAATCACTTTGTGCTACAACTTTCTCTAGGTATTATTGAAAACGTTTCATAAAATATACATGCCGTAGTATTCGTGGTAGTAATTTAAAACAAGATTATATTCCTTTCTTACCTGAATTAAAGAAACATCACCATTTGCTAATAAATTTAAAGTTGACAATAGCATCCAACCACTACTTGTTTCTTCGGTAGTTTCAATTTCTAAAAATTTAACAATTGCTATCGAAGCAGCCTCAGTACTTTGATTAGAGGCACGTTTACGTATTTCACTGACCATTAGACGTGAGACTTGTTGGCAGAAAGCAACAACATCCCAAAATTTTTCACTCATATCGGATGCAGGACAAGCACTAAAAACCTGTATAAATGAAAAAGTGGTAAAAGAAGATAATACAATTGGAAAAGTTTTTTCATTTACATCAAGTTTCATTTTTATGTTTTACATTGAAAAGTCAACCAACATACCTTACAAAATAATGATAACATTTGATAGAGTTTCAAATCTCGTTCTTGTTCACTTAATGGTTCTTTGGGATGGGTATATTCATTGAATAGTTTTTTTAGTGTATGTAAACTCATTTGTACACGAGCATCCAGCATGGCATCTTCACTAACGGCGGTGGGTAATGATGAGCCACCATTGGCACCATTGTGAGAGCCTGTTGTGTTTGACGACCCAGTGCTACCATTACCAGCTGGTACACTACCGGTGCCACGTAATTTACGCATTACATTCATAGTGGCACGTTAAAAGGATATTATGTTGTTCTTTTCAATATGTCCTTCAAACGTCTTCCTTTTCTTCGTTGGAGCTTAAAAAGCTCTTTAACGGTTTTAGAAAAAAAAACCCCTCTCTAGAGGATTTTTTGTTTTATCTTCTTGTCTTTTATAGTTATTTGATGTTAAGTGATTTGAAAATCTTTATGAAAGTCTGTAAATAGTGGATTTTTAAAAGGTCAATTAATTAAATTTAATTTTCTTGTAAGATACAATTTCATATTTTTCTTGTATTTGCATTTTTATTAAATTGCTTTAAATAAATTGATAGACATTTTTTAAAGCTTTTTCATTTTGTGTATGTTGGTATTTAATTGTCAGTTGTGTTAAAATTTGTAAACATATAAAGTGGGTGTTAATAAATTTAATTAAAAGTTGAGACTTAATTAAATAATTAGCAGTGTTTTTTTTTTTCAATATAACTTTAAAATTTTGCGGTTATATGCACTCAAAATAGTTTGTCAGTTACTACATGACAAGACCTTTGGAACAATTCTTTGGGGATGAGACAGGCAAAACTAATAGTCAACACCTTTTCCAATGGGAAAATTTTGGACCTTGCTAGGAACGACATTAGATTACTAACAGGGTTTCTTACCGGACATTTCGGATTAAAATACCATTTGTGGAGAATGAATCTGTTGGAATCGCCTCTGTGTCAACTTTGTCCGCATTTTGTGTGAGTGTGTTGTATTTCATAGGGACAGAAGGAAAGTTTTCAATAGGGAATTTTTAGCTCGAGAAGACATTAGAAACTCTTCTCCATTTTCTATATTAAAGTTCATGGGGAATATAATACAGAATTTGGTTTAGTTTTATGGTCCTTGGTACAAAAGATTCATATGGGTCGCAGTGCCTGCCGTAGGGCCAGATCTTAACTTAATTAATTAATAAAATATATCATTTGTTTTTTGTATCAATCAGTAGTTGTTTTTAATTTTAGCAATAATTGTGGGCGTTCTAGTGCAATGGTAATTGCGTTGTACTGTTACACAGAAAGTTGCGGTTTCGATCCCCAGCGGCGAAAGCATCAATTTAGAAAAATAATACGTATGAGTTTTCTATCCCTCATACATATCGCAACTTCCTCCTTCAGTGTTCCCATAGCACTTGACCCCACCGAAGTCAAATAACAAAACAGGGCTATGAACTAAAGCGCTTTAAAGAGTTTGCAAACTCTCAATCAGATAACTGTTCTAAGATTTATTATCTCGCGCAATAGCAGTGTTGCCATATTTCAAGCCCTTCATCTTTCAACGCCCTTTATCTCTCAACTATCCCCATTCAAAAGAAAGCAACATATTAATTAATAGAAATAATTCATTATGCAATGGCATAAAGTATAATCCTAGTTTTGCAAATAAAAATCAGGAAATTTTTTTGTACCTTTAATGCATAAAGATTTTTTTTAAAAATACCAATAAGTTTACGGTAAAAAAGTAGTTTATACCACTTTTTGTCAGTTGTCTTAAAATTTTTGTAGTACAAATTTTTAAGGCGTGGTTGGTTATTTTAACAGCTTTTGTCAGTAGATTGTATCAGTAAAAATTACTGTATTTTTAGTTATTTTAAATGTAAATACCTTTGTCGCCTTTTTAGCAATATATACCATTGGCTTAACCGCAATTTATAGTAAATTCTACCTATAAACATTTTTGAGTGTGTTATTTATTTATTATGGGGGTGTCCGTGGTCTCAAAGATTGTGCTTTACTTGCGATGTGGGATTTTAACATACAGGGTGGCGCAAAAATAACCTTCCGATGTTTTTTGGCTGTAATTAAAAAAAAAATGAAAAACTTTGATTCTTCTTGTGAATTATTTGTATTTGGTCTTTTAATTTTTTTACATCAAGTCGAGAATATGATGTCATCTAAATGGCCGCCGCCACAGTTGATTGTCATTTGAGCCCTTTTTATGTCAAAACTTCCGGCGACAGATCCTCACATTCTTGACGGATATTGTCTTTAAGAGCTGCAAGAGTCTGAGGCTTGTTGACATAAACCCGCGACTTCAAAAAGCCCCACAAAAAGAAGTCTGGAGCGGTCAAATCAGGCGATCTTGCTGGCTGGTGCAAATCGCCAAAACGGGAGATTAGGCGCCCGGGAAATGCATCCTTCAGCATATCGGTTGTGGCACGTGCAGTGTGTGGCGTTGCACCGTCCTGTTGGAACCACATGTTTTCCAATCCCAATTCATCAAGTTGCGGCAAAAAGAACTCGTTGATCATTGCTCTGTAGCGCTCACCATTCACAGTAACCGTTTGGCCCGCGACGTCTTCGAAGAAAAAAGGTCCGATGACTCCTCCAGCGAAAACAGCACACCATACAGTGACTTTGAGCGGGTGTAATGTAATGTAAAGGTGTTGTGCCAGTCTCTTCGAGGCGAGCGGCTAAACGTCGCAGTGTTTCACCAGTAGGCGTTGGACGGCTAGGAAATCTGCGACGAAATTCACGTTGTGCCAAAGTCACCGACCGATTATTGCTCAAATAAATAGTCACCAATATTCCGCGTTCTGGAGCAGTGTAGCGTAACATTGTTTATTAACGTGTATTTCGCATGTGTTTACTACACAAATGTCAAAACAGAACTGACATTAGAGGCCAATCGCAAAATTTATAGCATTTTCTGATAGGAGGATTACTTTTGCGCCACCTTGTATATAACATATTTAAAAACAAAATGTACAATCTTTTAACAAGAAGATGTTGTATACATATTGATTAAGATAAATCTTATAGTTCGAGTTACACTAGTTAACAAAACAATAAAAATTTTCTGAAATCTGAAAGATGTGCAAATGCGTATAATTTTAATTTTACTGTTCAATGTATGGGTAGTACAGATTTTATCTAAACATGAATTTTTTGGTATATATTTAATGGGCAATAACCACAGGTTTGAGATAAAACCTATTTCTATAAAATTTTAATAGGATTCCTAGTGATTTATCTGTGTAGTATTTAGCAATTTATCTAAAACTAATGCATGATCTTACCAAAATCTTTTGGATCTAATTTTATTTCAGACTACAAAGCCACAACAACTTTTTATACACGATCTCTTAAAATTATAATTAAAATGTCAAGGCAGTTGATAAAATAGAACTATGTAAAATAGGAGAATTATAAAATAAACTTGATTTTGTGCTATTTTAATCAATTGCTTTTAATTATTTTAAATATTTACATTATAATGGCTATTTGTATGCACACAATAATAAATAAATAATGACAAGTATATAGTAATACTACGATAAGGCAAATAAAGGAGGAACACGAAAAATTTTACAGAAAGTTATATGTGCATAAAGTATATTTAAATGGTTTGATCAATAATTTACTGTAAGCCCCAAAATTAAAGTAGTGTAAAAATATATTCCGAAACCTCGAACTATTCAGATGACCCTCCAGAACGATAAAACGTTGAAACCTTTTTATCGGGGAAAACCGCTGTTTAAAAGTTTATCTTTTGATACATGCCATATGGTCTTAAAAACTAATATGAAATTAAAAATCCTTAAAAAAATACAACTCTGCGTACAAATAAACAGATTTGTACAGTTTGGTTTAAGCCATGAACAAAATGTAAACTTTACTTTGAGAACATTTTAATAAAATAAAATCAAACATTTCAATTATTTGCAGTATATAAAAGTATAAAAAAATTGAAAACAAGTGCTAAAATGATTAGCCATTAGGGCAAGAAATTTCATGCATTTAAAATGCGGCTAAAAAAGTAAGGAATATATTATTTAGTAAAATATCGTACTCGTACATAAAAAATATATAAAACTAAAAAAAAAAATCTTAATAAAATCTTTTCTTTTAAATTAACAGTATTTTTAAGGATATTTTTCAAAACAACAAAAAATAAAAAAAAACATATTTTCTTTGGATCAATATATGAAATATATCAATCAAATAAAAAACATATCAACTAAAAAACAAATGCTTAAATTCAGCTGTACCGAATCCTTTAATACCCTCCAACAATGTCATAAAAAAAATTTTCTGTTTTTGATACAAATAATGTAAATTATCGGGTGAAATAATTTTTTAGATTTGAAAACAAATAATGCGATTCGAAAAAAATTTTGAGGTGAAACAAATTTTTGAGGTGAAAAAATTTTTTTTGGTGGAAAAAAAAATTTGAGGTGAATATAATTACTAAAAAAACAATAGAACATATTTTACTTGCCAGTCGCTACTATAAAATTGTACTATAATACACCAATTTGTATGTAAAATTTAGAGGTACCTTCACATTTTCACACATAACTTTTTAACCGCTGGACCGATTTTGCTTATTTTCAATACAAAACTGCTCGGTAAAAATTAATCTAGGTAAAAACCCTCGCTTGCGTCTTCGTGCCATGATTGCCATTTTAACAGACTTACAGACAGACGGACATCGCTAGATCGACTCTAAAATTTCATAAGGATCACGAATATATATAAATTATGGGGTCTTAAATCTATATTTCGACATGTTACAAACGGAATGACAAACTGATATATATCCTCAACATATATGTTGGAGGGTATAACAAAAATGTATTTGCATTAAATTTCTTGCCCTAGTAACCATATATAAACAATAAAATATGAGCTCTTCCTCTTTTACGCCTTTTCTCTGCCATTAGGGTTTTCAAGTTCCCGACACCTTCGAAATCCCGGGAATTTTTTTACAATATTCCCAGAAAATTTCGGATATATTAAAATAAATTTGTTCTCTGCTTTTGATAGTAAAAAAAACATTATTTTAATTTAACGCTAATTGATGATTCTGAAATATTTTATTAATTTTATTTGTATGCATAATTTTTTTTAAAATTAAGTGTTTAAAATAATAAATCGTAAAAAAATTTCCGTTTTTTTGAATACCAAATGGATCTAGTGGGAGCCGCACTTTATGGATCATAAAACAAAATGAAAAGTTTTGAAATCGTAAGAAATATTTTTTTTTTAATTTGTTTCGTCTCACTCCAAAAAAATTTTTATTTGATCAGATATGCTTAGATGACATATGTGATACATTTTATGGGCAGAACTGATCAAATGTAGTAGAAGATTTGTACATACATATCAATTTATTTTTTATATCTAAAAGGATCTGGATTTTTGTGCCTCGATATGAGCAGATCCATTCTTTCTGATACCAGATCTAGTACCAATTTAAACCAGATCTAGTCACCAATATAAAGGAGTTTTTAATTTATATATCTGATATAATTTCTCTAAATTAAATTTGATCAGATGGTTCGCCAGATCTGCTTTGATATGATCAGACCTAATAAGATCTCAAATTTGTCCCCAATTTTGAGATCTAATTAGATCTTGCACTATTAGACCTAATGAGATCTGGTCAGATCTATTCTTTTTTACACGGGAGTATAATATATGGTTGTTTTTGTGGTTTTTATTCCTGAAAATTATGAGGAAAATCCCCGGGAATCGGAATAACCGGATTGTTTGTACCGGGAATTCACGGGTTAAAAACCATAAATGACACATATGTATTTATTAAAGTAATTGCGTATTGTAGTTTGATAATATCATTTTTATACTCAAATGTACTGGGAGGGAGTGTATTTGAAATTAATATGAATGAGTGGGCTGTAAGCAAAAGGAAAAAACTCCTACAATTTTATATTATAAAAGAGTATTCCCAGCAAAATTTTTTGGTCCAAAGCATCGGTCGTGAAATCACTTATTGTGCTCAGAACAGGTTCTATCAGCGACGATTTTTTATGGAAATTATTCTAAAAGTAACGGGGTCTTTTACTTTCGAACTAGTTCTTGTTGATTTACAGCTTTCATTTTTGATTCGTGGAATTACTAGTTTCATATAATCAATTTTAGTAAAACTATTTATTGAAAATATGGTTGGTCGGTTTTTAAAAAAATGCCTGGGTGTGCATGTAAAATATACGTTTAAAAAAAAAACATGTCTTTTCAATTAAAAAGCATTGTTTAATTTGTTTTTATTAAAAACATGCAGGAAATTTAAATAAAAAAGCTTTAACTGTTTTATATAGGTCATTCACGTTAGTCTTGTTTTTCTTTTAGTCTGTGTTTTTATGCACGTATCCAACGTATGACGTGGAACAACGAACAAGTACAAAATTCGAAAACAATCAAAGTTTATGTTAAAAGTCTGATTTTTCCTTAAAACTTGTACATTTTCATTACTAAATTCTACTAAACACGCGCCACATGCCACACAATTGTTTTTCTCTATATGTGCGTTTTTTTTTTTTTCTTTGAAAAGTCTGCTTCTGATGCGCACCCAGGCTATACAGTTAATTCAGTCATTTCCCAAACATTTATCATCATCAGCACGTTATTCTTGTCTTGTAAACACCAACAAAATATTTGTCACGCATTTTCTTTTTTAGTACGTTTACATATGAATTTGATATTTATACAAATGTATTGTATGCATATAATAAAGTTCAACAACAAAAACAATAAAAATTCAATGTCATTAAACTCTTTTTGGCAGTGAAATGACTTGAATATATAAAAAAGAATGAATTTAAAATTTGTTTAAAGGAAATTACCAAAATAAAGTTTTTTCTTTCCAAAGAGTTCCGTTTACAAATTATTGAAGTGTGAATCTAAAGTCCCATAAAGTTTAGATATTCTTAACTCATTAACTGATTTACCTCCAAAACTTATATAGATGCGTTTTAAACTGTCGACAATTGTCAAAATTACACCCAAAAAAATAAATCTAAAATAATTCAAAATAGATACCAATCTTTTGCTTTTTATCTAAAATTTTTCTCTATTTACTACGTAGATAGGCTAAACATGCGGATCCATTGCAGCATATATATGAATATTTATTGACATCACGACCGCGTACCTAACAAGAAGTGGTATGTTTCACATATAGCCGGTGCGACTGATGAACGAATTATACCTGTAATGCGCTGTGCGATCCACTGGAGAATGGACTACTAGATAATCCAGAGAATAGGCATGTTGTGCGTGAAAAAACATTCCAGTCTACCTGAAAAATTCAGTATCCCTCAGGTATCCCTTTAGTTTTTTCAAATCAAAGCATTCCAAAGACAGTATAACGTCCCCGTGCCAGTGCATTACCCTGATCCTCGCGAAAGCAAAAGAAAGTGCTTCAGGGTCTCATCGTCCTCCCCACGGGCCCTACACACCATAGAGTCACTCCATCCTATTTTCGAAAGGTGGATCTTAGTGAAGAGTAACCTGTAAGAATTCCAATAATGTTGGCCAGTTCCCGTTTCCCTAGGACTTTCGTGATCGCACCAACATTATCCCTGACCAGGTCGTCAGCCCTCTTATTTCCCTCCAACCCACATTGTTCGTGTTTATCATCCTCTACGCGTTTATCATCCTCTTGCAGTCCAAAACCGTATTCGATTTTACAGACTCTTCTGACAGAGCCCTAACTGCAGCCTGTCTAACAACGAAGATGACTGCATTCCCAGAATTATAAGTCGCAGTAAAAAATCGCATGCACTCCGTAATAGCCTCCATTTGAAAACCCGTTCTTACTTATCTTAACAGAACAGTGTCACATATTCCAACATTGACCTAATAAGTCAATAGACATACCTCCCCACCCCAAGGAAGGTTCTTCCATCTTCGGTCGGATATAAGTGGTGTGAATAGTGAGTAAATCGCATGGAGTGAAAACTTCTTGTGCCGGTGTAGAAAACCCAAACACCTATTCCATCAGACTAAATTTTGATGCCCAGTACATCAAGTGCAGCCAACAGTGGCAGTGCTGACCCTACAGCACATACAACATTGGGTCTTGCCTACATTAAAGCCGACCATATTCGCACGATGCCACTCGGAAATTATAGAAAGGTCCCGATTGAGGGTGTCATTCATAATATCCCTCTTGCCCAAAATCTCCTTAAGGTTGGGGCTATGATCTAAAGAAACTAAATGGCAAATTTGCTACCATCTGCGAAATGATTTAAAGTAGAAGAAACAGAATCCTGCGATACACCTAAATTACGCTAAAACTCGTCTGATATAGTGAGATTGAAATAAAATGAGCGAAGTCCTTACCAACGCCAAAAGCAATAAGCTCTGATACAAGTGTACCGTGCCATACCCGGCCGCCATTATTTGCTCTCATCAAAACGAAGCACGGACCAACTTCAAGGCTCCTAGAGGTTATATAACTAGCAAACTTCTAGCACAAGGATAAGATAACAACACGATAGGAACCACTAGAATAGTAAGACAATGAACAATCTATGGTCGAAGAGCACGCACCTAGAAAAAAGAATTATTGTCCCATCCGAATATAGTTCCAAACGTAAATTTGGCTGTTACTAACCCTGCTAAAATGAGGTTGTTGCAACGGAAATAGTTTTGAAACAACCCATTTGGGGGTTATGACTACTGAATTATCGGTTTCAGTAACCGAACGATTCGGTTGGCATCGATGTGATTTCAATAACAAAATTATTTAAACTAAATTCGGGATGACCACAATGACCATCGTAGTTAATACCTTCATTTCATCTGATCCTAGCTTTATGCATTCATATGTTCAAAATCAAGAACTTCTATCCATTTATATGTTTACAAAGGATATGAATTCCCAAACAATACTCATAATGTTTACTTACAAACAATTATTTCTCTGTTCTTAATCTCAGACATTTATCAATTGTATTTAAACGCTTTTAACAGTTATTTATGAATGTATTTCAGTGGTGGATATGGATGACTAACAATAAGCCATTGCTAAACAAAATCAAAACAAAAAGTATAACGCAATACAATAATAAAACAATTTAGCAGTATAACAATTATTTTTGAAAAACAAAAATAAAACAAAACAACTATACAAATGAAGAAGCGTATGTATTGTTAGCGAAACATTTATAACTGCTTCTAAATAAAGACGTGCTAAAAACTTGAAAATATCAGTAGAATGCTAAAAAAATAACAAGTTAAGCAAATTAAAAAAAAAATACGCAGCAATTCAGTTTTTTTGAGGTATGTACGATTGCTTCCAGTGGTTTCAAACCAAAATAAAAAATGGTAATAAAGATAAGGCATTTCTTAGCTTTCAATTTCTTTATAGTGCAGCAAGAAATTTTTGCCTCAATGTTTTCAACACTGTATAAAAATATATCATCAGTCATACAAAACCTCCAAAGGCGTGAAGATGGACCACTTTATTATTGATGGTCCTAGACAATTCGCAATCAGAGGGGAGAGCCTCCCGAGAACTTTACAAAAAAGTACCTCCAATCATTTACTTTGCCCTCAAAACCTTGTTAAAAAGTAAAATTTTTGCTTAAGTTTTTCAAAAGAATATACCATAATAATATATGGTACGGATTTCGATATAATCGAGGCAAAGGTGCTCTCTCACAAAAAGTTTTAGTGGCAAGACATTGGAAACTAGAATATACTAGAAGCGACCTCTTGTGTAAAACGCGGACTTGCTTTTCGGCAAATTCATGAGAAAGTGGACCGTTTTGCGTACAAAAACATTATTGAAACAAAAATTATTCCCCATGTTGTGTATATTGCACTCATGTTCCATGGATGTTTCAACACTATAAGGACCCGAAATATGCATTGAGGGTGGTATAAGTCTTTGATTGGCCGGCACAATCACCCGACGTGAACTCCATTGAAAACCTCTTTGGAATATTGAAGAGGAGTGTTTCTGGTAAACGATCCCGAAATCAAAACGAATTTTTGGAAATTCTAGATTCTGAATGGATATATTTCCTGAAGCTGTAATAAATAACCTTATTAAATCCACACAGCGCAGTTGTGTCGAAGTTATAAAAAATAAAGAATCATATACGAAATATTAAATTGTTGCTTTTGTTGTGCAGACATTCATATGGAGACTTGCATTTTTTAAGTTTATTACTATGACTATGACAATTTTTTATCATTATTCCAGGAAATTACGAAAACGATAACATATTTTGAATGAAAAACGATATCGTTAGGAAAAGTACGCTTTCGTATTAAGAGTGATTGTAAGATATCGTTATGATATCGATTGGTTTATAGGGAAAGTGAATTAATTTTTTTACTTGAAACCACTGTGCGGCGAAGAGGGATGCCAGATTAAAAAATCTAAGCAAAATATCTACTATAATAATGAATAATAGGGCTAGGAAAGAATTGGAGATCGAGCTTTTAACATTGGTTTCGAAAAAATCTACGGCAGAACTTTAAGTTATCATTTTAAAAGCACAAAAAAAAAAAATAAATACATCCAATAAAACTTTAATTATGAAATACTTTTATTTCAAAATTTTGATTAGAAAGCTAAATTTCACCACTTAAAGCCAAAGCTTTCAATGGATTTATATTGTAAATACTTCTAAAGGTGGCATCTCTATTTTAGTATACAAACAATTTTATATTTTCAGCTTTTGATTATTTTGACAATTTCATTTGAATCGCTTTCTAAATATAGAATATTTCCGAATAAACGAGACAAGATTAAACAAAATGACGTATTATTTAAACATACTCGTATATGAACAAATTGTTAGATTTAGTTTGTAGTTTTTTAGTATACGAAACATTTACAGAGTGACAAATATATACTCAAGCAAGACCAGCAAAAGTATTATTTATTACCCAGCAAAATCTTGTAACATAATACCGGTAATGAGTTTTGATTTTATTGAAGATAAAAGGCGGCACTTAAAAGGGGTTTTATTTAAACTTTAAGCACACATGAATGAAATTGAGCTTTATATGTATAGATTTAAAACCCTCTTTAGTTGAAATTAGTTTAAAATAATACCTTTAAACCAGCGAATCGAAGTAAAAAGTTCAGGTTAAAAAAAGTACAAATGTCCAGGTTTGCAAATTTTCGAGGCAGTCATTTATTTCGAATTTTTCTCGAATAGTCTCCAAAAAAATGAATCATTTTGGAAACTTTATAGTTTAATTTTGTTATAAAAATTAATCGAAAAAGTGGATCAATTTCGATGCTTTTTCAAACCGGTTTTTTATTTTTTCCAAAAAAAAAAAAATATAAGTATTTTTCTTTGAGATTATGTATTATTAAAGTGATATTTGTGTTGACGTCTATAAATCAATCGAACTCGATGTGAAACAAATTTTTGAGAAAATTATTTATTTTCGATAATATTACCAAGATTTTGCTGGATAACGAAATTTTTTATTTGAAATTAGAGCAAAAGTTTAATATTTTGATTATTTGACCCCGATCCTTATGGCTGGTGTTAATGTACATCTGTCCTACTGTAACCAAAAACTTGTATCTTTTATTATTAGCTACCTTCTATTCTTCCAACATATACATTGCATCTTCATACTCATCATTGTTAATAGAATAATCATAAGATTTTCAACGCAATTTCTGTGTATTTCTATAGAATTTCAACCTACTAACGACGTGGACAATAACACAAAAAAGCCATTAATTTAGATCACAATTCTTGAAATATTATACTTAATATTGTATTTTTTCTGTATTTTTTTTTTTTTTTTGTTAATGTGCTTTTTTTGTCTTCTTTCTAATTGTCTATGTAAAATGATGCCAAGAGGTCAGCATACGGTTTCAAGGTAAGTCACTCTTTATAAATTTATATTTTTTTTTTTTTGTTTCGATTTCTTAAGGTTCAAAGTAAATTGTTTGTGAAATCACAAGTAGTTACTACTTAAACTAGTGCAGTAGATATGTATGTGCAAAGATTGTTGGAAAATAGTTTAGCAAATATTTAAATGATGCTGTACAATAAGTAGAGGCACAAATTTGAATTAATTTTAGTTGGTTTTTAATTTAAGAGCCTTTGCGTTTGATAAAAATCCTTTATGGCTTTTAATTTCAATTTAGAGATTTTGAACTAAACTAGAACATTTTGGTTATTAAATTTAAACTTAAATTAAGACTAAACATTGAGCTTTTACTTGAACTATTAAAGGACTTGCAATTGAGCTTATATTTGAACTATTATAACATCTATGATTTAAAATTTATTTAAACGCTAAAAATCTCTATGATAAAATCTAAATTTGGAGTACAACATAATAAAGGGTGGTTAAATTTTAAGGGCAGATGTTGATTTTAAATAAAACACAAATTATTTAGGAAATTATTGTCATTTCTTTTTATTATGATAATATGGTATGGTTCAATTATGTATGAAACAAAATATCGGCCAAATGGCCGCCGCGCATCCGATGGTCCAAATTTTCGGTGACGCTGAGACATAATTGAGGTTCTATGCCGTTAATGTGTCGAGTTTTTCATCCTTTAGCTCTTGAATTGTTGCTGGCTTATCGACGTACACTTTTTCTTTCAAATAACCCCAAAGAAAGAAGTCCAACGGTGTCATATCACATGATTTTGGGGCCAATTGACATCGCCACCACGTGAGATAACACGTTCATTGAATTTGTCGGGCAAAAGAGCCATTGTTTTGTTAGCTGTGTGGCAAGTGGCACCGTCCTGTTGAAACCACATTTCGTCAAGGTTCATATCCTCAATTCCTGGCCACGATAAGTTCGTTATCATCTCGCGATAGCGAACACCATTCGCGGTAAATGCTTGGCCGACCTCATGACACACTATCGCGAACAACAGCAATTGTTTCCGCAAAACGAACTGGGCGAGCATGCACAGGTGTTTCCACAGACCCGGTTTGCTGAAATTTGCTCACAATTCTCCCGATTGTGGACACATTTGGTCGATTATGCTGACCAAAAAAAAAATCACGAAGTGCACGAAATACATTTTGCTTTGAACGCCCATTTTCATAATAAGCCTGAATAACTTTAAGGCGTTGCTCGATTGTGTATCTTTCCATGGTTCAAATTGAGTTAGTCTGAAATTGAGAAATGTCAAATGAAATGCAGAAGAAAACTTGACGTTTAGGTGTGGTTCACATTCAACATCGGCCCTTAAAATTTAACCACCCTTTATAAGACAGCATTTATTTGAATAACAAAATATACATTATTAAGCTCTTAGTTAAACTTTAAAATGTTATACGTTTAACTTTCATTACCACTTTAAAAAAAGCTCTATGACTGATCTTATATATGTTTTACGATTAAGCTTTAATTTGAACTATTAACAGATCTATGATATACAAAGCTTTTATTTTAAATACAATTAACACCGTTAAAAGCTTTACGATTGGCTTTTATTAAAAATGTATAAGATTAAGCTTTAATTTGAATTTTATCCCCAACTATAAACGTTTTTGGAATTGAGCTTATATTTTTTGACATGGACAATAAAAAGCACTACGTTTGAGCTTTTTTTTTAAATATAAAAACTATTCCATTGAGCTTTTATTTAAATTTACATACTTTCCTGACAGTAAGTAGTTTAACTTGACAGTTAAAAGATTAACTTGGTCAGTTTAAAATAAAAAGGTGGCACTGATAACAATCTAGAAATAAATTTGTGACAGTTTTTATCATTTCGCAGTGATAAAACCATTCAGAACCGGTACCCAGATCAAACTTATTTAGTAATCGCTTAAGCTGTCAATCTGACTTCTGCTACATAAACGTATATGTGTAAACTAAGTACTAGAATAAATCTGCTTAAAATCTTTTATTTTCACTATCAAATAATTAAATGATTGAGCTATTAAATATGTATATATGAAGCTTTATATTATATGATAACTTTATATGAAAATTGAAAATATTTTATTTTAAAATTGCAATGAGTTTCTAGCAATTTAGAAACAGATAAAGAAAATATTATTTGTCAGCGAAATATATAAAAAAATAATCTTATATTAAGTTTGTGTCTCACAAATTAATATAATATTTTTATATATCCATGTGTGCATGTAACAAATATTATAAATATTTTGCAAAAAATATATTTAAATTTGCCTAACTTTTCTTTATTTTCTCAATATGATTATCTTAAATTCAATATACCTTTAGATATTTAAATCGTTTTTATTGTTACAGAAAAAAATGTCCTTTAAATTACTTTTTTTACAAGGGGGAAAATACATTGAAAACTACACTTCATAATAAATATATACCTGAATGATTTATATCGACTAAAAAAAAGCAAGAAACAACAAGTAAATCAATATTTTAATATCATGTTCCTACTCAAATCCTTTTTATTTCCTTTTCTATATAAAAATCAAGTGTATTTTCTACAAATCAAAGGAATGGAATCCTTTTAAATGCAAACATGAAAATAAATAAACTTCCTATTTAAGTTTGACAAACATAAACAAGAAGTGATAGGGACTTTAAGGACAACGATGACGACGATTAATGGGTATAAGGGTGCAATACTAACTATACAATTTTTTTTTATATATACATATATCTTAAAGTAAGTAGTATGGAATGAATAAGAAATCACTGTTAAAAACAAGAACAATATATTTGTAGTGGAAGAATCAAAAGTAGGTACACCATATCCAAGATATTCAATATTAAAAAAGTTAATATAAATCTTTTGCATCAGATTTTGAAGAAGTGGATGCCATTCTAAAGAAGTTTTTGTTATTAGGGACACAAGAGAAACTGATTCGGTATCGAATTTATAATTGTTTTAATTACAAAGTACGAGTAGATTCTAAAAAATATTTATAATATTCTTCTTCCTTTCGAAAAGTTCAGTTGCAGCAATCGAGTTTAGATAAGGTTATTAAAATTTAATTTTGCCAGTAAAATTTGGTATTTAAAATTCGGTGACAGTTTGTTGCAAATTTTTTTGCAAAACTTAAACAAATAATATAACAAGGCTATAAACAGAAAAGCTTCAACAAATTCGGCAACTCTCCATCAGATGGCGAGCAGCAGCTATTCTAAGATTACAGTATTTCCATATTTGAAGCCCTTACTCTATCACCATCTTTCATTTATCCTTTATCACCTTTCCAAAGAAAGCAATGCATAAATTAATAGAAATAATTTCCAGTGTTGCTTCTCTTAAAAAAATACACTTTAATTCGGTTGGATTTTTCTTCTTCTTTGTGGAGGGACTATTTATTTAGCTTTATTGACCATTTGAAACAGTCGAACGGAAAGATTCTTTAAGTAATTCTCAGTGACATATCATAGCACCTTTTGACAGTCGCAGGGCAGTATATTTTGACCGCAACAGAAATTTGAAAAAGTAACCTTCTCATTTTCAGTCGGGACTTTATACTTTCATTCACACTTAAGCACGTCTAAAATAAACAGACAGTATTAGCCCTTTTAAAGACCAATACAATCCTTTGTATAGATGCGACATTGATTTTTAAGATCATCCGATATTTCAAACAACAACCAACTTCGCTTACGTCAAGAATCGTAACTGTCATCAGATTCTTTGAGTTTCCTAATCAACTGTTTAGATTATATAAGAAATGCTTTATGCACAGCGAGCAGAATAAATGTTTTGTGCAGCCCCGTTTTGCCCCAAATATTGAGACTCCTAATAAAACCAAGCATATCCTATTCCTAAGTTGTACCTAAGATTAGAGGATCAAGATCCTTAAGATCTTCCTGTCCAGAGGAAGTAATCTTTTGGAGTTTCCACCAGATGGAGCGATGAATTTTTTCACCTGAAGCTGGCCAATATTGGCATTCATCACAGAAGTGTTCCTGTCTGTTGCTCTAATTCCCAGGCACCAGCCTTGCGATCAACATGATGCATTCACCGATAATATTATGAGACTCGATGCAGTCCAGTTCACGTCTAAATGACACACATAATGGGACAATAATGATCTAAGTGCTGCCTGACTGAAGAAAAGATCATAATAACACCCCTCTTGTACCCTTACTCAGACACTTTCACGTACTCATAAAGATGGAATAGAGCTATTTCTGGAATATGCATAAATACCTAACCAGATTTACTGGTCCATTTCCTTTCCAAAATTATAATTATCTGAAATGACGCAGAACAACCATGTTAAGCATGGCCCGCATCAGCGATGGCCACACATGCAGAGTAATACACCCTGTTAATATTCTAAAGGAGATACAATCGCTGAGACAACACTCTTAAGGGCACAGTACACGACTCGATCGAACTACATTCAACTGCGGAATTTTGAGGTTAGAATATGAGACGCAAAATCTGTTATTAAGATAGCTGATCCTGCATCTTTGTGGACATTTCTCCTGATTTAAAAGCCTTGGAATACAAAATTATAAGATGGAAATGCATGAGGTACTGAATTGATTCCATTGCACACGAGGACAGACTTAAATATTGGATTTCGAGAAAACATGGGAAAAAGGTCAGTGATTCGATGCTAACTGATGGCTTGTTCACTCCGATAGAGATGTTCAGTGTGATAAGCGAAATAACGGATAGAAACTGCATAGGCCTTGACTAAAGATAGCAAGAACTTTTCTTTGTTTTGGCAAGCGGATAATCAGCTGGGCACCAGATCATTCCGTAGTAGAAGAGTTATATTCAGATATTAAAGGACACGATTCCGCGCCGTGTGTGAAAATTTATAAACATCGACAAACTTTGAATCTATCATGACACACATACGGAGAATAGAAGACAATAATGAATCTCATCGACATCAGTAAGACAATAAGTGCTAAAGGAAATAATGCTTGTATCTGTTATAGTATGAGGTGGTGATTTTAATATTTTGTATAAGATCTAATAGTACATCTGATATTAAAAATGTGTCTTTTGTGAGAGTAATAAACATTAATTAAACACCAAAAATGCTTTATTCCAGGCTTATTATACTGCGCAAAGGGAATAAATCTAGGACAATCAATACAAATAATGACTTTTCGCATTGAGAAGATCTGAGGTCATTATTTAGAACCTTGGTCATATGTTATATGAACATTAAATAATCTTATGATATCTGTCACCGAAAATGCAATGGGCCCTAATTTTAACTCAAAAAGTGCTATCAAGGCGTCTCCGGAATCTCAGAAACTACTTCAGAAAACTTTGGGCATGAAAGCTCACATAATTTTAATTTCTTTAAACAGGATTGTTAAATCTCTCAATGAGGTATATGAAACCGTGTATCTACTCGGCAAAAAATGTCTGTTTTAAAGAACCGTTTGATAGACGTCTTCTTTTGCTTTAAAATCTGTTCTATCATTTATATAACTGAAGGTTTTTGTTTAAGACTGCTCCAAAAGCAGCCGATGTTTTTCAAAATTTCAATTTGTTCGCTGTAAATATAGAGAGGCATAACAAGATCATTTATTTTTATAAGCTTTGATCCATACACATGACCCCGAGAACTCAATTAACCAGAAAATATTTATATTGTGGTTTCAAGTAATTTGTGTTCTAGCGGATTAACGTGGTAACGACGATAAAAAGACCTATTCTCGATCAGTTGCAATCTAATCAAAATCAGGATTATTACTATAAAACACAATTATACCTCACAAAATATTTCTTGAAATGGTGTAATAGTATTAACAGACAGACAGAACCATTTTACAATTGATTGTATGAGGGTAATACTCGTAATACGACAGACACCATACACTGTGAGTGAAAGAACAACAACAACCAATACTCTATCATTATTTATGTCATTTAAAACATTATTATAAAATTCTAATATGAAGAAGAATCACTTGATTTTTCGATTTTATAGAGAAAGATAAATTTATATATTTACTGAAAGGATAAACTGATGGTACTTGCAAATATTTTTTCTTATAATTTTTCCTTTTTATTAACACTGGACTTTTTTTCACTCTACATTTTTTTTTTAATTTTATATAAAATTTCTTTAACTTTATTATAATTTATATAAATTTCTTAATTTTTAAAGCTTTTAATATATTTCTTTAATTTTTTGTGTAATTATTTGCAATATTTTCTGTTTTTTAAGCCAAAATAAAAATTTTATTGATTTTTCGCGTATTTTAACACAACATATTTACAACAACCACTTTTGTGTTGTGTTTTACTTGGTAAGCTCGCTCATTCCGTGTGTGCTAATATTATAGACACCTCTTTACACTCCCCTTAATTGTAAAACAACAAGAACTACAACAACAGCAAAATATAACAGAAAATATGGTTTATCAGAGTCTCACAGCCATCAAACCAACTCAACCAACCATACGATATAAATACAGTCTTTTACTTTTTGCTATGTTGTAGAGAACAGAAAAGGTAAACATTGAAATTTATAGGGGGCCACATCCGCCGATTTTTGCAAAAAAAAAAATGATAGGAATCAAAGTTAAAACTTATGCATAAATATGTGGCAAAATGGGTGTTAATAGTGTCGATTTGGACAACAGATGGCATAACTGTCGCATATGGTTTGTGTCAATAATAACAAATATGAAGGTCTGATAACCTTCTTTCATTTGAAGAAAACGGCTGCTGAAAATTATCGATTGTTGGTAGAAGCTTACGGTCAACAGGTACCAACTTAAAAAATTGCGTCCCATGTGAATTGATGCCGAGAGACGTTGAAAGGCGATTTTAGACGTCGAAAACATTTAAATTCTATTTTTCAAAATTTGCATTATTTAATAAAAAAAAAATAATAAAATTAATAATAATTTACCAGGACAACAAATTTTTCGTACATAGTGGTATTGTTTTAAAGTAGGAAAAAGTCAAAATTTATGGACAAAATCTATTAAATTCAGGGACCTAACAGTTATAGCTTTTTCAAAAACAATTTTTTTTTGTATATTTCTTGCTTGAATATTTTTGAATTATGTTTATTTTCGTGATTTGTGTCTAAATATAATGTGTCACCACCCACCCGTTGCATTAAATTTTTCTTATTTTATTAAACTAAGTGGTAAATAATTTAAATTGAATTTACCTTACTCAAAAAAGACAGATTTAATGAAAAGGTATATTTAAATGAAATATTTCGAATACAGGAACATCAGAAAAAATTTTCCCTAACTCAGTTGTGATTTATTGTTTTTTTATTTTAAAGCAACCCGTAAAATTCAATTCGTAGCCTAATTAATGGATTAAATTTTAAGGTTTTATTAAGCAGATATAAGATATTAAAAATGCCAAAAATTTTGGGTATTCTGCTTTTCGCCGGAATATTTCAAAACAATAGAAAATACATCAATCCTTTAAATTATGGCGAAATGGAGACATATTAAATTTCCACTGTTTAAGGTCAAAGGTCAAATTTAAGCGGATTTTAATTTTTAAACATATTAATATAACAGATATTTCTGAAGGGATATTAATAAAACTGCTTGATATTATTTTGCTAGGTCTTAAAATAATATTCTTATTTTAATATTTTAAGTTTTTTAATCAAATAAAATAATTTTCCTACTGGAAAAATCTTTAAAAATTCAGAATTTTTTTAAAAAAATGTTTTTAGAATTAGTTACAAATATTAAGAAAAAAAACTCATAACCAGAGACTAAATAATACTATATTTAAAAAATTGTTTAATTATAATATAAATAGTTTTAAACCGACAATTAGCAGTCTTTAAATAGTAGACATATTTTTATAGAAGCAAATCTTAAGAATAGGATATTTTTAAGTTCACAGAATGCAAGGATTTTAATAAAGCAGTCTGAAACAAATCTGATGAGATATATATTGGGGGAAAACCGTCATTATAATCGTATTGGTTTTTTTAAGTTCACAGAATGCAAATTGTAAAAAATTGTTTAATTATAATATAAATAGTTTTAAACCGACAATTAGCAGTCTTTAAATAGTAGACATATTTTTATAGAAGCAAATCTTAAGAATAGGATATTTTTAAGTTCACAGAATGCAAGGATTTTAATAAAGCAGTCTGAAACAAATCTGATGAGATATATATTGGGGGAAAACCGTCATTATAATCGTATTGGTTTTTTTAAGTTCACAGAATGCAAGGATTTTAATAAAGCAGTCTGAAACAAATCTGATGAGATATATATTGGGGGAAAACCGTCATTATAATCGTATTGGTTTTTTTCACAGATTTTTTACAGCAGAAACATTAAAATTTAGTGTTCTTCTATTAATAATCTAAAGGGATTTTAAAGAGTTTTTTTATAAGAAATATTTTCCAGAAAACTAAGAATTTTTCTAAAGAAAGTGTTTAAAATTATTTTATTTAAATTATTATTATATTCTAAAGGTTATTTTAGAGAACAAAAAAATTTGATCCGGAGGAAATTTTTTTTATTTATTTTTTTTATAGAATATATAGGCAAAAGTTTTATGCTGAAGATTTTGTTCAAAAAACTTATAGACAAACCCGCTGAACTACAAATTTTTTATATTAAAAAACTGAGGTAAGAATTAGTTTATAAAATTTAAAATTTAATTTTTGACAAAAATTTCTAATTTTTTGACGAAAATATAAGCCTTTTTAATATCATATTTTAAGCCCATTTTTTATAAATTTTTAAGCTGTTTTACTGGCTGGGTAATCAAAAATATACAGAATCTCAGGTTTTCTCTTTCTGTAAATAATAAGTCTAAGACATTGAAAATAAAAGCTAACAAATCAGGCAAGGAAAAGTGGAATTTTTAAGTGATATTAAAACTTTTTCAAAATAGTAATATTTCTGTAATAAATAAGGATAAAGTTCAGCGGCATAACTAAAAATTTTAAATTTTTAGCCCTGAAGAATTTCAGATTATTAACCCATTCCCATCCAATTTAGAATTTTATATTATTTTTAAAGTCATTTTTTCAATAAAAAGCCTAACAATTCATAAAATTACCTAATAAAATGTATTTTATTTAAACAATACTTTTTATACAAAACTTGATACTTTCGGTTCAAAATATGACGTCATTATCCGTTAAATCAATTTATGAATTTTTTATGGATTTCGCATATACAGTCAGGGACAAAAGTTTAAATACACCCTTCAAAATTGGATTTTAAAGGAAAATAAACACTTTACCAAAATTGTAAGTATGCAGTTTTATTACATAAATGATTAAAAACAAAAAATATTTACTTCATTTCAAATATAACGGTAAATTAACCAAAAAAAGTCACAGGACAAAAGTTTGAATACAGCTCAAATTATTGTTAATTATTCTTGTTTCTCTGAATCTTAGTTAAGTTATATTTGTTTATAAGCTCAAATTACTAATTTTAATCAGTTTGTGTTGTGATTTTATCCAGTTAAAATTAAACTATGGGCAACGGCAAAGAAATTGCAGATTCTGTAAAAAAAATTAATGATTCCTCATTATAAAAAAGGCAAATCATATCGAGAAATAGGCAAATTGTTAAACTTACCATTAACAAGTGTTCAAAATATTGTAAGAAAGTACAAAAACGACAATACAATTGAAAATAAGCCTAGGACCGGACGACCGCAAAACTTTGCTAACGAGATATCAGCCATATCATGAAGGAAGTTGTCAAAAATAATCTAGCCGATAGCATTGCCAAAATGTCTGGTAAACGCATTCACCCAAAAACGATACAAAGAGCTATAGGGGACAACGGATATGAAAGCAGAGTTATGCGTAAGAAACAACTTATTTCGGAAACAATAGACAGCTCAGCTTAGATTTTACTAAGAAATATTTAGTCCAGGGAGAGGACTTTTGGAGAATGGTCCTCTTCACTGTTGGGTCTAAATTTAACTTATTTAGAAGCGATGGTCGAACAAGACGTAAGCGGGCACAGCACTTCAATCTAATAATTTAATGCCAACAGTGAAACATGGTGGTGGCGGTGTAATGGTGTGGGGCACTTGGTGTTTATTGATGGCATAAAGCCATCTGTGGACAGCTTGGCACTTGGACCGCATGGGATCTTCCAACAAGACAATGATACCAAGCATACTGCTCAGTTAGTAAAGGATTGGCTCCTATATTACGCTCACCGGTAGCTCAATAGCCCCCCACAATCACCGGACCTTAACCCCATTGAACATGTTCGGGAGTTATTGAAGCGTATAATCGATCATACTAGACCAAAAAGTGTAAATATTTTCAAGGAAACTCTGCAAAAGACCTGGTCCGAAATAACGACATCTGAAACAGAAAATTTTGTGTTATCGATGCCTCGTCGTTTGCAGGTAGTCATAGAGTCCTAGGTAGTCCTTCTAAGTATTGATTAAACATCTTATTTTGATTAATTTTGATAAATAAATAATAATTATTTGCGCTGTATTTAAACTTTTGTCCTATGACTTTTTCTGTTTTTGTTAGATTTACCGTTACATTTGGATGAAGTAAATATGTTTTGTTTTTCTTTTTAATCATTTATGAAATGAAATAAAACTGCATAATTACAATTTTGGTAAAATGTTTACTTTCCTTTAAACTCCAATTTGGAAGGGTGTATTTAAACTTTTGTCCCTGACTGTATGTTTAAAATTCCTACAATTTTTTGAACTTTGAAGTCCGGACTCTAGAACTTTTAGAGCTATAAGATCAAAAAATATATGTGAAATTGTGTGTTGACCTTTTCTGATTCCCTTTTAAATTATTATTTGCCATTTTTTTGTTTTTGCTTTTACCAAGTATCATATGTTGGTTCATCCTGTTTTACGACTTTACTATACTCCGTGTTGTTGTTGTTTTTTGGTTGTGGCAAAATGTGAGGTAGCAGTTGGAACATCACAACACGAACGGAACGAACACCCCCCACCATAAACTAAATACACACACAAAATATTTTTTCTTCTTTTATCATTCAATGCACCTTGTGAAATGAATTTTTTTTTTTGTATTTCAATCTTCATTAACATTTCAATTGCAAATTTTTTTAAAATTTTCAATACACACACACTTACATTCTGTGAAATTCATTTAATTATTGTATTATTTAAAAGTTTATCATATTTTTTTTTTGCTTGTAACAAATTACATTATGTTAATTTTTTATTAGTTTTTTTTATTGAACAGTTTTTTTTGAGGAATTTATTTAATTCGCGTCCGTTTGCAAGAAAATTTTGTCGACTAATGAGAAAAAGTATCTTATAAATATTTGACGTTTTTCTTTTATTTTGTCAATTCGCTGACGTTTTCTTTTTTTGCTCTTCGTTTTGTGAGTTTGCGTATGCTCTTTATATATTTTACTTTAGTTTTCTCTTTATCTTGAAGTTTATTTTGATTTTATTGTCCTATGTTTACATTTTTTTGTTGACGAATGTGTGTAAAATGTTTTGAAACGAACGTTAAAGTTGGTGTAGGGCGAGTATAAAATGTTGTTTGCAAGCGCTTTTTTGTAGTTTTAGCGATTATGAATTAAATCTGGATATATATTTGACAATATGAAGAAATATAATATTTACGAATTTTCAAAAGAAAATAAGAACTTTTTTTGCATTTATTACTCACACTATAATATATTATTTGAAAAAAAACTACAATAGTTTTAATTTTTTGTATAAATATTTATTAATTTGCACTATATAACAAACTTAAACTATAATAAACAATAAAAAGTTTTTTATATATACAAAATCCCTTAATCGTCCATTAATTACTATAATAATTAGTTTTCATTTTTAAATATTCTATATATACATTCTTCAAATGAAGAATATATGACTAATAAATTAATTTTTGTAAAGCGCCAGTTTGTTATTGTTTATACAATATTAGCTCTCACATAAATATAGAAAAAATATTAAATTTGAGCAGGTTTGTTCGTCTCGACTTTCTACATTTACTTACGGTAAATTTTTGTGCGTGTTATCTATAGGATAGGTTGAATCAGCTGATTCGTTACGTTACGTCTACTTATGGCTTATTCTAGCTTTATTGAAAGCAAACGGTTTAAATTTTGACATTTAGAAAATACATCAGGAAACTTCGACAACGCGATAAGACTTTGACAATAATAGGAAAGACGCCACAAAAGAAAAATATAGAAAGATAAAGTAAAAAAAAAAAATTTTAGATATTATAAAATAAAAATATAACAATTTTTTAACTTTAAAATTACATTTACAAGGAATCATAGAATAACCTTCCTTGAATCATTTTGAAATATGAGTTACCATTAATACGCGTTCTCATACCCTTACGGCAATAGGAAAATTTGTGCCGTTATTCTAGACGGAGGATTATGGCAAACAACAAAAATACACAGTTGAATGTAGCCATATTGACATTTTTTACAGAATTTCCACGGTTTATTAATATTTTTGTTAACTTAAGCTACTGTCAAAAAAAAAAAAAGTCTGGTAAATTCTAATTCAACTTATTGGCTACAATGTACTTTTTAAACTTAAATACTTACTACACTTAGTTGCAAATATTTGTGATTTTGCAAAAAATTGTTTTCTTCTTATATATCTTAAATATCTGTATTTTTTCGAAAAATATTATTTAATGTGTACAATTTATAAATATTTTACAATTGACGAGTTAATCTATCTTTATTTTAAATAATTTAAGGAACCAAATTAAATAATAAATAAAAAAGTACTAAATAATGCAACAGTGCTTACATCTCAATCGGAAAACAATAACAAAACCCACCACTATTGTCATACATGCACGTTTTGTTTTTTAAAATTTTTAATTAAATTTTCTATTTTCCGCATACATTCCAATTTATTTTTTTATAGTTTTTCTACAGTTGAAAAAACAGTTGTTTGCTTGAGCAAATGACACTTGACAAAACTTAACGAAAAGTTTAAGTACAATATAGTCATACACATTTGATTTCGTACATTTGCTTAAGCTAGCAAAGAGCTAACTCTTTAGCCTTTGAGTAGTAAAAAAGCGCTGAATCTGCAGTGAAAATAGCTAAATTGTCTTACCTGTTATCAATACCAATATTGACAATTTAGTAATTTTTCGTCGTATCTAGCGATTTGTCAACATTTTAGAATTGAGTCATAAGATTTTATGTAATAAAACAAAGCTGATGTTTCCAGATGACGTTTTGTTTCAGACAAACGAATATAATATATAATACAGTAACAAAATACATGCAGTACAAAAATAAAATACATATAGTCACTAAATCGGTTTGCCTTCTTAAGGAAACACCATGTAAGACTAGGAATTCAATTCTACAAAAAAAAAAAAAAAAAAAATGGAATAGATAACAAAATCCATTGTCACTATGCATTTCTTATAATTCAACTATAATAATCAATGCCAACAACTGAATTAGTTACAACCCACAAATTTATACATAGTGGACTTCGAAATTACAATAGAAATTTTAAATATAAAATGTCAAATAGAAAAATACTAACACTAAAAAAAAACAAATCTCAAAAAGAGTAATCGCGTATTTATCAAACAAAAAAGGATTTGATATAAAGGTCGGACAATTTTCAAAAGGATAAATGTGGTGTGGTTCAATAAATTTATTTATTTATTTCAGTCTAGTCCTTAATAAATACATTAAAATATCTTATTTGATAAAACTTTAAATTGATAATGGGGAACACTTATATCTAATTGGTTACAATAACTATTAAGAGGTTCATTTGAAGCATAATTAGTTTTGTGAATATCAACATAAAGTAATTTATCTACAACTCTTAAAGATCTAACAGGAACATATATTTTAATTAAATGTAATAGATCAGGGAAATCAGCTACACCCGAAACAATACCATGTAAAAATGTTAAAGCGAGTTTCCAGAGTTTTTAAGAAAAAAAACACATTTATTCTAATAGGAAGGAGCATTAAATGTAGGAGAATGACTAAAATATAAAATATTAAAGAAAGGAACTTGAATTTTCTCAATGCGACTTATATGAATAGCCGCACTTTGATGCTTCAATGCAAATTTGATTAAATTATTCTTCAAACTAGAACAAAAACAAGCATCATGGTCAAAACCAAAGGTAACATGAATGCATTTAAATAGTATTATTTGAAATAATTCACCATTATTTTTTTTTTCAAAAATGGTCAAATTAAATCCTACAAGAAAAATATTTAATATACGCATCGATGCAAATAATGTAATAAATGTAGCATTTTTGAAGTAAAAAATCATCTTATGAATCAGATTTAAAACTGGAATAAAGGAATTATGTTTTTAAAGGTCTGCTTATGTTATTTACTTTTAAAACTGCACCGATGTAAATTTAAGAAAAGACGTTTTTTTACTAAATTATCAAAAAAAAAGGTTCTGTATTGTAACAAAAATTCAACCATTGCTATTACTACAACCCTAAGGATATTTTGCAAGGCCAGGCCGTTTAGAGAAATATAGGGGTTTTCCCTGTGTCAATTTAAAATTAATGTAATATTTAGAAACTAGAAAACCAAAATATTATTAATATTAACATCAACAATAGTAATTTACGATAATCATAGTTATTTTATATTATTTTAACTATAGATTTTTTTATGTCACTAGTGAATGTTATCGGTGTATTATTTAAGTACTAAAAAGCGCCAAGTCTACCGTGAAAATCGCTAAGTTCTCAATGCTGTTATCAATACTAATGTTGCCAAATGAGCTATTTTCTCATCAAATCTGGCGATTTATAAAAGCATTGATGGGGATAAAATATGATTTAGCTAATAATCTTATTTACAAGCGGGTTATTGCGTCCAGTTACAAATGAATTTATATTCTAAGATATCGACCGATACAATTTAATATATATATTCCATATATAATATATGTTCCATATATGATTTTATATTGTGGTTTATATTATTTAATATTGTTTATATGCATTATAAAATTGTATATATTTCTATGTGATAAGATTAATTATATATACGTGGATGAGACATGAACATTTTAAAATGGCGATTCCATAAATGGCATGTGTCTTGTTGTATAACCTGGTTTATTGCGCTATTTTACCAGTTTAATTTTAAAATATCTTAAACTACCGTTAAAATAATGCTAAACTACCGAAACATCGATTAATAATTGTATTTTGCAGATATAACAAAATGTAAAAGGTAATATTATGAAATAAACCCCGTGATATTAGAAGACACTTGTCACTTTTATAACCGCAGTTTTAAAACTACCGGTATTGCTTACCAACCATAATCAAAATATATATTTTTATATCTAATTTTGTTTTATTTGATCCAATTATACGGAAACAATTTCAATAGCATCTGATTTCTAAAATTATTTTTATTGGGACGAGCCGTGAAGTTGTCAAGAGTGTGCTGCAATTTTTTCAAATGATCAAAATTGATTCTATAATTAGAGTTTTCAAAGAGCTGACAGTCACAGGTTAGATTTAACTATTTTTGTAAATTTTTTTTTTATCATATGTGAATTTGTTTCTCGTGTTAGGAGTGCATAAATAAAATACGAATTAAATGGAATTTGGATGGCATATCAATTAATTAAATACAAAAATTGTATAATCTGAACTTTTTTCATTATGGGAAGGTGATAGCTTCTGAAAAAACATTTATAATAGATGTATTTTTAACATTTTAAAAAAAGGCTGCACACCTTTGACAACGTTACGGCATTCCACTGGTATATACGTAAATAAAAATATATAGTTTTGTTTAAAATTCATGCCGCTATCGATGGTGAAAATCACAGACTACGTAGACAGGAAATAGCTGATTGAATCAAAATGACGACTAGAAAATGAGTAAAAGGAAATGTCTAAATTGTAGTGATACACAGAAAAGGGTAGATATACAAAACAAAAAAAAAAAAATATATAAATACCATATAATTTATATGGATTTTATTTTTTCTATCCTATTTTTCAAATCACTACAATACCAAAATAACCATACGGTTCGAAAATTTTTGTTTGACATGTGTCATTTGTAACCTGTCTATGTAGTTTGTGGTGAAAATAAAAAAAAAATTTCATGAAGTTTATAAGAAAAATTACCTAAACCTCTATCGTTTTTATCGATATCGATTTTTTGACATATAGATCAAACCAGTAATAAGCTTACGACATGTTTCTTATTGTCAAAATTGTTAATTTATTATTTTGCGATTTATTGCTAAGCTATTAGGGTTATCACTAAATTATGTAAACAAATTTAAAAATTTAAAATGTTCGGAAAATTCTTCTATAAAAATTTTTGAATTTCTTTATTATTTAGTTAATTTTTTTTAGCGATTTCTTAGTTTGATTTAAAAATATTTTTGCCAGCAAAAACGCACCTAAATTTATTCATATATGAGCTGTAAAAAGCGCTACATTAGTGGAAAAAGCGCAGAGTTGGCAACAATGCTGGTTTAGTAAATTATAAAGCAACGCTGCAAATAATTGTAATAGATTGACAAAATTTAGGCTGCTGCCTTTGCTATATTAAAATTTATAGTGACAAATAGAGGGCAGCATGAACGGTTCGTAACTTTGTTTCATGTTTATGACGAATTGTCGAATACAGATGGTGTTGGCAATATAGTACATTCTTAAAATTTAAATTTAGATATAATTTCTAAAATAAAAATAATCTGGTTTCTAAAAATTACTTCTTATCATGGTTGGCAAGCACTAACCTTAAAATACTATTAACGCTTTAAAAAAATTTTAATAAACTATCGCTAACCTTTAAATACCACTTGCAAAATAAATTAAATACCGCTAACCTTGAAATTCCCATACAAGGGACTAATTAATTGAGTTAAATAAATTTATGATTTGATTAGCATTGTATAGATATAGTTTGTAAAAAAATTATTTTATTTTTATTTTTTTTTTGAAATAATGATTTTAAGGGTATGATTTCATTGATCAATAATAATATTTGCTATAAATCAATTAAAAACTTGTAAAAATAATAAAGTCGGACATGCCGTCTAAATGTTATTCTTAACCAAGAATAATTTAGTTTAGGTTTCGGGAAGCAGATCAAGTTCAATATTCAGAGTTGTCACTTTTTAAAATCGCGTATGATGTATTTTTAGTTTGTGGTTAAAATGTGTTTAATAATTTTAAATTGTAATAATTTTTATTAATTTATTATTTTTATTTATTGTCAATATTGCAAATAAATTATGTGTCAATAAACACGTGCCAAAATTTAAACATATCATTTAATCATAAATGATGTATTTATGGTGTATTTCCGTTTAAGGCGAGTGTACTCCTCTCAAAAATATTGCAATGTAATAATTAGGGTACGGAAGTCCATGCACTTGTAATCATTAGCATAGAATTTTATATTTAAAATCAAAAAATATGTATTTGTTATTGATTTATTTAAACATTTTTAATATTATAAATTATGATATTTATATTATTTTTGTATTAAAATGTGCTATAACTATTAAAAAAGAGCGCCCCGGTAGGCTAGTTGGTAGCGTGCTAGCTTATCAGTGCGGGGTCGTGGGTTCGATTCCCACCAGAGGCTCTAGTCTGTTTTCGCTACAACGAGCTGAAGGCCTTCGTTGCTAGTGCTCGGTTAGGGTATTAAAATATAATTTGTAATTATATGTTTAATAAAATAAATAAATAAATAAATAAATAACTATTAAAAAATACCCTCCATCATTTTGTGAATGTAACTATTTCTAGTTTTCTAATATTTTTGTTTGGTTTATAATAATAAAATGGTTGTCAAAAATATTTATGAAATCAAAAAAATATATATTATTTTTAAGTTTTGTTATTCCTAATCCCTCAAGATGCTACACAATCGAGTAGCAAAATATTGAAAAATAAATAGTATTTTTATTTATAAAAAAACCATTCTTAAGCTCAAAAATTTAAGAAGTTACAAATAATAAAAAAAAAATTTATAGTAAAATATAAAAAATATGCTTTAAAACATGAATCTTTTTTATTTTTAAGCAAAAATACACATTTATAGAAAAAAAAGTCACAAAATGTGCATTTATATCAAACTGCCCAAAATATGTATTTTTAAGAACTTCCAAGCCCTAGTAATAAGATACTTTATTGCTTGAAAAATAAAATGAAACAACAACCATAAGTAATATAATAATAAACAGCTCTTAAATTTAAAAAAATATATATATATATTTCATATAGCCTTAAAGACTTAATATGATGTCCTTTATGGCAAAAAAAATATATACCTAAACTTTAAAACAGGTGCCTCTTAATATACCTTAAATAAATATAATGCTAAATACAAAAATAGCATGCGTTACAGTAAGATTTTTTTTTTTTTTTTGGTTAAAAAAAATCCATATGTTTAATAAACATCTGGAAGCATATAAAATTTTGTTATATCCTTCCTTGTTTTAAGGCTATAAAAAAACAGGTTTTGATTTGTTGGCTTTTCCTTGTATCAAAACCAAATACAACTGTTTCTTGTACTGCTAAAATAGCTGGAAAGCATAGCAAACAAGCTGCAATTATTGACTTCCATTGACTCAAAAAATAAAAGGACGTAAAACAGGAAGTGCGAACGCGTGTTATTTAAACAATCATCCTGTTGGCAACATATCAACATAATCAAATAGCAACATAATTCTCATCAATATTATCATTGTAAGGTCCCCTTACAATGCTTGTTTCCACACTTATATAATTGGCTTTGTTTTTGATTTGTTTTCTTTGAAAAACATCTTGAGTAGCTTAAGAAAGTACCAAAGTAGATTTTTATACCCTTCACCATAGGTGGAAGGGTATATATAAGTTTGTCATTCCGTTTGTAATTTCTACAATATTGATCTTAGACCCTATAAAGTATATATATTCTGGGTCCATATGAAGAGCGAAGTTGATTTAACGATGTCCGTCTGTCCGTCTGTCCGTCTGTGTGTTGAAATGGGTTTTCCGAAGAACCCAGACATGATGAGGACTTGATTCTTTTTTATTTCTGTTACATGTGATCCATTTCTGTTTGCTATTAAAAATCAGACAGATCGGTTAATAAATGGCTGAGATATTAGCAAAAAACCAGGACTACCTCTAATTTTTCCAGTAAAATCCCTTTGTTTAATAAGAGTGTGAAGATAAATACGTAGGTTAAATACGTTTCACAACTATTGTGAATGATATAAATAAAAAAAAATAGTAGTGTCGCCAACTTTTTTTTTTCCTAGAAAATGCCAAATTTGACAAGAAAAGCGCTGAAACATATGGAAAAATATAAATTTGAGATTTTACATGACATATTATTTTGGATTAAAATTTTTGGACATTTAAGAAAAAATAAATGGGGATACCGCTTGTTTGTGGAGAGCTATGAGGTAGTAGATTCCAACGATGTATTCATCTCCTTCAGAGTCACTCTAGGTTTCGAGTTTTGCATTTTAAAGAAAATTTATTTTTGAAATTCCACATAACATTATTTAAAATTAAAATTTTTGGACATTTAAGAAAAAAATAAATGGGGGTACCGCTTGTTTGTGGAGAGCTATGAGGTAGTTGATTCCAACGATGTATTCATCTCCTCCAGAATCACTCTAGGATTCGAGTTTTGCATTTTAAAGAAAATTTATTTTTGAAATTTCTCATAACATTATTTAAAATTAAAATTGTTGGACATTTAAGAAAAAAATAAATGGGGTTACCGCTTATTTGTGGAGAGCTATGAGGTAGTAGCTTCCAACGATGTATTCATCTCCTCCAGAATCACTCTAGGTTTAGAGTTTTGCATTTGACAAGAAAATTTATTTTTGAAATTTCTCACAACATTATTTAAAATTAAAATTTTTGGACATTTAAGAAAAAAATAAATGGGGGTACCGCTTGTTTGTGGAGAGCTATGAGGTAGTTGATTCCAATGATGTATTCATCTCCTCCAGAATCACTCTAGGATTCGAGTTTTGCATTTTAAAGAAAATTTATTTTTGAAATTCCACATAACATTATTTAAAATTAAAATTTTTGGACATTTAAGAAAAAAATAAATGGGGGTACCGCTTGTTTGTGGAGAGCTATGAGGTAGTTGATTCATTCATCGTTGGAATACATCGTCGGAATCTACTACCTCATAGCTCTCCACAAACAAGCGGTACCCCCATTTATTTTTTTCTTAAATGTCCAAAAATTTTAATTTTAAATAATGTTATGAGAAATTTCAAAAATAAATTTTCTTGTCAAATGCAAAACTCTAAACCTAGAGTGATTCTGGAGGAGATGAATACATCGTTGGAATCTACTACCTCATAGCTCTCCACAAACAAGCGGTACCCCCATTTATTTTTTTCTTAAATGTCCAACAAATTTAATTTTAAATAATGTTATGAGAAATTTCAAAAATAAATTTTCTTGTCAAATGCAAAACTCGAAACCTAGAGTGATTCTGGAGGAGATGAATACATCGTTGGAATCTACTTCCTCATAGCTCTCCACAAACAAGCGGTACTCCCATTTATTTTTTTCTTAAATGACCAAAAATTTTAATTTTAAATAATGTTATGTGGAATTTCAAAAATAAATTTTCTTTAAAATGCAAAACTCGAAACCTAGAGTGATTCTGAAGGAGATGAATACATCGTTGGAATCAACTACCTCATAGCTCTCCACAAACAAGCGGTACCCCCATTTATTTTTTTCTTAAATGTCCAAAAATTTTAATTTTAAATAATGTTATGAGAAATTTCAAAAATAAATTTTCTTGTCAAATGCAAAACTCGAAACCTAGAGTGATTCTGGAGGAGATGAATACATCGTTGGAATCTACTCCCACATAGCTCTCCACAAACAAGCGGTACCCCCATTTATTTTTTCTTAAATGTCCAAAAATTTTAATTTTAAATAATGTTATGAGAAATTTCAAAAATAAATTTTCTTGTCAAATGCAAAACTCGAAACCTAGAGCGATTCTGGAGGAGATGAATACATCGTTGGAATCCACTACCTCATATCTCTCCACAGACAAGCGGTATCCCCATTTATTTTTTCTTAAATGTCCAAAAATTTTTGTCCAAAATAATATGTCATGTAAAATCTCAAATTTTTATTTTTCCATATGTTTCAGCGCTTTTCTTGTCAAATTTGGCATTTTCTAGGCAAAAAAAAGTTGGCGACACTACTATTTGTTTTTTATTTATATCATTCACAATAGTTGTGAAACGTATTTAACCTACGTATTTATCTTCACACCCTTTTGTTTAATATGTATGTAGAATTTTGAGCATAACAATACATCCATGTGCTAAAATTCTTTTCTCTCTATTGACGATGATTTTGTGTGAGCTTCAATAGCTCAGTTGTCTAGACGCTGTGTCACAAATACTTTTTTTTTCTCTAAGGCCGTGGGGTTCGAAGTTCAAATCTCGGTGAGGTCAATTCACTTTTTTTTTGTACATTTTTTTTTTTATTATTTTCTTAAGACTTTTTTTTTGCTTATTTTTGTTTTTTTTTTAACATTTAATAATTAATTTATATAAAATTTTATATTAATAATTAAAATTCTTTTCTTTCATCTCCACCTTTTATACACAAACAACAAACACATATAAAGATTTGTCATTTAAATAAAAACTAAACAAATCTCTAATGAACGAAGACTTTTATATATGTACCTCTATTGACGATGATTTTGTGTGAGCTTCAATAGCTCAGTTGTCTAGACGCTGTGTCACAAATACTTTTTTTTTTCTCTAAGGCCGTGGGGTTCGAGGTTCAAATCTCGGTGAGGTCAATTCACTTTTTTTTACATTTTTTTTTTTATTATTTTCTTAAGACTTTTTTTTTTGCTTATTTTTGGTTTTTTTTTAACATTTAATAATTAATTTATATAAAATTTTATATTAATAATTAAATAATCCATAAATAGGCTAAAAAATCAACATTTTTATAAAAACCCTCTGATACAAACAAAATACAAACGTTTTTATACCTTTCACCACAGGTGGAAGGGTCGCGGGTTCGTTAAGATTTTTTTTTTGTTTATTTTTTGTTTTTTTTTTACATTTAATAATTAATTTAAATAAAATTTTATATTAATAATTAAATAATCCATAAATAGGCTAAAAACATCAAAATTTGTATAAAAACCCTCTGATACAAACAAAATACAAACGGTTTTATTTCTACTTTTTTGCACCGATTTAAAAGAATTTATAAAAAGATTTTTAAACCATTTTATTTCTCACATATTAAGAAAATTTTATACATAATTTACCTTTGAGTGCAACTATTTTAGGTCATAACTTATAATAATTTATAAAAAAAAATTATAAACTATTTTCCTTCAAATTTTTAAAATTAAGCTAAAGAAATTACAAATATTTCTAATAAAAAAGCGAAATAAAATCCTAAATGCAAATTTGCCAGCTAAATCAAACTATTTTGTAGAAATAAAACACATGCAGTTCTAGTGATTTCTTTTAACGATTTGTTGAAATTCTTTTCTTTCACCTCTTAACCTTTTATACACAAACAACAAACACTATTCTAGAGCTGTATTATGACCTATGGATACGTCTTATATAGCAAAAGATCGAAAATCTTTAGTATAACATATTTGCTGAAAAACTCGGAAATATCGGTTCAGATACAAAAAAGTTATGCCCAAAACATACATTTTTTTAAAATACATATTTTCTGGAACCATAAATCTTCCCGAGTCCAAGTTTTATCTCCAAACTAAATGGTTAATTTCCTCTTAAAGGCGTCCGTATATAAATCTGTCCATTTCATATATGTCCATATATAAACTTCAGTTTTTTCCCAACCATGGTGAAGGGTATATAAGATTCGGCATAGCCGAATTTAGCCGCTCTTACTTGTTGGTATTTGATTTAATATAAGCTAGGTATATGCGGCATGCTATCAACGTTATTGGCTTATGTTGTTCCCATATAAATTTCATCATTAAGTGTTAACTCTTAAGGCTGGATTAGCGAGACGTAAACGTTGCGGATCAGCTGTTCCGAAAACACAAGCAATGGTATATAGAAATGATTATTCATACGTAAACGTACGTTGCGGAACATTCTGTTGTATATAGATTTTTTTGTACGTTTACGTGACAGCCGGAAACAGCTGTTTGATTTTGTGCAAAAATAAAAAACGAAAAAAAGAAAACATTGCACAAAATAACAAGTAAGAGCGGCTAAATTCGGCTATGCCGAATCTTATATATCCTTCACCATGGTTGGGAAAAAACTGAAGTTTATATATGGACATATATGGAATGGACAGATTTATATACGCACGCCTTTAAGAGAAAATTAACCATTTGTTTGAAGATAAAACTTGGACTCGGGAAGATTTATGGTTCCAGAAAATAGGTATTTTAAAAAAATTTATGTTTTGGGCATAACTTTTTTGTATCTGAACCGATATTTCCGAGTTTTTCAGCAAATATGTTATACTAAAGATTTTCGATCTTTTGCTATATAAGACGTATCATAGGTCATAATACAGCTCTAGAATAGTGTTTGTTGTTTGTGTATAAAAGGTGAAGAGGTGAAAGAAAAGAATTTCAACAAATCGTTAAAAGAAATCACTAGAACTGCATGTATTTTATTTCTACAAAATAGTTTGATTTAGCTGGAAAATTTGCATTTGGGATTTTATTTCGCTTTTTTATTAGAAATATTTGTAATTTCTTTAGCTTAATTTTAAAAATTTGAAGGAAAATAGTTTATAATTTTTTTTATAAATTATTATAAGTTATGACCTAAAATAGTTGCACTCAAAGGTAAATTATGTATAAAATTTTCTTAATATGTGAGAAATAAAATGGTTTAAAAATCTTTTTATAAATTCTTTTAAATCGGAGCAAAAAATAGAAATAAAACCGTTTGTATTTTGTTTGTATCAGAGGGTTTTTATAAAAATTTTGATGTTTTTAGCCTATTTATGGATTATTTAATTATTAATATAAAATTTTATTTAAATTAATTATACAAAATAAACAAAGAAAATCTTAAGAAAATACAAAAAAATGTACAAACAAAAAGTGAATTGACCGGGATTCGAACCCGCGACCCTTCCACCTGTGGTGAAAGGTATAAAAACGTTTGTATTTTGTTTGTATCAGAGGGTTTTTATAAAAATGTTGATGTTTTTAGCCTATTTATGGATTATTTAATTATTAATATAAAATTTTATATAAATTAATTATTAAATGTTAAAAAAAAACCAAAAATAAGCAAAAAAAAAAAAAAAGTCTTAAGAAAATAATAAAAAAAATGTACAGAAAAAAAGTGAATTGACCTGACCGAGATTCGAACCTCGAACTCGCGGGCTTAGAGAAAAAATGACAAATCTTTGTATGTGGGTTGTTTGTGTATAAAAGGTGGAGATGAAAGAAAAGAATTTTAACACATGGATGTGTTTGTTAAGCGTAAAATTCTACATACATATTAAACATAGGAATTTTTACGGAAAAAATTAGAGGTAGTCCTGGTTTTTTGCTAATATCTCAGCCATTTATTAACCGATCTGTCTGATTTTTAATAGCAAACAGAAATGGATCACATGTAACAGAAATAAAAAACAATCAAGTCCTCATCATGTCTGGGTTCTTCGGAAAACCCATTTCAACACACAGACGGACAGACGGACATCGTTAAATCAACTTCGCTCTTCATAAGGACCCAGAATATATATACTTTATAGGGTCTAAGATCAATATTGTAGAAATTACAAACGGAATGACAAACTTATATATACCCTTCCACCTGTGGTGAAGGGTATAAAAATTAATTAAAAAAAATAAATTATTAAAAAATCAACGAAAGAAAAAAAATGGATGACAAAAAGCTTATTACACTAGTGCAAAGCAAGAATTTGCTTTAAAATAAGCGAAATCCGGCATACAAAATGGCAGAAGCAAAAAGAAATTTTTGGAGACAAATAGCTACTAGTATGGGATATCCAGGTAGGTAAAACAACAACAAATGAAAACAAAACTTTATTTACTTAGAGTAAATGTGTAAAAATAGGTGGACGAGCCTTCGCGATAGTTACGGCAGGGAAAAGAAGCTGGATGATAAACCTTCTGGAAGCGGCTCCAATTGTAGATATCGTTGGAAACTCATGAGCGCGTTGGGGTTTTAGCTCTCAATGTGGTCTCACGTCCGTAAGAATGATGTAAAAAATGGCAACGAATAATAAAAAATATATATTTTTTAATTTTAGAATGCGTGCCTCTATAAATATTCGCCAACAGTTATTCAAATAACGTTTGTGACATTCTACTATGTTTAAAGAAATGATCGTCGTCCAAATCTTTAATTTTCTCTTTTTTGCTTTTACTTTTTTATACAATAATCATAACTGCAAAAAAACTCAATCTAATAAACAAATTATTTATATTCATATTTTCTTTCATATTTGTTAATTTATTTTTTAACTTTTGAAAAAATGGTGTAAAACCAATTGTTAACAAACACACAAATAATATATTTGAATGTTTGCTTACGAATGTCAAAACATATGACACATAGTTTACGTATCTATAACTACACAAAAACCTCCAAGTACGTTACGTTTACGAATGAGTTACGTTTACGTCTCGCTAATCCAGCTTTTAAAGTTACTAATGTCAAATTTATATGGCAATGTCATAACATAATATTTTGCCGCCCAAGCACAGCTGTATTTTTAGTATTTTATTAAGATTTCCCCCCTTTGGCCTGATCGTGCAGCATATCGGTATATGAAACTATGTGTTGTGCACATCTGAGGTGTAGGGTATGCTCAGCAACTTTGTAGAAAATATTAACACAAATATTTTTGTAGAACATATTAACCCTCTAACTCCCCACATAACGCTAATTTTTGGCTTTATTTTAATAAATCATAAAAAAACATCCCTAAGGAGAGAAAGGGCAGGAATGAAATGTTCTACAAAAATGTTGGCCATAAAATTTTACTGTACATGTCAGAACACACCAAAGCCCAAAACTTAACATAAATACCAAATACTTGTCAATTTGCAGATTGCTTATCAGATTTCTAGTCATATTTTGGGATGACCTACATATTATCAGTTAGATTTTGGGATCACCTATGAAATATAAATTTGACTGGGTTTTGGTTTTTGTGTTTAGTTTAGGGCTTTGGTGTGTTTTGACATGTATAGTAAAATTTTATGGCCAACATTTTTGTAGAACATTTCGTTCCTGTCCTTCCCCTGCTTAAGGGTGTTTTTTTACTATTTGCTATCATAGAGTCAAAAATGATCGTTATATGGGGGAGTTAGAGGGGTCAATGGATTTTTAAAATGTTTGTGTAACATGTAACACGCCAGTTAAAATTAACATTGATAATCTTACAAAAAAAAAATCAATGAAAAAAAGCTATTTAAATAAACAAGACAATTAAAGCAGCCGAAGTATTGTTTGTTATTCAGCAAAAGCTTTAAATGAAAACTGCAGACAGCCAGGGATACACAAAGATGAGGTATATACTGTTATAAATGACACCTGTCAAGGCCACATGAAAGATCCAAAGAAAAAAAAAAACGACTAACAAAATATGATACAAAACATTTGCTTTAAAGAGGAGTTAAAGAAGTGGCTGACATAAAAGATTTCATTACAATGTAAACGCACCGTCAGATGGTGACACACAAATATTGAATTTTTCAATTTTTAGTATATTTTTTAAGATAAATATTTAAATTATAAGATAATAATATTTTACATTGAAAAATACAAAAGCAAATCCTATTTATTTTTTGTCAATACGAAATGAAAGATAAGAAATGTTAAGATTTTTTTACTTCGCAAAAAAAAAAAATAATAAAATTGACCTAAATACTAAATTTAAAAAAATCATATAAAAGTTATAAAATTCTTAAAAATTTCAACAGTTTATTGTTACACTTTCACTAAAAATCTTAAAAAAAAACGAATAAAAATGATAAATTTTAAAGTTTTTTATATGATTTGCATGACAACACCCTGTATTATGGGTTTAAGTTATTTAGAGCCTGAAATGGTCGATAAAGTAATGGAAGCTGAATTTGCAACTTTTGAGGAGCAGGGAGATTCTGAAGTTAAAATAAATTGGGGTCCTATTTGGGATGATAATCAAGGAAATAATGAATTTGTAACAAGAACAGAAAATATCAAAGGTAAGGTTATGTTTAAATTAAATTTTTAATATTTTGGAAAAATATAGACAAATGTTAATGATGGATCTTTTTAAAAGAAAATAATTCTATTTTGAGCCATTTCTAATGAAAAAATTTAAACTGAATTTAGTCGTGTGTTAATTCTTTTGTGTGATAAAATTTGATTTTAATATAGTCGCGAGTTTTTTTTTAATATTTTTGGACTAAATATTATCTTATCGTCGGTCTGTTTAATAAAAAAAAATTACTAAATTAAATAGTGCATCTGTTTAATGTTTAAAATATTGTAGTGAATTTAAAAGTGAAAGCAGATCCACTAGATCACTGGATCATGAATCCTTTGAATGACACATTTTGAATTAATTCGTAAAGCCCAAATCAGATAGTGAAGTTGCCAGTAAACAGTGCCAGTCTGGTATAACATTTCCTTGAACTTCCCGAAAATAATTAAATGTTTTTGTATTTAATTTTGTTTCAAGCCAGTTCTTGTTTATTTAGAAAATTTTCTAATTTTTCGACAGTGCCAATTGAAGAAACTAAAATACCTGTTTTATCGATAAACTGTCGAATTCAGAGCTTAAAAAAATAATAAATTCAATCATGGGTCTGTTAAATGACAACTTTTTGATTTATTTCAATTGTGGGTGTTTTCTATTACTAAACTTGTATCGATTTCAATCCTGGGTGTGTTTAACGACGATATTTTACTGAAATCGAGGGTCTGTTTAATGAAAAAATTTGGACTAAATTTCGATTTAATGAGTTGGTCTTTTCAATGACGAAATTTGTACCAAATTTTTTTGAAAAAAATATAACTGATTCTAGCATGACCGAATTTGTATTTTATTCAACTAAAGGTCTGATTATGATAGTATTAAGACTTAATTTAATGCAGGAGGGAAAAAATGGAGTAAATTAAACACTAGAATTATTTGAACTAAATTTAATCATCGAACTGCTTAAACAAAAATTTTACTAAATTAGATTGGGGAATAAAATAAATTTAATCAGAAGTCTCCCAATGACAAAGCTTAGACTAAATTAAGTTAAATGTCTCGTGAATATGTGTTTCTGTACAATTGTAAGTGGGCCAAGTTGGGATGAAATTTGTTGATTTCACAACAATTTCCTGATTTCAAAAAACTAATATTAAATATTTCAAAGAGTGCGCAAGTAAGGGCTTAGATTTTGAATCTGAGTCGATACACGCAAAGAAAAAACATGGTTGGAGCATTACATATTCGAAGAGAATCATATATTTTGGGGATTATGATTGTGCCAACCATAGTCGTATTGTAATATAGTAATCATATTATGAAAAAAAAATAACCATAATATAATAATAATTTTACCATAGTAAATTTTACCATAATATTGTGATACTACAGGGTGGCGCAAAAATAACCTTCCGATGTTTTTTGGCTGTAATTTAAAAAAAAAATGAAAAACTTTGATTCTTCTTGTGGATTATTTTTATTTGGTCATTTAATTTTTTTTACATAAAGTCGAGAATATGATGTCATGTAAATGGCCGCCGCCACAGTTGATTGTCATTTGAACCCTTTTTATGGCATTTTCCATCACTTTGGCCAAAACTTCCGGCGATAGGTCCTCACATTCTTGACGGATATTGTCTTTAAGAGCTGCAAGAGTCTGAGGCTTGTTGACATAAACCCGCGACTTCAAAAAGCCCCACAAGAAGAAGTCTGGAGCGGTCAAACCAGGCGATCTTGCTGGCCAGTGCAAATCGCCAAAACGGGAGATAAGGCGCCCGGGAAATGCATCCTTCAGCATATCGGTTGTGGCACGTGCAGTGTGTGGAACCACATGTTTTCCAATCCCAATTCGTCAAGTTGCGGCAAAAAGAACTCATTGATCATTGCTCTGTAGCGCTCACCATTCACAGTAACCGTTTGGCCCGCGACGTCTTCGAAGAAAAAAGGTCCGATGACTCCTCCAACGAAAACAGCCCACCATACAGTGACTTTGAGCGGGTGTAATGGCTCTTCGTGGGTTACACGCGGATTTTCAGTGCCCCAGAAGCGTAAATTTTGCTTATTTACGTACCCCCTAAGATGGAAATGGGCCTCATCACTCATGATTATTTTTGATGAAAAATCATCTTCATTATTGCTCAAATAAATAGTCACCAATACTCCGCGTTCTGGAGCAGTGTAGCGCAACATTGTTTATTAACATGTATTTCGCATGTGTTTACTACACAAATGTCAAAACAGAACTGACATTAGGGGCCAATCGAAAAATTTATAGCATTTTCTGATAGGAGGATTACTTTTGGGCCACCTTGTATGATTCGAAACTATGAGAAAGTTCTTATATTTTAGAATATTCCTTTAGCAAATGTTTTTCCTAAAGAAAAAAATTGATATTAAGGATTTTTTTAAGAAAACTTCTTTGATTCTTTAGACTTTTTTTAAAGAAAAATACTTAAAAAAATGTTTTTACATTTAGCATTATGATTGTGCCAACCATAGTCGTACTGTAATATAGTTATCATATTATAATAAAAAACAACCATAATTTTTACCATAATATAATAATAATTTTACCATAATATGATGATACTATAATTCGAAACTATGAGAAAGTTCTTTAAATTTTAGAATATTCCTTTAATAAATATTTTTCGTAAAGAAAACATTTGATATTAAGGACTTTTTCAAAAAAATTTCTTTGATTCTTTGGACTTTTTGAAGAAAAAATCTTAAAAAGAATGTTTATATTTTTAGGATTATAATTGTGCCAACCATAGTCGTACTAGAATATAGTTATCATATATGATAAAAAATAATCATAATTTACCATAATTTTTACCATAATATAATAATAATTTTACCATAATTTTTACCATAATATATTTTACCATAATATGGTTATACGATGATTCGCAACTATGAGAAAGTTCTTAAAATTTTAGAATATTTCTTTAACAAATGTTTTTCATTAAGAAAAAAATTTAATATTAAAGACTTTTTCAAGAAAACTTCTTTGGTTCCTTGGACTTTTTAAAGAAAAAATACTTAAAAAAATGTTTATACTTTTAGGATTCGAAACTATCGTATAAGAAAGTTCTTTAAATTTTAGAATATTTCTTTAAAAAATATTTTTCCTAAAGAAAACATTTGATATTAAAGACTTTTTCAAGAAAACTTCTTTGATTATTTGGACTTTTTTTAAAGAAAAATGTTTCAAAAAAATGTTTAAATTCTAAGGACTTTTTTTTAACAAGAAACATAGATGTTATGGACTTTTTCTAATAGAAAAATTATAAGGTTCTAAGGATATTTTTAAGATTTTTTTTTAAGATAGTCCTCAAAGTTTAAGAATTTTTCTTTTTGTAAAAGTACTTAGAATCTAAGAATATTTCTACTAGAAAAATTTCTTCTTAGTATTTTTCATGAAAAAAAGTATTCCAAATCTAAGAATTTTTACGTTTTTTAAGAATATATCAATTTTTATCTAAGAAACAGTTTGCAGAATCTGAGAATCTAAAAATGTTTCTATCAGAAAAAATTCTAAAAATCTAGTATTTTGTGTAAGAAATCAAAACAACTCTTGGGTTCAACAGAATTTTTCTTACTAAAATTTTTTTTATTAATATTCTCAGTACTTTTTGCACAAAAAATTATTATTTTACAAAACAAATAATAAATAAACATATTAAAAAAAAAAAAAAAATTATTATTGTTTTTATTGAAAAGAATTAAAAATTTAAAATCTTTATGTAGAATCTGTTTGACAATAAAATTTTTTCGACAATAAATTGATTACTGTAAATTATAATGTTATATGTATAAGGCATTTTCGAAAATATAACCCTCCAGGTGAAATGATCATATATTTACATTTTTTACATGAGTGACTGAAGAAGACAGTATTATCACTGTAAATATCAAAGTTGTGTTTTATTTGATTTATAATTATTTTTGATTATTGTCATCATTTTATAAATCCATAATTATTATATTTTTTTCATAGTCAGAATTTTTGTTACCACAGTATGTTTACAGCTAATCATGTTATAAAATATAAAGTGGCAATCATAAAATAAGAAAATATTTACTATAATAGCAAAAGATAGTCACCATATTATAATGGTTAGAACCGAATTTAAAACCAATAACTTGATTGTGACAATCATACCCGAATGCAGCAAGTATAATATGGTAGCAGTGATCATGTATCTTAAAAAAAAAAATGTTAAACAAAAATTTGTTTAGCTTCTTTTCGGGGACTCCATTTTATAAAATAATACTTGTTCTAACTAAATTAAATTGGATTTTTGATTTATATATTTGTGATTTCCCAACATGCACTCATGTCACATGTCAGTTAAAATTAACATTTGAAATTTTCCAAAAAAAATAAAATGAAAATTATTTACATAAACAAGACAATTAACATAATGTTGTTATTCAGCAAAAGCTTCATATGAAAACTGCAGAGAGATATGGATACACAAAGATGAGGTGTACACCATAATGAATGACACCTGTCAAGGCCACATTAAAGATCCAAAGAAAAGAAAAAACCGACTAACAAAATACTTATGATACAAAACATTTGCTTTAAAGAGGAATTAAAGAAGTGGCTGACATAAAAGAATTCATTACAATAAAAAGCCAAATGATTTGATTACAAATAAAGATTTTATTTCTAAATTTAAAATATTTATTTCAAGATAAATGTTTTAATTATAAAATAATAATATTTTATATTGAGAAATTTAAAAGCAAATCATATTTATTTTTTGTTAATACTATATGAAAGATGAGAAAAGTAAGGTATTTTTAAGTTAATTGTTTTACTTCGCAAAAAAACAAAAAAAAAAATTGACCTAAATACTAAATTAATAAAATCGTATAAAAGTTATAAAATTATTAAAAATTTCAACAGTTCATTGTAACACTTTCACTGAAAATATTAAAGAAAACAAAATAAAGATGATAAATTTAAAAGTTTTTTATATGTTTTGCATGGCAACACCCTGTATTATGGGCTTAAGTTATTTAGAGCCTGAAAGTTTCGATAAAGTACCTAGATCAGAAAATATCAAAGGTAAGATTATGTTTAAATTTAATTTTTGATTTTTGAAAAACATGGAAAAAAGTTAATCAAAATTTGGAAGGATTTAAAGCCATTTCAAATGACAAAATTTAAACTTAATTTAGACGTGTGTGATAAAATTTGATTTAAATATAGTCGTGGGTGTTTTTATGGAAAAAATTTGCACTAAATGTTATCGTTGGTCTGTTTAATAAACAGAAATGTACTAAATAGTGGTTCTGTTGAATGCATAAAACATTGTAGTAAATTATTATCTTTTATTTAACCTTTTTCTTTTTAATAACTAATTTATTTTTTGAGTTTAGGCTTCGTTTTTTAAAATAAAATATATTATTTATTATTATTATTTTTATAATAAATATGACAAATTATAAACAAAAAATATTGAAAAATAAATAATATTTTTTTTTATAAAAAAACAAACCTTAAGCTCGAAAAATAAATTAGTCATTGTAGTAAATTTTAAAGTAGATCTGCTAAATTAAGAAAAAATTGGACTGGATTTAATAATAAATCCTTTGAATCACAAATTTTGACTAAATTCAATTGTGAGCCTTTTAAATGACAGATCTTAAAAGGAATTCGATCATAAAGCCCAAATCAGGGAGTCAGGCAGCCCTGGAAAACTTTGTTCTTGAATTTCACGAAAACTTGTTTGAAGGCAGTTCTTGTTTATTTAGAAATTGTTTTTTAAAATTTTCGACAGTGACAAATATAGAAAATAAAAAACTGGTACAATATATAAAATGAAATGATTTTTTCGCCCCCTTTAAAGCTAAATCAATCGGAAGATAGTTGTTGGTTTCGAAATATTTTCTTGATTTTAAAAAGAGTTCGATTAAATATTTCAAAGGGAGCTCAAATCAGTCATGTATTTAGTAAATATCTGGATTTAATTGTAGGTTTTTCATAGCTGAAATTTATAATTAATTGAACGTCATTTTGTAGTAAAAAAAATGGCTACGAGGGCGGATCAATAAGTCCGTGACTTTTCGAACTTCCCTCGTAGTTATATGAAATGCAGCACTGCTTCACCTGTTAATAGACTACTGTCAAATTTTGAGCAAGTTCCGTCATTTACTTTGCGTTTAGCAGCTGTTCAAAACAAACAACCTCGTGGACTTTTTTAAAAATGGAAAAAAGTTAATTTCGAGTGCTGATTAAACATTATTTTTTGCGAAAAAAAAACATCAATCAAACCAAGGAAAAGCTTGATAAATATTATGAGGACTCTGCGCCATCGATTTCAATGGTAAAAAAGTGGTTTACTAACTTTCGTTGTGGACGCCCAGTTGAGGTCTCTACACCCAAAACAATTGAAAAAATTCACGATATGGTATTGGCCGCTCGGAGATTGAATGTGCGATAGATTGTAGAAGACATAGGCATCCCACATGGGTATGAGAAAGCTTTCCGCAATCGTGTGACAGCTTAGTTTCCATGGCAAAAATCCATGAAGTCGACTACGACTTGCCTTATTTTTCAGATTTAGCCCCCAGTGACTATTTCCTATTTCCAAACCTAAAGATATAACTTGGTGGAGAGAGATGAAATTATTGATCAAACAAATGCCTATTTTATGGACCTCGAAAAATCATATTTTTTGAAAGGGATACAAAAATTGGAGAAACGTTAGACTAAGTGTATTGAGCTAAAAGGAGATTATGTTGAAAAATAATTTTTTTTTTGCAAAAAAAACAATGTGTTTCTTTCAAAAAGTCACGGACTTATTGATCCGCCCTCGTATATTCATGTTATTTTTGTGGTAAAGATTTAAATACAATGGTTAGTATTTTTATGATGATTTTTATAACTGAATTTTTAAAGTAAAATCTGGGCTAAGTGGTGAATATTGTTACAATAAAAATTAAAAATCAAAAGGCGCCATTTACTGTAAGTCTGAATTTAATTATAGGCTTTTTTATGGTAAAAATATTTTATCGTAAGTTTAAAATGTTTATGTAATTGTATATAATTTGTATTTAAAATTATAAAAATGTTGCGTTTACTGGATTTTATCGGGGGTCTAACTGTAGTTTGGGTTAAAAACTTAAGATAAAAATTATGACGCTTTGATGTGGCCGTGATTCAATTTTGACCGTTTTGTGATAAGAATTTGTGCTTATATACCTGTTTTTTTAAATATTTAAAATAATTCCAGAATAATAATAATAATTCCTTTAATCTTTCGTTCTTTCTTTTTTTCCCCCTTTTTCAGAAAACTGTGATGCTCCAAATGGCATGGGTTTGAAAAATCTTATCCAACAAATTGATAGACTATTGCCCAAAGAAGAAATCAAAGAAATTATTAAGAGCTATTCCAATGATCCTCAAATAATAGCTATAAAAGCTTTTGCTAATAGCCGTCAAGTTCAACGAAAGCTTAAAACTATAGAAAATTCTAAAGAATATCAAAGGATTAAAGACTACGCCTGTCGCAATTTACATTTAGATCTCAATAGTTATCATCACTTAATTAGACCTATTATAAAACTCTCTGTCACACGTACTGATATGACAGAACGTAAAGGTATCAGTGGTCTCTTAAGTGATGTCCTAGCAATATTACCTCGTCAGGAATTACGTGATCTATATGATAATCTAATGAAAACGGATGATGAACTTGTTAAAGCGGTGGAACATCTAAGATCTGAAGAGTTCCATCAATTGTTATTGAATTTGAAAAATAATGTTCCCGAATATCAAGAGTTGAGAGAGCAAATGATTGAATTGGGTGTTCCAGTTGAGGCAATGCGAAATATTATAGGTAGAGCTTTGGGATGGTCAGATGACTTTGATGTATTGTCTTAAGGGAAGAGATAAATGAATTGATTTAATGGTTTTTTGGTTATGTAGTAATTGGAATTAATGTGTTTTGATATGTAATAAAATTGAAATAAATAAATAAATTAAATATAAGAAAGTAACTTTTGTAATGTGTTTTTTTCTTATATTTTGAATAAACGTTAAAAATCTACACTTTGGAATGTTCTTTGGAAGTGAAATTTAAGGCGGAATAATCGTGACTATTTTTTTAACGGAATAATTCGTCATGATTTTGGTGCAACGTGATTGTCCTACACTCACCAAAAAAAGTCTGTAAATGCAACTAAAAATTTTGCTGTTATTACGGGAAATTTTGCTAATTTTAGCCCAGCGGTATATTTTGCTAATAATAGCAACACATGTCTGCTGACGTGTAGTACAATGAAATTTCTAGAAAAAATTAGCTGCCGCTACTAAATTTTATTAAACTTTTTGTAAAGTGGAATTAAAATCTGTTTGCTAAAATCAGCAAAAAAAAAAAAATAACTAAATATTATTAATATTAGTACAAAATTTCAAATTTATTTTTTTTATCCAGCGTCAAATTTTAAAAACATAGGCGAATTTAACATTTTGTTTTAATTTGGTAATTTCTGTTTTGAAAAATGTTTCAGTAATTTTTGTTGCTTTTAAGCTCAAATTTCAATTGTTTTTAGGGATAAGTTTTGACTTAAAAATCTTTTTAGTGCTATTTTTAGACATGAGTTGGTATATTCACTTCCTGTAAAAATTTAAGGCAATTTAAGTTTGTAGGTGTAATTTTGTGATTAGAAATAAAATTTCCTTCAATAACCACTTTTTAAAAATTACGACGACGTTCTACGCAATTATACGTTCATGTCTGCAGCGCATTTTGTAAAAGACTTGAGGATGTTTCCATACAAAGTGCAGGCATTCAATTAGCTACTGCTTGCCCTCAATCACATCTAAACTATGCTCACGCTCTCTTCAACCTCAACAAACCTAAACGGATACTTAATAACACAACAAAATTTGCATTTCTGGGGCGCTGAAAATCTACGTATCACTTACGAAAAGCCATTCCATCCACTTAAAGTCACTGCATGGTTCGTCATGGGTAACACGGTTACTGTGACTGGTAAACAAAACAGAGCCATGATTAATTAATGAATTGGAACTGGACATTATGTGATTCCAACAGAACGGCCCAACTTAATACAAAGCTCATCTCGTTTGAATGGTTTACAATGGTCAGCAAGATCGCTCAATTTATGCGCTCCTAACTTCTTTATTGGTTAATTTTTCAGTCACGGCCACACACAACAGGAAGCTCCTAAAGAGAATATCCAACAGGAGTGCGAGAACTTATTGCCCGAAGTATTCTTCATCAACGATAATGTTTTGTCAAATTAACATATAAAACCCAACATTGTTCTGCTTTCTATAGGTTGAGTCACAGGCAAATAAATATATATTAATCTGAAGAAGATAATAAGGCACTGTATTAATGTTATTTCTTTGTGTAATAAGGTATTTTACAAAAGTAAATGTGTCCACAGTTTTAAAAGGGAAAATTCAATTAAATTAACCATCAATTAAGTAGGGTGACCATGTATTTCCCGATTTGAAAAGTGCTCGCATTAGATTCATGAATGGGTTGCTAAACGATGGAAAATGTGATAATGAAAAAGCCTAAAGCATTATCATTAAAGGCGGCGCCCACTTGACCTTGAGAAAAAAGTTAAAGGTCCAAATAAATCCCTAACAAAAAAATTAGAATTATGTAGTTTCATTTAAAAGATAATCATCAATTCAATGTTTTTGAACCACCCTGCAAAAGTATGTCCTCATCACACAAATTTATTGTGTTGAAAATATAATCTTTTTCTACTTTTATTATTAAAGTTACATACGAATATCTTTCCCATTAATTGCTATCCACTAAATTGTTCTGTTCTGGTTAGAGAATAACTTTTGTATGTAATCAGCAACTATAACATGTCGGAATTGTCACTTTGTGATATGTACTTTCTGTTTAATATTTGATGATTTTCAACTGATTTTGGAAACCGGTTTTGGAACAAATTTCTACAATGTGTTTTAAGTAATGACAATGGCTCGAAGTTATACCAGGATGAACAAACTACCAAATTCTTAGTCACCCATGATACCATGATGCCAAATGGTGCGACTACAAAATTCTTAGTCAAGACCACGAAATTCTTAGCCGTTTACAGAAAAATTTAGCCTCTAGCAAGGGTAGAGGCTAAGTTTTTCTGTAAATCGGCTTAGAATTTCGTGGTCTCGACTAATAATTTTTTTGTAGTCGCACCATTTGGCATCATGGCATCATGGGTGGCTTAAAATTTGGTAGTTTGTTCATCCTGGTTTATAGGGTCCTTGGGTATAGCATCTCACGATACGATGATACATTTCAGGTCACCTTCTATTATTTTGTTATACCGTTTGCAATGCTCGTTCTATTTTAAGAATATTTATATGTGGTAAATTAGCAACACAATTATTTAGAGTAAAAAACAAATTCTAAAAACATAAAACCTTATTTCCTAAACAAACTCTTATCCATTTTCAAACCCTGTTTGTGGCCAATACAATAAATACACTCACAATAAATTTTCTGTTACCGACTGTAGTTTATTTAAAAAGTAATATGTAAAGTTTGTTTTTAAATGAAGAATCAATTGAAATTCATAGAAATATATTTTTTATCTATTTGAATCAGTCATTCAAACAACAAACTATAAAAATTTACAGAACATTCAGTAGGAGTTGATATTTTCTGTTAAATGTAAAATTTTATGTTTCCTGTTTCTAAACATATAAATTTATATAATTCGTTTCTGTTTTTTTAATAAAATAGTTTACAAGTTGGTTGAAAAGTTCCTGCGCTCGAAATGAAAGAATACTGTTTTTGTTACGAAATATATTTTTTTATTAAATATAATCTCCTAGAAGCTCAATGTTCCAATGATCTTCCAATAATTTTATCCCATCCTTATAATGGTTTTCCGGAAGCTCTGCAAAATAACCGTCTACGGCTGCTATGGCCTCTCCATTCGACGAAAAATGCTTTCCACGAAGGAATTGTTTGAGATTTCTGAAAAGATAGTAGCCACTGGGAGCTAAATCTGGTGAATAGGGTGGATTTTCAAGCAATTCGTACTTTAATTCTTTGAATTTAGCCATCGTCAAAACACTTTTGTGAGCAGGTGCATTGTCTAGATGAAAAATGATTTTTTTCTTCTTTAAACCAGGTCTTTTCTCACGAATTTTTTCATCCAGCTGATCCAAAAGGCTGCAATAATATTCAGAGTTGATTCTTTTACCTTTCTGAAGGATATTAATCAACAAAATTCGTTTTGCATCCCAAAAAACTGATGCCAGAACCTTCTTTGCTGATCGTTGTGACTTCTCCTGCTTTGGAGCTGAACAACCAGCTTCAGTCCACTGAAACGTTCTTGTTTCAATTTAGGATCATGGTGGTAGATCCAAGTCTCATCCATAGCTATAAAACGGCGCAAGAAGTCGGTTTTATTCGGCTTAAAACGCTCCAAATTACGCTGAGAAATTTGTTTTCGATCCAGTTTTTGTTGAATTGTTAATGTGTGCGGCACTAACTTTCCAAACAGTTTTTTCATACGTAATTCTTCATGTAAAATATGGAGTACTCGTTCGTCTGAGATACCTATGGCATTAGCAATTTCACCCTTATTCAAACTTGGATCTTCACTAACCATATTATGTACCTGCTCAATGATTTCTGCTGTGGTTGCAGTTTTTGGTCGTCCTTCGCGTGGATCGTCTCAAGGCTGGTACGACCACGTTTAAATTCACCAGCCCAAAATTCAACGGTGCGTTTTGAAGGTGAGGACTCCTTATGCACTTCCAACAATTGTTCATAAGTTTCCTTTGCTTTTAAACCCTTTAAAACAGAGAATCTAATGACTGCACGATATTCAATTTTTTCCATATTAAAAAAATCAATGACACGTCAACTTCAAATGGCTTGTAAACAAAGAAAGAATTGACAGAATGACTTGCAACTTAGCATGTGTTCTCAGGACAGTTATACCAACTTGAGAAAAAAAAGTTTGGAGCTAGCAGTGCCATCTCTTGGTGAGCGCAGGAACTTTTCAACCAACCTGTATTTATATACAAAAGTATTTCAATAAAAATTACAAGAAATTATTCAAATGTACATACACATATAGAAAATAAAAAAATACACATCTGTGTGTGTTATGTTGTTGTGTTTTGTATGTTATTACATACAAATAAAAAAAAACTTTCAATTTGAAAAACAAAGCACAGAAGTATTTTTTCTAACTTTTTGTCAGTTAAAAATTGATATTTATTTTAAATGACTTTCTATTGTTTTTATTACTTTTGTCGATTATTAAACAATGATTGAAAATAAACAACAAAATGGGCTGAATATAATGAGAAATCAGTAATCCCCTTTTTGACTGTATTCTCGATTAATTTAATATGTAGCTTAAGTTGTTCTTAACGAAATAATATTGTAAGTGTACAAACAAAATATATTTTATTATTTTTCTAATCCCTTCAGTGCCAATTTTTTTTATTTTTATATAATCTCATAATTAAATTATATCATTTTACTTTCCAAATGTATATTTTGATTTGCCTTTTATGTTTAGTTTAAAAATTTGTTAACTTTCAAATTACTAACTCCTTTGTGTGCCTTTTACATTTCTTGAGACACAAACTTTATTACAGCTTCATTGGAAAATTTCATAGTTTATTTGGAAATTTATGCAGACACATTTTAATTTTGTTTATTAAACTTGAAAATTTCACTTACTTTTTTTTTTGCAATTTCTTAAGAAAGGTCCTTTGTGTATAACAATATAATAGTTTAGCATGTGTATGACATTGGTATTATTAACACTACAATAGGACAGTTGAATCTTAATTAAACGAGTAAGACTTGGAAAGAATATAATTTAAAGAAGATCTTTTAACTCTAAAGTTAGGTTTGTTCAAGCTACGATTGCATCTAAGCTATTAAACATAACACTGTGCTTGGTTGCTTTAAAATTTAAGCACTATTTGCGCTCAACATGGAGACAACAATTTTTGAAACCAGTGAGAGAACTACAAATTTATCGAAATCCCGTAAATCTCCTCCATTTCCATTTCTCTCAAATTCTAGATTACATGCATTGGCGCCCAGCGTGGAATCAAACATTTTTATTTATTATACACTTTACAAAGGTTATATTGATGAGTTTAAGTAAATGATTTGTTAGACTTTGACGTCTTGATTCCGAATACAGCAAAACTTTTTATAACAATTTTGAGAAAATCCTGGTTGAAGATACGGAAGAAAGCTATACACAGGATGTTCCAAATACAGATATTTTTTTAAAATCATATGTTATTTTGACATTGGGAGATTTTATATCTTTGAGATATTGACCATCCGTCAGTTTCATACTTCGGCGTACCAAAATGCGTCGCTTTACGTTAGAACAACATTGGGGAATATTGCAAACTTGTTTCCAAAGTGAGTGCTGTTGCCAAAAGTTCATTGTTCACAATGGGCACAATTGGCCCATATCTTTCAAAAATGTTGCTGGAAACGCGAGCGTTACAGAGCCATGATTACGTACTTTTTTTTATGGGCTGAAATGAAATATATCGTTAGCTGAAATGCAAAACGGCATGACTAACAAAATTTTTAAAATCGGTTTTATTGATTATTATGTTGCATCTGGCTAAAGTCCATGCATATACAAAATTTCTGACTTCTCCGATTAAAAATAAAGGTTTTATGAACAAAATTCGAATGTTTTTAATTTTCCAAGTTTTTTGGTTGCCCTGTACAAATTTAAAATGGATTTGAGTGATTATGAAGTACTACATTGAACTACATCTCTTAAAAAAATATTATCGGTCTATAATCAAAACTGTCAGATTTATTTACGAATATATTGAATTGCCAATTGGCGTGTTTTCCTTCTCCACTAAAAAAAATAAAAATGTTACTTACGCCCTTTTGCATTTCAGGTAACGATATGACATGGATAATCTTTAATTTCAGCAGAATGGCACACCAGGTCACACAACTCCTAAAAACAATCGATGTTTTGCTCACTAAGTTCGTTAATCGTGTTAACGCCGTCTTGGCGATGTCAATTGGTTGCCTCGAAATTGCGATTGACCCCTTTAGACTTTTTCTTGTGGATTGTTGTTAAAGAACGATGCGAATAATGTGTTGATTATTTTGAAAAAGTGTTAGAGGAGTGATGAAAGGTGGGGAAGCAAGAAGCGCCTCAAATATGGCAACACTGTAGTATTCCGTCATCTGATGGGGAGTTGGCGAAATTGTTGAAGCTTTTCAGTTCATAGTATGTATTTTATTAAAAGATTTTGCTTCTCACGATTCTCTCGTTATATGTGCGAACTAAACCCGAAGAGAAAACCATACAAGAAAACCTCATCATAAAAAAAAATGACCAAAAATAAAGAGTACGGTTAGAGTTCCTAAGAGAAGCATAAAGGAGTTTGAGTTTACTTCTGGCATACCGAAGGAGAGCGTTGCGATATGTGTGAGGGATAGAAAACTCATACTTAGTATTTTAAATTAATGTTAACGTGGTTGGGGATCAAACCCGCAACCTTCTATGTAACAGTCTAACGTGCTAACCATAACACCACAACGACCCCATTTCAATATAATAATATTATGAAGACAAAAAAAAAAACAAGTAAGAGCGGCCGAATTCGGCTATGCCGAATCTTATATACCCTTCACCATGGTTGGAAAAAAACTGAAGTTTATAAATGGACATATATGGAATGGACAGATTTATATACGGACGCCTTTAAGAGGAAATTAACCATTTAGTTTGGTGGTAAAACTTGGACTCGGGAAGATTTATGGTTCCAGAAAATAGGCATTTAAAAAAAATTTATGTTTTGGGCATAACTTTTTTGTATCTCCGAGTTTGTATTTCCGAGTTTTTCAGCAAATATGTTATACTAAAGATTTTCGATCTTTTCCTATATAAGACGTATCCATAGCTCTAGAGTAGTGTTTGTTGTTTGTGTATAAAAGGTGAAGAGGTGAAAGAAAATAATTTCAACAAATCGTTAAAAGAAATCACTAGAACTGCATGTGTTTTCTTTCTACAAACACGTTTGATTTAGCTGGCAAATTTGCATTTGGGATTTTATTTCGCTTTTTTATTAAAAATATTTTTAATTTCTTTAGCTTAATTTTAAAAATTTGAAGGAAAATAGTTTATAATTTTTTTTATAAATTATTATAAGTTATGACCTTAAATAGTTGCACTCAAAGGGAAATTATGTATACAATTTTTTTAATATATGAGAAATAAAATGGTTTAAAAATCTTTTTATAAATTCTTTTAAATCGGAGCAAAAATAAAAATAAAACCGTTTGTATTTTGTTTGTATCAGAGGGTTTTTATAAAAATTTTGATGTTTTTAGCCTATTTATGGATTATTTAATTATTAATATAAAATTTTATTTAAATTAATTATTAAATGTTAAAAAAAAAAACAAAAAATTAATAACAAAAAAAAATCTTAAGAAAATAAAAAAAAATGTACAAAACAAAGTGAATTGACCGGGATTCGAACCCGCGACCCTTCCACCTGTGGTGAAGGGTATAAAAACCTTTGTATTTTGTTTGTATCAGAGGGTTTTTATAAAAATTTTATTTTATTTAATTATTAATATAAAATTTTATTTAAATTAATTATTAAATGTTAAAAAAAAAAATAAAAAAAGAAAAATCTTAAGAAAATAAAAAAAAAATGTACAAAAAAAAGTGAATTGACCGGGATTCGAACCCGCGACCCTTCCACCTGTGGTGAAGGGTATAAAAACGTTTGCATTTTGTTTGTATCAGAGGGTTTTTATAAAAATTTTGATGTTTTTAGCCTATTTATGGATTATTTAATTATTAATATAAAATTTTATTTAAATTAATTATTAAATGTTAAAAAAAACGAAAAATAAACAAAAAAAAGTCTTAAAGAAAAAAATAAAAAAAAATCTACAAAAAAAAAATGTGATTTGACCGGGATTCGAACCCGCGGCCTTAGAGAAAAAAAGTATTTGTGATACAGCGTCATCGTCAATAGAGGTACATATATAAAAGTCTTCGTTCATTTGAGATTTGTTTAGTTTTTATTTAAATGACAAATCTTTGTATGTGTGTTGTTTGTGTATAAAAGGTGGAGATGAAAGAAAAGAATTTTAACACATGGATGTGTTTGTTATGCGTAAAATTCTACATACATATTAAACAAAGGGATTTAACGGAAAAAATTAAAGGTAGTCCTGGTGTTTTGCTAATAAATAAATAAAAAATCCACAATTTTTTTCTCATGGAACAAGTTTTAAACACTAACACATTTAAGAATTCGACTATTTTAAAGTAAAAATCCAATGCTGCAATTAATTGATGTACGAGATATGAAAAATCAGATTTTCAGATTTTCTCAATATTGTGCCGTAATTGAAAGACTTGGAAAACAGATTTGGCATCAATCAGTTTAAATCTATAACAAAATTAATATCAAAGTTTGATGCGCAGCGAAAAAAAAATAATGTTTGTTAAGATGTGTAATATAATAAAATCCAAGATATTTCTGACATATAAATCGCATAATCATAATTCTACAGTATACAAAATACCTTTAGAGATGGTTTGCAGCCACAGCGGAAGTTCTTATAAAGTTTAAATTTATTAACTAAAGTTTATTGTTGTTATTATCCTGTTTATTTTAAATGGCAATAAAAACGATAATAGCAATTTTCTTGACATTTAACCCTTTAATATTTTGGATTTACAATGTCCCAGCAAAATTTTAATTATATGCAATCTTATCAAAAAAAAAATGTTTTTCAAATCACGCAAAAGTGAAAAAATTTAGCTTTTTTAGGTTTTATAAATACATAGGTTTAAAAAATATGAAAAATAAAAAAAAAAACAGTTTTTATTCCCGTCCATTTTACCCACTAAACATAGGATTAGGAGGTTTAAATAAAATATATTGCGGTTGATTGCGGTTTAATATTACATTACGAATTTAAAAAAAAAAAATTTCAGTAAATTTTTGTGAAGCTATAAAATGGAGAATTTGAAAAATGTACATTTAGAAACTAAACACTCACAAAAAATAGAAAAAAAAAATAACCAAGGAGATTTGGCGACTCATTTATTTTTTTTTTTTGAAAAACAACTGAGTTTTGTTTATAGAAACTTTTAAACAAATACGTCGAATGGTTTATCTTAAAAAAAGGCACTAAAAAATTTAATTTTTTTACTATTTTTTTTTAAATGTGCTCTTATAAACCGCAGTTGTTAAATTTATTATAAAAAATTTGTTTTTTTTAATGCCGGGATTACTGCTGTAAATTCCCAAGAATAAAAAACTTGCTTCTCTGGGAATTCCGGAAAACGCGGGATGCATTCCCTACTTTTAGTGGATTAGCTTCTTAATCGTAATCACGATAGGATTATTATCTTAAATCTAATTATTTTTTCTATTGAAAAAAAAATGAATTAACTCTTTCTTTAAAATTGTAGATTGTAAAAATAATGTTTAAAAATTTAAAAATGCCTCATACCTTACAGTGTTGCTAAATATAAATTTTATTTAATTAATTTGTGCATACATTTTTGTCTAATGACATCTTAGTATGCAACAAATTGCATTTACACTTGCTTTTGTAAAATGTTCAGCTTGAAGGTCGATTAGGATTTTTATGTTTATTTAAATTACTGAAAAAATGTCCACACCTTATGTTTAGCATACAAATTAAGTTGTGGCAGCCTACACCCAAAAAAAAACATCTTAATATGTTTATTTTTAATGGATAAATTAACATAATTAGGTATTTTATATGCAACAAGTGTTGATTTGATGAACATAAAAAATTAAAATTAATAAAACTCCAAAGGAAGGAGAAAAAAAGATATCGTTCATTCCACGAAAAACATTACATATTTTGCATTTTTTGGCCTCATGTCTTCCGAATTTTTTTTCATATTGCATATTGTGCACAGGAAGTCTCTATGGAGCCGAGCCATGTAGACAATTAACATTTAAAAAAAACTGGCGATTTTATTCACGATTTTTATTTTTCAACAACATCAAAAATGCTAGAAGTAGTGATTTTTGAAGAGCCATAATTCCTTAAGTACATCAAAGATTTCTAAATTTTATAAAGAATCTGTAAGCTGCAATTGTCTACTGTGTGAGGTGTTACACAGAAAAGAAGCTCTTCATTCAAAAATGTTCTTCGATTTTTGAAAATTTTAAATTTTTGTAAAATTAAAAATTTTTGGATAAAATAACACTTTGATTTTTTTTCGGGCCAAAAGGTTTAACTATGTTTTTATAAAAAACTTACTACTTTTTTTTTATATATAAAGCAGAGTTTATTTAAGGATTTTAATTATTTTGCATTGTAATTAAATTTTATGACGTTAAAAAAAATTAAAATAAACGAATTATCATTTAATTTTTTTTACAATTTTGTAGTTAATAAGTTGACGGTAAAAAGAAATAAAGGTAATACGAGGGCGGATCAATAAGTCCGTCATTTACTTTGCAAGTTCCATCATTTACTTTGCGTTTAACAGCTGTTCAAAACATACAACCTCGTGGATTTTTTTTAAAAATGGAAAAAAGTGAATTTCGAGTGCTCATTAAACATTATTTTCTGCGAAAAAAAACATCAATCCAACCAAGGAAAAACTTGATAAATACTATGGGGACTCTGCACCATCGATTTCAATGGTAAAAAAGTGGTTTATTGACTTTCGTTGTAGTCGCACAAGTACAAATAACGCTGAACGTTCTGGACGGCCAATTGAGGTTTTCGGGTTTGCAAATGTCGAAAAAATCCACGATATGGTGTTGGTCGATCGAAGAGTGAAAGTGCGTGAGATTGTTGATGCCATAGGCATTTCATGTGGCAGTGTGGTTTTGATTTTAAATGATCAGTTGGATTTAAGAAAGCTGTCTGCAAAATGGGTGCCGCGGTTGCTCTCAATTGACCATAAATGCAATTGTGTGACAACTTCAAAGGATTGCTTGGAGCTGTTCAATCGCAATTCGAATGAGTTTTTGCGGCGTTTTGTAACTGTGGATGAAACATGGATCCATTACAACACTCCGGAGACCAAGCAGCAGTCTTAACAATGGGTTTTTCCGGGTGAACCGGCTCCGAAGAGGGCCAAGGTAAGTTTGTAGGCCAATAAGTTTTTTGGGATGCAAGCGGGATAATCCACATCGATTACCTTCACAAGGGAAAAACTAATAAACGGCGAATATTATATATACTTATTGCACCGATTTAACGAGGATTTAAAAATATGGCCAAGAAAAAAGTTCTTTTTCATCAAGATAATGCACGGGTGCACATGTGTGTAATCTCAATGGCAAAATTCCATGAATTGGGTCATATTCTCCGGATTTGGCTCCCAGTTACTATTTCCTATTTCTAAGCCTAAAGAAATGGCTCGGTGGAAAGAGATTTAGCTCCAACGATAAAATTATTGATCAAACAAATGCCTTTTTTTGGACCTCGAAAAATCCTATTTTTTGGAAGAGATACAAAAATTGGAAAACGTTGGATTCAATACACTCAATACACTTGAGCTAAAAGGGGATTATGTTGAAAAATAATTATTTTTTTTTTTGCAAAAAAAACTGTGTTTTATTCAAAAAGTCACGGACTTATTTGATCCGCCCTCGTATCATTTGTTTTTACGAATTGTTAACAGTTAAAATAATTGAAAAATAATTTATTATTCTTTTTAAATTAAATGAGAAGTTATTTTTAAAGGAAAAAGTTGGTAGACCTATTTTTAAGTGATTTTTTAAATAATTTTACTTTAGATTTTCAGTTAATTTAAACTACAAACTATTTCGAGTGTAATTGCATTCAAATAATCAAAAAAAAAAAATAATTGAAACATTTTTAATACAATTTTTTAATACTCTATTCGTGAAAATAATACAAAAAAAAAAGGAATTTTTACAAAATCGGGGTTTAAAGTTTTGCGATGGACTAACAATATTTTAAAAAATTAATTTTCATTTGGACTTTTTTATCCGCCCAAGTAGTTTAGTATTGAAAATTAGCGAAATCGCGAAATATCTCCTAAATACTTTTAAATCAAAATTTTCCTTAATAACATTCAAAATCAATTAATACTGTAATTGTTTACATAAAACATTGATCAATATTGAATTTTTTCATTCATAAATCTATGTGGCGAACTTGCTTATCAGACTTTAACCCCTTCATATATCCACAATTGTGTATATTATTTGGGTGATCTAAAAACACAATATTAAATTATTTAATATTTAAATTATTTAAAGGACTTTGTCACCCTAATATACTTTTAAGACATTGTTCCCATTAAATATACGATTCCAGTCCTTTCATCTATAACAGTCCTTGTCCTTATCTATCGTTTGAGGAATATTTATGAAAAGTTTTTCGAGTTTTGTGTCTGTTATGCTTTTTTTTAAATTATCTTTATAATTATTTTTTTTAATTTGACTAAAATTTGTTAAATACAATTTATTTTATAATATATTACGAGTGTAATGTTGTTGGTATAGAATTTAATTTCTATTCCAATGAAATTTATATCTTCACTTTTATATGCATTTCCTTGCTGTTGGCGGAATTAAAACTTTAGATTGTAAAATACACACAGAGCACGTGTCACTTATATCAAATTTCATTAAGAATTTTTCAAAGGAGTGGAGAAAATGTTGTAAAAATAATTAGAATGTCTGTGAGAGATAACAAATGGATTTAAATTTAATTAAAGAATCAGAGATGTTTGACCTTTAAAATAGCAGATGATTTACAAAATATTGAAAACAAAATATAGATAATAATATTTAATTGTGGGCTTGGGAAAAAAATTAGATTTTCATTATTCAATCAAAGTTGAGATAAAATCAGTGAACCAAAATTGGTAAAACCTCGAATCTATTCGGGGGTCTATAAACTTGAGAAGCTTGTGATGCTCGAGCCTCGGACTATGAAACTTTCAGTAAGGACTAAAAGCTTGTACATCCTTAACAATGTACAACCTGAAAGTTCCAAAATCATTGCTTAACTCAGCATAGTTATGTTATTCATCCGCGAGCATTCACACTTGTCTTTTTGGTTTCGTGGTTTTTAGACTTTCTGTTTGGCCTTTGAGTTTTCATTCTGCACCTCCTATTCTTAGATAGTCCTTCGTCAAAAAATTTTAAATTTCATATTAATATCTAAAGCCTTATAAGATTTTGATTTCTTAGGGCTAAAAAAAAAATTGTTTTCCTGAAGATGCTAACAAATTGTTAGCGAAATATTGAAAATAAAATAAGAATTTTTATAGAATATTAAGGCTAAATTTTTTAATTTTTTATTTTGTGTATTCTATCAAGCTTTCTATTTTATCGTGATTTGCTGAGGTCTTAACAGCTTTCAATTCTATTTTAATTTTTCTATTTGCACTTTCATTTCTATAATACAGTCCTTAGGTTTCCCATTACTGTTCAAGTATCTGCATTGTAGTGTTAGTTTTGTATTTCATTTTTAGCAAACATTATATTAACAGTCAAATCAATACACCACTCTTTCCTTCTACAAAAAACTTTTGTTTGCCAAATATCCTACAGGCTTTTATGTTTCAAATGAAACATTTTCTAGATATTTTATTTACCACAAAAAAAGAACTTAATTTTATAAAGCATTCAAGGAGTGTTTAGAATTGATGTCTACTATGTATTTAAGTACTAGTTGTAAGTAGGGAAATTTTGCAGGGAAATATGCATTAAGGTTTTTGTTGTGATAAAAAAAATGTAACTTTATCTGGGAGTGTCAAAACATTTATAAACAATTAAAAACATGCAATCAGTTTTTTTTTTTATGTTGAAATTGAGGAGACAATTTTCCAGTTTATTACTTTAATTTTTTTGTTTTATGATTTGATGAGTCTAAAACATAAAAATGCAATTTTGAATAATTAATTTTTTTAGTATAAAATTTTGTCATAGCTAGCTGGCTAAATAATGTTGTATTTATAATAATGGTTGCATGTTTTATGTTGCCTGGAACCCCCTGAGTGTACTTTATGTTGGTATTTTTAAGGAACGTTTTTGTTTTATGTATTGGGTGCAGTTTTTGATGGAGTATTTGAAAAAGGATATTTATTTAATAATTTTGGTGTGGAGTAATTGAAGTTTGAAGTAAAGTTTAAGGGTGACATAAAGTGGGTCATAACATAATTTTGTTAATTGAATTTTATTTAACGTGGGTTATATATGTATGTATATGGGGAACGGCAGCCATATACATAATTAAAATACTAACAAGGAGTAGATATTAATTTTGTACGATATGTACTCTGCGGGAAAAAAGGGGACCGGTTCCGAAAATACATATCACGAGATGGTTGAAAAGGGGACCTGTCCCTAAAGTAACTACCACGTGACCGGTGTAAAAGTCATGGCATTTTCTTTCAGATGAGTCCTGCAACATGTCACAGAGAGAAATTGACCCCCTCCTAGGACAAGCCCATGTTAAAGTGACCGGTCCCGTGGCCGGACCCTATCACAATGAACCTGCACGTGACGTGTCCTGGGATAGGTCCTTTTCCCGCAGGGTAATAGTGTGAAAAACCGATGGTCAATCTTTCAAATTGCAAATATATGCCCAAGGAAGATATCTGAGTGTCTCCAAAATCATTGTCATTGTCCATCGCTGGCCACAAATTTTTCTCATCTTTTTAGCAAATTTTCGGATACTACACAGACAAATCAGATTCATTGCGCCAAGCGAATTTCTGACCAATTGAATAGTTTGGTTGCAGCAACCGAATTATTCTGTTGTCGCAACCAAATATATTCCACATCCGATTCATATATATGGTCTCAATCGAAATTCTGGTGTATTAACCGAATTTCGGTCGCCACAAACAAATATGTCGGTGGCTCCAACCAAACGATTAGGTTGATAAGAAATTCGGTACTTAAAATGAATCTGTTTTCTCTGTATAGCTGGGACCGGAACAATATGGCGGGTGGGGTAGGACTTCCCATTTCAGTGTTTCCAAGTAGGCCTTCACCGGTTTTGCAACTTGTGGCCGAGCATTGTCATGCTGCAAAATCACTTTGCCGTGGCTTTTATCGTATTCCGGCTGCATATGATTAAGTGGGCGGCTCCAACGCTTGAGGTTGAGTGCAACAGCGTTCCCCCGCGTGATCGTTTCATTTGGTTTAAGCACCTTGTAGTAGATAACGCCGCGCTGGTCTCTACAAATACAGAGCACAAGCTTCATGCCATGAATAGTTATTCGGCTTTGCGAAGGATGTTGATGGCTGTCCGGGAAAAAAAACCTTGGTTTTTTGCGTTGGCAGTTGTCGTAAAGGATTCACTTTTCATCGCCATTAACAATGCGATGCAAAAAACCCTTCCTGTTTTTTTTGGCGTTGGGGAAACTGTTCACAAGTGAAAAGTTGCTTTCGACGTCGCGCGGCTTCAACTCGTATGGCACCCAGTTTCTTTGCTTTTAAATCCATCGCATGACTTTAATGCGTTTGATGACTGTCGACTCATCTACTTCCAATGATTCTGACAACTCCTGAAACTTTTGTCATAACTCCACAGAGAGCAATCTACCAAATTCTTCGTCTCCAAGCTCTTAGGGTTGAGCCGGCCGTTCCTTGTTTTCGAGGTCAAAATCACTACTTTTAAAGCTACCAAACCATCTCCGACACGATTGTTTAGATAGAGGAAACTTCCACTAAGTTTCGATGACCTTCGGCCGCACTTTTCTTCTCCCGCAAAACAATTTATCTGCCACCAAATTCGACATGTTCAAGGCAATATTAGTTTTGTTGTTTACGTTTCAATCAACTGACTCAAGCTGCCAAATACACACATTCACAATATGCTTTAGCGGCAAGATATTGCAAACTGGAATATTATGTAGTTCATATACTAGTGAGGGCCTTTTGTGTGAATCGCTCTTAATAATTATTCTCTGAACACCTGATCCGACCAGCGTCAGGCAAATAAATTTATCTTTCAATTTGATGGTAATTTTTAATGGCTACTGACCCTCGATAGGCTACGCACCATCTATGGACCTTAGAGTAGTCTATCAATACAAAGACTTGAAGATCTCATGAGTTTGAATATATGACTACAGAAAACATTTTATGCCCGAGACTTAATATAGGATTTGCTTAATGAGCTACAACTAGAACTATGATAACATTCAATACTGGACGTCAATTAACAACATAAATAGATCGGCAACTAAGACAAGTAGATGACCCTGGGCGCCAACTTATAATATAAGAAAGCCTTCAACCCAAACTATGATAATGAAATTTCGGATGATAATATACCAATACTATATTGACTATCTTTTGCAAAATTTAGTGACTTCCTAAAATGACACTAAAAATTTTATATTAATTCCCTGAATCATATGTTGCTGAAACATTTGTTTTAGATTTTTAGTAACATGTTTGGGTTAAACCACACAAATAAACAAATCCCTAAACATCAACATAATTCACTCACACATCATTCACTTAATCATATATTTCCAACTAAAAATAAGAGTGGAGTTAATTTTCTCGTAAAGACAACAACCATAAAGCGTTTTAAAAATAAACAAACAAAAACTCATAAGCAAAAAATAACAAAATCTATGTAACTAACAACTGTTGTTTATTTAGCAGAAAAAGAACAAGAAGCAACAACAGAATTAGGGGAATCTATACGAGGAAACCACTAGAAAGATAAACACACAGATTTAAAAGTTTTTTTTGTCTCTTATGTTTAAAATAATTTAAATGCTACCTTGTTGTACATACATAAACCCACAATGATGTTGACGATTATTATAATAATAATGATGATGATGATTATTTTTCCTTGTATGCTGATCATTATGATGTATGTTTTATCTCTTAGTAAATTTGAGTTAAAAGTACTTGAAAGTCTTTAGAAAATAAACGAATCATGAGTGGATTTAACTACATACAAAAAAAAAAAAAAAAAGAAATACCAACTACTGAAACTTTTTTTTATATTCTATGAATGTGTTTATCTAGCTAAGCTACTTGTTGGTGTTTATATAGTGGTATGGATAGAGTTTCACCAGTGTGATTAAATCGTAAGGTAAGCTATGGATCAGAGGAATATAAAACTGGTATGTAGCTGGGGCCATTTTGAAAGATTTAGGAATTATATCAAAACATAAGACGAGATTGGGAGTCTAAAATTTGGTATATAAACATCTAAGATTTAAAACAAACTGGAACTTTGGAACTTCTACGATTTGGCGAATCTCAACTGCAACTATGATAATACCCAGGACTTGAAGCTATATGGGCCTATAAGATCGTCCCCTATTAAGGCTTCTACGGAACCCGATTGGGAGGGCATCAACTTAAGGCTAAGCAAATTTGATAAAGAAAATGTAACTCTAACTGGATTTATAATAATACCCATGATTAGGCGCCAACTTGTGGCATTGGAAAAGATCCAAAATTGAACTTTATCAGGAAGGAAAACTGGTTACATAATTGCCCTGTAGTAATTCAACATTTGACAATAATTACATCCAGCAAAAAAAAATGGTAGTCATTATGTGACTATAACTTCTTTCATTGCTTCCTAAACTTCAGTTGACATTCTTTTATAATTTTTTCGTGTTATTCTAAGGCACTTCCAAAGAATTGATGAGTTCATATTTCAAATGCAGTGATCTGGATATAAATCCGATGCATATCTTAAAAAATCACTCTTCATTACTTCTAAAGCATATGTTATAGTATATCGTATATTTTTTTAAATCCAAAGCATTTATTCAAATTGAAAAAATAGTTCTGATGAAATTTTTTAATTTTTTTATTTAATCATTTTTTATATTTTAGTTTAAAATTTCTAACCCTCATGCAGTTTTGCAATTTTTATAAAAGTTTTGAAATATCAAGAAAAACTGATTTTTTTAACCTTTACTTGAAACTAGCTGACCTGTCATTTGCATTTTTTCAGCCTTAAATATTTATGAGGACGCAATCTGTGCATTTTTGCATTATGTTTATTATTTAACACTACACCATTTCCAGTTTTAATTCAGAATTTATCAAAATAATTTTAAAATTGTGTATTAATTAATTTAAATTGCCCAAAGATGTTTTAAAATTGTGCAAAAATTATTTAAAATTGTTCAAAAATATTTTAAAGTTTTCTAAAAATGTTTCCAAATTATACAACCAGTTTTTAAATTATCCAAAAATATTTTAGAATTTGTCTAAGAATTCATTAAAATTTTTTAAAAATGTTTCAAAAATGCTTTTTCACTAGTGCAGAATTATTTATTTGTTTTAATAAAGAGTTTTTGTATATCAATGCATACATTTCGCTTCTTTAAACTAATTTGTCTGCATTCTTATGAATTAAATTTTCATCAAAGCTTAAATACTACAAAGTATATGAACATTTTCCACTCATGCATCAGAATACCTAATCATTGTATTATCATTGCTTCCTTAGAGTAAAGTATGAGTAATGCTAGTAGCTACATTCGAATACTTCCATCCTATGACACGCTAATGTTAAATTCATCGATGAAACCATTAGAAAAGAAGTGATGCCTTTGCCATAGTAGTGATGCTTTTATTGCTTCTTTGGCAGCTTCATTTTTGCTGGGTAGTTTATTAAGGCTCATGGTTGGGCGCCAAAATTCAATAACGATAAGAACTAAATTGGACTTAATTGAACAAACCATTTAAAATATACTGAAAAATACTGAAAGTATAATTTTTATGCACTTTAGTGTTATTCTTTCCCATTGTACAGAATGAATTTATTATCTAGTAGCATACAACTTGGAGTATGAGTTTGCATTTAAAAACTAACATTTGCATTAGGGATTTAATTTGTTGTTTTTTTTCATCTTCGTCTTATTCTGTATGTATTTAAAAATTTATGAATGTTTTTGTTTTTGTTTGTCGTTTATTTTAACACATTTACATGGGCGCGAAAATAATTTAGAATTCAAAAGAAATTCATTTTAATAAATATTTACATACCAACGCACCATCATATATGAACAAAAACATATACCCAAACTCATGTCTCATATTCTATACCATATGTAGAAGTTTCAGTAGTATATTTATGAAGTGTCTGCTTGTAAACATGACTACTGTTTCTAGTTTTTGTTATTTTTTTTTGTTATGACTACTGGTATGTGGACATAAAATTATGAATTTTAAATGTGTTCATTTTTAACTAAAAGTTTTTTATTTATGCTGAACTTGTTATGTATTTGATGATATGATAATACCAAGTTTGTATTTGTTGAGTAGTGTTGAGGTTTTGAACATGACATAGCTCATTTTGTTTGCCTTAAGCACTATGATCAGTATCATCACACTAGACACACTTTTACAAAAGTTTTTGTTTACAATTAAGCTACCGTTAAAATTGTATATTTAAAAGGTGGCCATAAAGGACTTCTAGAGCAATATTAGGCACCAACTTGAATGAACGGAGTTTTAAAAATTGAGCATAAACTGGAAGCATAATAGTGCCGAACGACTGTTCGAAGACTTGAAGGCTTTCCTATGTTGGTGGTTCGCTTCCCTGAGTAATTCATTATCCATTTCATTCAATGCAATGTTACAGTGCCTTGGAATTCATGTTACCGTAATGTCTCTTGCGAAGAATATATTGATTTTCTCATATTACCCGATGATGGAGGCTGACATTATACAGCTTAAAGATATTAATTGATAACCGTGAAGATCCTTATAATTTTGGTATATGTATATAATTCTTGTAAATTTAATAAATTCTATGATTATCATGACGGTATTTTGATCCAGTAGCGAAACCAGTGCTTCCATCGATCTTAGAATTATCCGTAGAGAAGTGAACGTCAGTACTATATTCCACAAAGTTACCTTTTTAAAAGGATTCTCCCATCGGGTTTCCTATATAGAAACTTTAATATGTTGATTCAATTCTGTTTTATTGTATCCAGCTAATTCGTCTTAGATCTTCTGGTCGTTGATTTATCGATTGCTACAATTTCATCCGCTGCTTTAATTATGGCATTAAAGTATCGGTGGCCTTATATTTTAAATGAATCTAAGTAGATTTTATAGGCAAAAATAGCTCTACTGTACTTTCTTCGCATAGATATCCAACAAATTTTCAACAAATATGTCAAAATAGATCTACGTTTTTGAAAAGCCAATGTATTATTCTCGGGTTGCACTTAATTTGGACCTATGGCTTCCTACATAAGGCATGTATTCTGAGACACAAATATATTTTCCTTACTAATGTCACTCATCTTCCAAGGAAAAAGGAATATTATTGCTTTGCTTGGGCTCAGGATTAGAGTATCTCAAGATCTAATACTTAGACGTGTGGGACTGTTTCCGTTAAGAGTCGCCACCTGCTCTAACTAGCAGCCAGTTTTCAATTTATGGCGGTTGCTCGAATGCAAGCAGATCGCTAGAGATTTCATGCTATCCAAAATTCAGTAAGCCTTTGGCTTTGTATGGCTTGAGCTTTGCTGTTCCAATTGTCTTGATGTATTCCCTAAGCAATCCGTGGTTGTCATTCTAGTATGCTAAATGTTGCTTACAACGTGCCCTATCAAAAAATCTACGGACCTCTTTCTCATTGAGTTACTAGCGTGGGGTTAAAAGAAAGCTCAAGTTGTTGTGGAAGCTGCGATGTCAGTCGAGCACTACCTCCTGAAGGCGAGAGTGAGGTAGTGTGGACTGGACACTTGTAGGACCACGAGACTCACGTTGTTCGACTATGATCTGGAGTGTTCTAACTCTTTTCTAGAAGATAGGCAGATATGGTAACAAACTTGGGCGGTTGTGCTATGCATAATGTCGTAGCAGTGGCATACCAAGTGAGAAAGAGACGTGACTTCATCTCATTTGTATTTGGCATTCGTCATAGAACTATGAGTAATAATATAATGGACGACTTGTTGGTGATATAGGACACAGAATTAGGTGATTTTATACGTTATCTTAATCTTCCTGATTGGGTCTAGTTCTGCAATACAAGCTTCCCACGGATAGTGTGACCTTTCAAAACCGAGTTGCTCTTTGACTCTACTTGATAGTTACGAGGGCGTGAGCTGTGATTTGATCCAAACACCCACGCCTGATGGTAAAAATTACCTCCACCTTCATTTTATATCTCCAGGGGACGTTGTGATGTAATGGTTCGCGCGTTGGACTATTACACAAAACGTTGCAAAATAATATGTATGAGTTTTTATCTCTCATACATATCGTAGCGTCCTCCTTCTGTGTTCTCATAGCATCTAACCCCACGGAAGTAAAAATAACAACAGGACTATGAACTAAAAAGCTTTAACAATTTCGCGCAGATTTATCATCTCGCGCAGTGTCATATTTGAAGCTCTTCATCTTCCATCATCTTCCATAACTTTTCATCTCTACTCCATCCGCTTTCTAAGAAAACAACACATTAATTAGTCAGAATAATTTCTCTTTAAAAAAAATCCACGATTCGAAGTAAATTAGTCTTATAAGGCTTTTGAACTTAAAATTCTCTATGCGTTAACTGGACCAACTACAGAATTAATTAACCGTCAAAATGAGCAAGCGACTTTCAATCGGTCGCCAAATTTGACCATAATAAAATTCACAATAAAGCCTCAGAATTTAAATGATTACTTAGAACTTAAGTGATACCTTGATTGTAGGTTAAATCAAACAATAATTATTCGGTACTTTTTTGAACTATAAATGCATCTAAAAAAGTACTAGAATCGTAGATATATATAGAATCCATATAATATTAGTTTAAGACTAACTAAATATTTATTTGGTATCTGTGTCTGTCTGTTGTAATTTTTGTCATGGTATACCAAAGTGTATTTCTGAATATTCATCAACAAATTAACGCTTGAAATATATATTCTTCATTATAGCCGCCATTATCATCTTCATCATGGACTATAATTTTCATGTTCATTCTGACTGTCATTTTAACAACTCATGATGTGTTTTTGTTCCTGAACAACATGTGTGGCTGGGTTGTTTTGTTTTTTTTTTAGAGAGAAAAAACATTCTTATATTCTATTTTTATTTTAGTTTTCAGGAAAGAAATGTGTTTATGTTTACATTAAACTATTTTGACCCTGAACGCATTTTCTTTGAAAATAAATTAATATATAAATGTTTATGTAAATACAAAAATTTTAATGCGTCTGGAGAAATAAACATAAACATATTTAAGTATGTTGATTTATATTATGTTGAATTTCTTGGAGTATGTTGCAGAAATGTTTAAAAATAGAGTGTTTTTACTTAGTGCGTTACAGTTTGGAAGATTTTGCAGGAAAATGAAAACATTAAAATATATTTAACAGATGTTTCTCACTGAACTAATTCTAAAACTAGTAAATTTATTTAATTATTTTTTTTTAAAGCGACGGAATACATAATAAAAATAGAACCGACTTCTTGGAACTAAAATAAAAGAAGTAATCATCTAAGAGAGCATATTTCAGCCGACTTTCGGATTTAAATGATCTTTTCATAATAATCAAAAAAACATTGACAAAGTTTTCGAATATTCGATTGACAATTTACGATGTAGTTGGATTGAGTAGTTTGTATCTCCAGCACCGCGACCAAGTAGATCTATTGTGCACCCTTTGGCCTTAAGTAGCAGTTTAATGTCCTTCACCTCCAGTTTATTGTATTGTTCCCCCATGATATCAGGTCTACCAATTGTAATAAATCGTAGGTATGCAAAGGCAGGACATTTAGCTATTACATGCTTCATGGTCTCCTCATCTTCCATGCAATATCTGCATGTCGTATCTCGATCATGTCCCATTTTGTTTGGGATGTAATTACATGGATAGTGTCCTGTGAGTGCTCTACATAGGAGTCTTTGATTTGGTCTGTTCATCTAAAGGGCTTATCTGCTCCTCTTTTCATTGTATGAAAAGAACTTCTTTGAATGTTTCAGTTGTTTCTGTTTGTTCCAATATTCAATGGATTTGATATCATATTTGTGATGTCCTTTTTCGTGAAACCAAATTGAGGACTTCGGCCCATAAATGGCTGTTCCGCTCCTAGTCTCGTTTGTTTATAAGCTTTATCATTGCCTTCATGCTCGCTGTGACCGGGTACCCAAATAAGTGTTACCCTATTAGTGATCCAGAGAATTTTAAGAATGATATAGCTAAAAACTTAAAATGAACGAAATGAGCTGTGAACTATAGTTAAATTGATGCTATTGATTTTCAAACAATTTCAATTATAAATTTTCCATTTCTCGAATAAAGAGTAGAGTCTGTTTACAGTAAAATAAAATTTAATCTACAATCGATCGATTTTGCTCAAGAAATTCTTAAAGCATCCCCAAAATTTTTATCATTTCTACCAAAATCTTTTTACCATTTCCACCAAAATCTTTTTAATCTTATGATCAACTTAAATCTTAAAACAATTGTTGATAACATATTATGTGAATAAACGAAAAATAAAAACCATACAACATAATGCATGATTTAACTTAATGACTTTACATAATTTTTATATTGTTGAAAGTATATAATAAAGTACAAGGCATTAACCTTTTTTCCCCCTTCTTAACGTACATAAACTTCAACACATACACATGCCACATTCATAATGTTGTAGGAAAACAAACCGACAACAAACAACTTTATAAAGTTTGAAATAATTTTAAAGACAATTGAAGGCATTTGTTTTTAAGAAGTTCGTTTATGATACCATCCCTCACGCCTTCAAATTGTTTGAAATTGCAGTGACAATTGTCTTTACTCTATGTCGTTTCTTCTATAGATCAATTTAGAATGGAATTTTACCGCAAAAAAAACGGGATTAAAAGTTTGTGTATAGTTCTTAGTGGTACCGCAAAATCTTACATACAATGTCTCCTCGTTAACCCTTCTGCACACAACTGTAATAGCTGGGCAGGAATTTTAGAAACCAAATGTGTCGTAGTTAAAGTAGAGTTTCGCATTAACGAACTGATAATCTATTGGTACCTATCGGTAATCGTAAATATTATAAAGCTGAGCTTGCGAATAATCTAGTAATTAACTAACAAACTTGACAGAAATATTATAAGGACTAAAAACTTGATATCCTGTTACGTCTTTATCTTATCGGGATATGTCTTAAAAATTATTTTTTTTTTAACAAATATCTGGAGAAAGACCAAAATAAAGTTGTTTTTCTAGAAGTCCTTAGAGACACATGACTTGTCTCACCAGCGCTGTGATAATGAGTAGCTCCTAAGAAAAACTCAGTTTAAAACAAACAGTAATAGGTTTTTTTGCACTGAACAACATTTTTGTGAACACACATGAAAGATGTCGAAAACGTGAAACATGAATTTACATTGGCAACATCTTTCATCTGTCATTTATTTAGCCATCAAAAAAATAAAAGATAAGTACGCATAAATTTTGTTAAAAATAAAAAATATTAAAAAATGGATTTAGAGAAACATTAATCATTGGAGTAGTTGTTGTTTTGCAAGAACAAATCCGAATTTTGATGCAGTAAATTGAAATTTTGAAGGCCATTTGTTTATTTTCTGCAATTTCAGTTTGCTAGTGATGGCACAAAGAAAATCGATTTTTTTTGCCATTTCTTTTAGTGATGACACTTAAAATAACGAAAGATGTAAGATGGGCCTAATTGAGAAAGGATCATCTTTTGGAGATGTAGAATTTTCGGTCTGTATAATTCTGAATGAAAGATGTAAGATGTAGGTCAGTAATAAACACCTACATATAAGCGGTTTAAAATTACCGATAATAATTTTTTAATACCCCAATATCATTACGATCAATTTTCTTGTTTAATCGGTGGAATTTTCTATTGGATATTTAAATTACTAATGAGGAGTTAAGAACATTAAACGAATTAGTGTAAACAAAAGTTTTTTTTTTTGCTTCGAAAATATCGAGTTTTTGTACCGATTTGAAAAAAAAGTGCAGCTTAAGTACTTCGATTGCTCGCCGAAGCTTATCCTGATTATATTCCATCGATTTTAACAAGCGAGAGATTGTGATTTCGACATAAAATACTAAGAGGAGTTGCTTAAGCAGCAATTTCAAAACTTTTCCAAGCAGCAGGATTCATCTGAAAGCAAGCGAATCGGGTACCACACGAGTTGAAGTGAAAGGACGTTGAAAGACTATTTTGCATGTCCGAAATCCTGCTTGAACGCCACAAAAAGAAGTAAATTTTGCATCGAATCAATACTGACGATAAAATATGATTTTCTTGCGTGCACTAAACTTGAGCCTATTCACACGACCCCACTCAGAGATTATCGAGTATGGCATTCATATTTTGCCTTATGCCCCCAATCTCCAAAGGGCTTGACCCATGATCAAAATAATATGAATGATAGATATTAATGTCATCTGCGAAAGAATGTATAGGATTAGAAGTTCGACCCAAAAGGGAACCTTTCGGTACCCCTGTTTTAAGCTGAAACTCATCGGATTAGAACCCATCTTTAACAACTCTAATAGTGCGATCCCTGAGAAAACTCGATATAAATCGAGAGTGTGATTTATGGCACACACGATCGAACGCCATTAGGTCTCCCGTAGAACATTGTGGAAAGTTTCTGCACATATTAAATTTTTTAATCCCACCTTGATTTATCGAACTAAGGTGACATTTATTTACAATCTTCTCAGTGTTTGAGATTATCCCATTATCTACATATGTCAGCTGATGTTGAAAGACATAGTTTTTTCTCTTTTTCCATTTAAAATATTTTTAATTTTTTCTGAGTGTTCCTTATTTGTAAAGTAAAATTTTTACTTAATTGCTGAACGGTTAATTTTCAATCTTACCCTCATATCAAACATATTAAGATAATTGATTTCAATTGAAAAAATTTCTATTGTTTTTATATGAGTCCATTACCCACTGGGTTAAGTGGAGTTTATGTTGTTTTTTTTAATATCATCCAATGATATTTTATACATAAGATCACTTTAACTCAATAATTTGATGAATTGTTTGTTTTAAAATATTTTTATAATTCTTTTTCTTTTTTTTAAGGGATCATTCATTTCAAGTTTTGTGACTTAAGGTCTTTGTAAAAACCATGCTCTAGTTTTATGGTTGTCTTGTATTTTTTTCTTGCTTTTTTAATGAATCCAGTTTTGCGACATATTTTATGACGGAGAGAGATCTCATTTGCGCTTTTTAATTATGAGGCAAGAATGGAGTATACAATTTTTTTTTTTTAAGTTAAGTTTAAAGATTAATATAAAAAATCATACAAAAAAAACTTGATTAATGAATTCCATGTTTTCGAAATGACAACAAGAAAAAAATTGTTGTTTATTTAAAGAATTAGTAAAATAAAACTAATTTTGTTAATGGTAAAAAAAAAGAATTCTCATAGAAATTTTGAAAATTTTTTAAAGTAATTAATATTTATTTATTGATCTTTGGAAAGATCAGAAAATCTGATATTGTTTTAATAAGTTGTAAGAATCCTTTAAGAATATAAAAGTTTTAATAAAATATTGGTTAAAGTAAAATCTGATTTATTATTAAGTAATTAAATTTTTTATTTAAAATTAACAGAATTAATGTTTTAAGAAACTTATGATCATATTTAATTATTTTATTTTTATTTATTTAATGTATGTAATTATAAAATTATAGCACAGACTTTTCAATAATTTTTTTTTCCTAAATGGCATTATACACCGCGACCAGCATAGGTCTTTTGTGCTGCCTAGAGATCTCCTAAAGGTCCAAGATACCGATAAGGCCCGGTACCCTCCTAGGTAAAATATTCCAAATATCAGAAGGCGACACATGCTCCAGGGTCTCCGATTCCAACTCACAAAATCTACATACATCAGTGTCCGATATACGCTTTTTGTATCTTTCGTACCTGAGATCACAGTGCTTAGTAAAGTACGCCGTAAAGGTTCCTAAGACCTTCTTTTCAAGAGCCAAGAGCCGCCCTGCCCCATTAGGCAGAACATTTTTCCAATAATCAGAAAGTTCGACTCTCTCCACAACCTGAGTTTATTCCTTTTTTAACTCATAGGCATTCCACAAAAAAGTTCAGGGCCGAAGGTTTGAAGGAGCCCATGGTTTGCTAGACAGTCCACCCTTTTGTTGCCCCCATGCCCCTCATGGCTAGGAATCCACCCCAATGGGAGGGAGTTGTTGCTACTAAGACAATTGAAAGCCTGAATGCCCCTACTACGAGTCTAGATGACACCTCATAGGCCAAAAGAACCCTCAGTGCCGCTTGATTGTAACAGATCAAATTTTTTTATTTCTTTAACAAAAAATTTATGAGAAAATTTATAAAATTTACATTTAACGAAAATCCAAATATCATGAAATTCAATTACTGTTTTAATTGTCTTAACAATTATTTTAATAAATCGATTTTTACCAATTTGATTTATTACAATTTACAAAGTACTTTAGTGTATTAGATTTAATTTAAAATAAAATATGATTTTAAGAATTTTACATAAATTATTCAAGCAAAGTCCATTGCCAATTGGGTCAATGCACCTCCAAACAATTCTTATGTAATTCATCAAAATGTCTTGAAAAACTTAACAAAGAACTCAACTGCATAAATATTACAAGTATGTTTATCAAAAAGTTTAATTTAGAGTAACTGACTATGACGGACCAGTAAACTATACAGTTGGAAAGAGAAATATAGCAGATATAGAATAAGGATGTTTTTTTTTCAAAACAAATCACATTTCAGCGAGTATGTGGGGTAACTGTTAAATTTGACATATTACTTCAAATACGAAGAAGTTTATTTTATTACGATATTGAATAAATAATGAGTGCTTTACACAAGATGCCGCCACTACATAGTATATGAACTAATATTAAGTTTTCAATGTTTTACCGCAAAAATCTATTATTAAATATTGCCTCGAACATGTCGAATTTCGTACCAGATAAAGTGTTTTTGCTTGGAGTTCTTCTTCATTATTTTAATATGAAGAATCATTGCATTTTGGTGGATGTTTACTCTATGTGAACAATTGTGTAGGAGGTGGTGTGACCGCTTTAAAAGTGGTGCTTTTGAGCTCGAAGATAAGTGACAGCCGGGTCAACTCAAAAAGTTTGAAGACGAAGAATTGGAACCATCGCTTCAGGTAGGCGAAAGTTAAACCCTTCATATGTTGTTAGAATAATTAGTAGTGAATAAGTCGACAGTCAGAAAACGCCTTAAAAGCATGGGATTGATTTAAAAGCAAGGATACTGGGTGTCATTCGAATTGAAGCCGCGCAACGTCGAGAGACGATTTTACGCTTGTGAACAGCTTCTCAAACGTCAGAAAAGGAACTTTTTTAGCATTGCATTGTGACTGGCGATGAAAAGTGGATCAATTGATATCCTTAAGAGCAAAAATTCTGGGTTTTGACCGGACAGTCATCAACAACCTTCTCAAAATCGAATATGAATCAAATGGTTTGGTTGGAGCCACCGATATATTTGTTTGTTGCAAACATTTGGAAAACATTTGGTTGAGGCAACTAAATAATTTAGTTGCTGCAACAAAAATATTCAGTTGGCAAAAAATTCGGTTGTAACGATGAATATATTTTCCCGGTGTGAATATTTAAAGAGCGTTGTGGTGCAATGTTGCATTCGACTGTTACACAGAAGGTTATGGGTTCGATCTCTGGTGACGACAACATAAATTTAGAAATATAATATGTATGAGTTTTCTATACCTTATGTATATCGCAAAGTCCTCCTTAGATGTTCCCACACGCAGAGAAAAAACATGGTTGCAATATGATCACTGCTACTATATTACGCTTGCTGCAATCGGGTATGGTTGTCACAACCAAGTTATTGGTTTTCAACATGGTCGCTACCACCATTTTTTTGGTAAATATTTTACTAACAAAAATTCTGACTACGAAAAAAAATATGATAATTATACAATGATAAAATGCTGGCAACAATCAATAAATAATTATACAATCAAAGAAAGAAAAGTTCTTAAAGTCTATGATTTTTTCCTAAACAATTTTTCTTCAAAAAGTCCTTTATATTAAGTTTTTTTTTAGAAAAAAAAATTTCTAAAGGAAATATTCTTAAATTTAAAGAGCTTTTTCATAGTTTCTAAGAACTTTTCCTTTAAGAAATTTTCTTAGATTATGGATCATATAATGATAATCCAGGAATGATTATATAGTTATGAGGGACCATAATATGATAACATTTTGAGCCAACTATGATTACTTGCGATCATATTATGATAAATTCAATATAAAATGTTTATTTAGGACCATAATATGGTAATTTTTGAATCATAATATAACTGTAGGGACCATATTATGGAAAAACTATGGTTATTTTATTATCATAATATTATAACCATAATATAACACGATTATGTTTGGCACAACCATAAACCCAAAAATATATGATGCTCTTCGAATATGATTGACCCAACTATGTCTTTTCTTTGCGTGCACAGCATTAAATCCCACCGAAGTAAAATAAAATAAAATAATGACTTGTAACAACTGTTCTAACTGTTGCCGTATTTGAAGTCCTTCATCTTTTGCCACCTTTTCAAAGACAGCAACAGATTCATTAGTAGGAAACAATTCATGACCATGGCTTTTCTTTATTTAAAAAAAAAAAAAATAACAAATTTTCAGAATAATTTTAGGCTCTTTTTCGGCTCACAAATATTTTTTAGAATAATTTGCTATTTTTCTACCCATAACTGCATATATTTTTTTATTTACTTTGTGGTAGGAAAAAAAATCACATACAAACTAAATCAACGAAGCATAGCCATGACGAGACAAATGACACTATAAGTATATGTATGGAAATGGACATAAACACCTACGTTTTGGAGCAGTAACTTTTAAACTTCAAGCAAAACGAAACAAACATGCTCGTAGTAAAGTTTATACAAAGAAAATCCAAAGTAAAAGATAAACAAAGATTTTGCAATATAATATTACTTTATAATATATTTTTCCCCAACTTCATAGAGATCGTGTTTTTGATAAAGTCAACGTGATTGTTAGTAATGGGTGAATGATTTTAAAATAAGTACATTCAATTCATTGTAAGTTGTGGTTAATGTTGATAGACTGCAGAATAAAGTCTTCTTCGTATACAAATTATAAGTGATCAAAAAAATTCCTGAATTTAAACTCTTGGAATTGGAAATTCAAATAAACCCAACATAAAACCAAAAGTATCTTCTAAATTCAATTCAAAATTTATTTAAATAACAAAGTTAAGATCAATTAATACTGTAATTGATTACATAAAACAATGATCAATATTGACTGTTACTTGTGAAAATTTTAATATTGATCAATTATTTTAATTGAGTCAATTACAATATTTTTATTCAATACAATTTTTTATAAGAGGAATTTAATAAGATTTTTTTTGGTATTCCTATTAATTTTCTATGGAAATATTAGCGTTTGGTAAATTTTGATATTTTTATTTCCCCACACGCTCAGATGTTAATTGTATTTTATACTAGTCCACACATTTTTCACCCCAAAATTAATTTTTCACAAAAAAAAAAAAATATTATTTAGCCAAAAACTACACGCAGAGAAAAAACATGGTTGCAATATGATCACTCCTACTATATTGTGCTTGCTGCAATCGGGTATGGTTGTCACAACCAAGTTATTGGTTTTCTAACCATCAACATGGTCGCTATTATCATTATTTAGTAAATATTTTACTATTTTATGATTGGCACCTTCAATTTTATATCTTGATTGGCTGTAACCATACTGTGGTTACAAAAATTCTGACTATGAAAAAAATATGATAATTATGCAACGATAAAATGCTGGCAAAAATCAAGAAATAATTATACAATCAAAGAAAGAAAAGTTGTTAAAGTCTATGATTTTTTCCTTAACAATTTTTCTTCAAAAAGTACTTAATATTAAGTTTTTTTTTTGAAAAAACACTTCTAAAGGAAGTATTCTTAAATTAAAAGAGCTTTTTCATAGTTTCTAAGAACTTTTCCTTTAAAAATTTTTCGTAGATTATGGATCATATAATGATAATCCAGGAATCATAATACAGTTATGAGGAGCCATAATATGATAACATTTTGAGCATACTATGATTACGTGCGATCTTATTATGATAAATTCATTATAAAATGTTTATTTAGGACAATAATATGGTAATTTTTGAATCATAATATAACTGTAGGGACCATATTATGGTAAAAATATGGTTATTTTATTATCATAATATGATAATCATAATATAGTACAATTATGGTTGATACAACCATTAACCCAAAAATACATGATGCTCTTCGAATATGATTGACCCAACTATGTTTTTTCTTTGCGTGTACTTAAAATGTGACAACCGTTTTTTGGCGGTCTGCGGCAACAGATGATTTATTGTTTTAGGACTTTCAAATATTTTCGATTTCAATGATTCATATATATCTGATGTAATATTCTATAACCCCAAAAAGAAGCTTTAAGGTTTGCCATCTATGAAGTGCAAGAAAAACAAACCTTATTTTCAACCAACAAATCTTTAAATTTGTTTTTATAAACCGTCTGTGAAATTTCCGTAATAAATTAAATTTTCATTTAAAACTAAATGTAAATCTTATAGAAACTTGTAAGAAAAAACTAAAACTAAAAAAAAAAATTAAAAACCCACGCTTTCCGATTAGCACACTTATGAAAAAAAAACTTTAGCCGAAACTTCAAGCATACATCTTTAAAAAAATATAATGTAAGCAGTGGCGTCACTTTCAATTAAATATAAAAAACAGCAACAATTTTCTGAATGAAAATAAATGGTTTGACATTAATTTTAGTTAAAACATTTTATAAATTTACAAATAAAAATTAAGAAGCACGCGTTGGTTGTAAAGTTGTTTTGTTTTATATTCACAAACAAAAACTTTAAAGTTTTTTTTTTTTTTTTGACAGATGGCTGCATCTTTAAATCGAACGCCTTCTTGTCATCATTATAGTATACTTCCTATCAACTACAAATCAATAGATGAGTACCAAAAAAAAAAAAAGTTTTAAATTGTTACATGACATTTTCTTTAAAGTAGTATAACAAAATGCAGCTGTATGATGAATATGTATGTACATATGTATAATTGATACCTGGTTAAATATGTAACAAAACATTTTGTGAATGAATGTCAAACAAATAGACAGAGAAATGAACATAGACAAACAGACAGACTGTATTTGAATTATTAAATGGGACTGAAAAAAATGATGGCTCGTGTTAATTTTAAAGTTTATTGAAATAATAGTAGCAATTTTTGTTTATTTTTCTCCTTAACACTTAAACATAAACAAACCCAAAATGTGTATTATAACTAATTTGAATATATTTTCAGAAATGCTAATTTATATAAAAATGCACCCTACATTACATATGCATGTGCGTTAGTTTTAACTAATTTTTGTCTTCTTAGGAATCAAACACGTAGTTAAAGTAATTTTTTTAAAAGCACAATGACGTTGCTAAAATAAGAAGACCAATATAAAAAATAAGAAGACCAATATATAAAATAAGAAGACCAATATAAAAAAATTAAATACAGTGTCACTTTAGCTTTTGAGCTAAATTTTTTTCAATTTCTTGAATGCTATAATTTGAATAAGGGAACTCTTACAAGTGAAGCTTTAGCTTTTGCTAAAATTTGGGTATGTGTTAGTGTAGAAAAAAAATAATGGAACTGTATTTTTTTATTGGTCCAATAACAAGTAATATGATATGATTTCGGTGACTGCGCATAAACGTCACTTTATCGACAAGGTTATCCTGTGAGGAGGTGCGTCGCTTTTATACAGAGGGAAATAAGCTTGACTACCTAGTTGGCTTTTGGGTCTATTCCGGAAAGTTTAGTTAACTGGCTCGGTATTGCCCGATCAAAGCCGCATGTTTCAAGTTGATGTAATGACGGTATGTGAGTTAGCCGTTTGGCTTGGGCGCCATTTTCTGTCCACGACAAGAATTAACATCAACTCTGATAGTCCAGTTGCGCTCAAGTCCTTCGGTCAACGTTTCTGACTATTTTGCATGTCCATAAATGCCCATAACTGCCGCACATCCTTAAATGGGAAGACTTGTATTTGTCCCGGGGTACATATACCAAATGGGAGAACTGAAGAGCTACAAGGGGGGGTGCCAAAATCGGCCGGCCTAATAAAGAAAATACAACATTTTTAGAAAAAATTTTCTTTATTTCTCAACATAATCTTGTTTTTGTTTTTAGCTCGATACACCTTTCCCAGCGATATTTAATAGCCTCAATACCCTGTTTATAACGAGTGATCCAATCGTAATGCACGATGTTAATTGTATATAAAACAAAAAGTTTTCAGAGAATTATCTTAATATTTTTTATTATGATGGAAGAGTCTATGACAATTATGTGTGCAATAAAATATCGTCCAAATGCTCGCCACGCTTAAAACATAATTGAGGTTTAATGCTGAATTATCTCATCCTTTAGCTCTTAAATTGTTCTTGGCTTATTGAGATACACTTTTTCTTTTAAATATCCCCAAAGAAATAAGTCCAACGGTGCCAAATCACATGATCGTGGCAGTCAATTAACATCGCCACGACGTGAGATAACAAGGCAAATTAATTTCTTGCGCAAAAGGGCTATTGTTTTGTTGGCTCTGTGGCAAGTGGCACTATCTTGTTGGAACCACATATCGTCCAGGTCCATACTCTCAATTTCTGGCCACAAGAAGACGAGGTTGACGGCGAACAACAGCAATGTTTTCCGCAGAGCAAACTTTGCGAGCATGTACAGGTGTTTTCACATTTCCTATAATCTGGTGATTAAGGTGCTTGATGAAGTAATAAAAACATTAATTCAATGATTTTTGCCAATTTCTGCATGTTTACAAATTTACTGAGATCGTTTATTTTTGATGGCTCCAAACAAAAATACATACTAAAATACGGGGCGCCTGGAAACTTAAAACATCTGTTTTATTAGGTTTCCACTTTTTACCAAACTTTTGCCGCCATCTATACGTCGAGCCAGCTAATTTTGACAAGACCGTTGTATTAAACTTGCAAGGATGAGAACTGACTAACAGGTTCTTGTGGAATCCGAAAGTGTTGGTATTACCCTTTGAACTTGTAAGTTGGCAACCGGCTCTACTTTAAGTGTACGACTAATTTCGGGTCTGCTGACGGAGTGGATTCAGTGATACAAAGGCATATCTGGCCCGCTCTTGATTCAAAATACTGCAAAGGGCTTCTCTCGCTACACAGAAGGAATATTCTGGATATGGTGGAGGTAATAACGGGCCAGCTACGCATGACTCTGTGGTAACTCAGATTTCTGCAGGGAATATTTTTGTCCGGAATCATGAACATTTTATAGAAATTTAGATGTTTTTTAAATCGTTCTTTTTAATAATGACGCGACGAGAGAATTGTGGCCCTTAAATGCATTCGCCGTCTTTTTATCAAGTTCGGGAGGTGAATCAGATACAAGTTTAACTGAGGAATTTGAAATTACAATAAAGGTTTCTAGCCAAAAGCGCCTTCAGATTTAGATGAATTTTGCATATATGGGCAATTTTTTTTTAGCACATGATGTCATATCTACGGGAAAAACAAGAGGGTGAAATTAGTTCAAAAATTTTTATTTCTTAAACATTTTTAAAAATTAAAAAAAAACTATTGCACCTTCTTTTTCATATCCTAGATTTTTTTCTATTTGTTCTGCTATAGTCATAACACATACCATTGGAATTGATTTTGTAAAGCCATATAGTGACAGTCAGTCGTCCTTCGAAGGTTGCATCCAATTGCGAGGAATTGAATTGGATATTTTTCCCTTTCTATCCACCAGTCACCAGAAGTTATTTCAGTTCTCTTGTTAAAATTTACACCAAAAATAGATGTAAGGTATCCTAAGATCGGGTTTCGCCTATAATTGGTCTAACCACTTTATGTCTTTATTAACTGGTATTTTTGAAAAAGAATCGTTTGCTAATTATTTATTTTATTTTTGTTGAAGAAAAAGTAACATAAATGTTAGTTATATTTAGTATGGCGCGTGCTATTCAGCAGAAGTTTATTGTGGTAATATCATCTTCAAAAAAAAAAAAAAAAATAAAACGCATGCTGCATGTTGTAAATGTTGATCACCCACATGTCTTTTGGGTAACTTAACTAGAAGAAGTTACCCAACATACCAAATGACTTGAAAAAAATATTATTATAAGCTTACAAACACAAGCCTTAAGCTTGAAAAAGACTTGAGAATATATTGAAAAAGGCTATCGTAACAATTGTAGAAAAATCAAAACGGAACCCTCGTGAAAATATTATGTGTGTATAATTACTAAAAGCTTATTCTTGCAATTGTAGAATAAGCTTACAAAAATAATATATTATTAATAGTTGAAAAAGAGAAATCTAAATTATTTTCTTTAATTTAATTTAATTTATTTTTTATTTTAATTTTAAAAATAAATAATAATAACTCATTTTAAATATAAAAAATAATAATTCATTTTATATATAAATAATAATAATTAATTTTAACCATTAATAAAAATAATTAAATTTAATATGCATTTGCACGTTCACTATATAAAATTTACAACTAAATGTACACGCAAAACACGTTTGACAAATTTAAAGAAAAAGTAATGGCACTTGTTGTATGCATTATAAGCGTAGAACAAAGACAACAAGACTAGAATGTATTGAAAAATATTTCTATTTCAATCGTCATATTGCGATGTTGTTGTATGTTGTTCATAAGCATACTTGAGAAAAAGTTATGTATAATAATCTTTTCTCTAGCATTGTTAAATACTGCTTGTGAATTCACATTTTATAAATATTATAATAAGCGAAATTAAGAAAAGCTTAAAACACACTATTAATATAAGCTTATTCTCAAGTTGTATTGCAGTTTGATTGCTATATGGTATATTGGGTAATAATAAAAATTGTGTAAATGGAATATGTCTTGAGGTTTATTTGTAACAGCTGTGTAATGCTTGTTATATATATTACATTTTCTTTAAAATTAAAATGAAAAAGTGTAGGTTGTAGTGGTAATATGCGTGGTTTATTTTTTTGCTTTTTGGGTAAAATCAAGTTTCTAGTTATAGTAAAAAAAACCATACCACACAAAATTTACACATTTTATACTTAAAAAGTTGTTTCATTCATAAAATTTGAATTTTCATTGACAAATATGGTTATGCCTGACCTTATAAGAACATTGTGAAGGCAGTTATTTTGCTTATTTTAAAGTTAATTTGCCAAAATTATATTTAAATACTGCAACCTACATTTGAGTTGTAGGAGGTTAATTAAGAATATTAAGTAGGAAGTTGAAAACGGTAGGTTGCAAGGTCAATGGAAGAAGGAAAAATTTACAAAGAGGTTTTATAAGTTAAATTAGAATAATATTGGTTTTAAAGAAAATCCCAGCAAACAAAAAGTAGCAAAAGAAGAGAAAAAGAAGCAGTAATTTTGATTCCGGTGTTGTGAAAATTTGGATCGGAACCAATGATTTTTACATAGGGCGGAATTTTTCTTTTAGATCTTTTTTCATTGCATCTAAAGCTTATCTTATGGTTTAGTGAAAAATTAAATCTTTTGTTCTTCCCAAATAAATTTTGAATTTGTAATTTACATTTCTACAGGACATCAGTAATCGAGCCTTAGCATCAGTTAGCCCCGTTAGCTTCTACTTGGGAATTTAACTGACACATTTGTTGTTGTTTCCTATACAAAATTTGAGTTTTACTGTTCGTTAAATTTTAACGGGAAATTTAGCAATCGGGCCTTATTTATCTCTATTCGAAATGCTTGGAACTTTTACTACAATAAATTTTTTAATTTTTGTAGCGTCATAGATTTGAAAAGTGTTTAATTTCATTAAAAATCACATTTTTATAAGTTGTGAAAAAGAATTTCCTTAGAAGAGAAAAATCAGAACTAAACGATACTTTAGAATCAATGAAAAATTAATTCCTTAAGAATCACTCCCATTTATTTTTGCTGGGATCCTACAGGGTGGCGCAAACATAACCTTCCGATGTTTTTTGGCTGTAATTTAAAACAAAAAAAATTAAAAACTTTGACTCTTCTTGTAGATTATTTTTATTTGGTCTTTTAATTTTTTAAATGGCCGCCGCCACAGTTGATCGTCATTTGAGCCCTTTTTCTAGCATTTTCCATCACTTTGGCCAAAACTTCCGGCGATAGGTCCTCACATTCTTGACGGATATTGTCTTTAAGAGCTGCAAGAGTCTGAGGCTTGTTGACATAAACCCGCGACTTCAAAAAGCCCCACAAAAAGAAGTCTGGAGCGGTCAAATCAGGCGATCTTGTTGGCCAGTGCAAATCGCCAAAACGGGAGATTAGGCGCCCGGGAAATGCATCCTTCAGCATATCGGTTGTGGCACGTGCAGTGTGTGACGTTGCACCGTTCTGTTGGAACCACATGTTTTCCAATCCCAATTCATCAAGTTGCGGCAAAAAGAACTCGTTGATCATTGCTCTGTAGCGCTCACCATTCACAGCAACCGTTTGGCCCGCGACGTCTTCAAAGAAAATTGGACGATGACTCCTCCAGCGGGTGTAATGGCTCTTCGTGGGTTACACACGGATTTTCAGTGCCCCAGAAGCGTAAATTTTGCTTATTTACGTACCCGCTAAGATGGAAATGGGCCTCATCACTCATGATTATTTTTGATGAAAAATTATCTTCATTATTGCTCAAATAAATAGTTACCAATATTCCGCGTTCTGGAGCAGTGTAGCGTAAAATTGTTTATTAACGTGTATTTCGCATGTGTTTACTACACAAATGTCAAAACAGAACTGACATTAGGGGCCAATCGCAAAATTTATAGCATTTTCTGATAGGAGGATTACTTTTGCGCCACCTTGTATATGTCTTAAAAGCTAAATCAACACTTAAGAGTGTCTATTAAGGGGCAAAATTCTTCTTTCCTGTTCTTGGATTATGCTAGAAAATTTTTGCCCATATTAAGGATAATGTCAGTGAATGTTATGACTGGCCAAGAATTGAATGTAATTTAAAATTTCTCTTGAATTTGTATTAATATCAAATTTTCTAATTTAAAAGTTCACTTAATTAATAGACATGATTTCTTAAGTGAAATTCTTGTGAAATCCATTCAGTTAAGTACATGTACAACTAACAAATAATTAACATATCACCAACAATGATGTACTATTTACAAAGTTATAAATCAGAAAAAACAAACGAACGACAAACCTGACACAATTTGTATACATAAGTTTGTAAGTATGTGGCGGATACGGGTGCATGTTATTCCATCATAGAGTAGTGAAACAGATTGAAAATCACAACAAAGGGAAAGTGTCGCATAAAACACTTTTTTTTTTTTTGCATAATTTTTCATTTTATTTTCAAGCTTATAAATAACAATAAGAATAATAATGTATAAAATAAAACATAGTACCGTACAGTTAAAGGGACGAAGCTCTGTCAAGGGTATTCATGTGAACATGAATAAATATAGTATATAAGTTTGAGAAAAATTTGTACTGCATGAGCATTGGGTTGACAATGCAGTATTTACAAGATTGTATTTAAGAAAGTAAGAGAAATTACATGAAAACATTATAATAAAGAAAAGCAAAATAAATCACTATGATAAATTTTCTTTTTTATTATCTACAATACTCTTTCTAACACGAGTAATAATCAAGAAGTGATTTGTATGATGGGAAGCTAAAGGCAAAACGTTTTAAAAGGAATGAATTCAATTAATCATAAGATTTTATTCAGAAGCAGCCTGAATTACACACAAGATTATAAGGCTCAGTCGTCGTTCCTTTGGGCGCCATATAATCGCAACCCTTAAAGGTTAATTTTCCTTTGGTTGACAGTTTTTGTTTGTTATAAAACCCAGAGACAAAAAACAGGGTTGCAATATGATTACTGCTACTGTATTATGATTGCTGCATTCGGATATGGATGTCGCAATTAAGTTATTGGTTTATAAATAGGTTCTAGCCATCAATATGGTTTGACTATGAAAAAATATGATAATTTTGGAACTATTAAATGCTGACGACAATCAATAAATACACAGAGAAAACCGATTCATCTTGCGAACCGAATTTCTTGCAAACTGAATATTTTGGTTGCAGCAAACGAATTATTTTATTGTCCCAACCAAATATTTTCCTGATACAATTGAAATATTTGGTTTCATTGCGACAAACAAATATATCGGTAGCTATACTATACATATATTCATCGTGAAAACCGAATTTTTTGCCAATTAAATATTTTGGTTGCAGCAACCGAATTAATAAGTTGTCCCAACCAAATGTTTTCCTGTTGCAATTGAAATATTTGGTTTTAACCGAAATTCTCTTGCATTACCCGAATTTTGATTGCGACAAACAAATATATCGGTGTCTCTAACCAAAACCATTCAGTTGGCAAGAAATTTGGTTGTTACAATGAATCTGTATTCTTTGTGTAATTATAAATCAAATAAAACATGACTTTTCATAAAAATATTTGTATCAGTTCACTCACCCATGTAAAAATGATAATATATGATCATTTTCACCTGGGGGGTTTTATCTTCGAAAGTGCTTTATATAATAATTTTAATTTACACTAATCAATTAATTCTCGAAAAGATTCTACGCAGAGAAAATATTTTTTTTGTGACAACCGAATTTCTTGCCAATCGAATGGTTTGGTTTGAGCCAATGACATATTTGTTTCTGGCAAATGAAATTCGGTTAATACAACATAATTTCGGTCGAAACCACATATTTTAATTGGATCAGGAACATATTTAGTAGCCATAACAGAATGACTTGTTTGTTGCAATCAAACTTTTCAGTTGATAAGAAATTCAGTTGTCGTAATGAATCTTTTTACTCTGTGTATATAAAGATTTTTTATTTTAATTCTTTTCAATAAAAACAAGAAATATTTTTATTAATTAATTTCTTGTAAAATAAAGACTTTCTTGGGGGAAAAGAACTAATAATATTAATAAAATATTTTTTTTAAGAAAAAGTCTGCAGAATCCTAGAGTAGCTTTGTTCGAAAAGGTTTTTTATAAAATATTACAGATTTTTATAATTTTTTCTGATAGAAACATTCTTAGATTTTATGGAGTTTTCCTTAAAGTAAAATTCTCAGAAGCTGCAAACTGTTTGTAAGATAAAAAACTCATATATTCTGAAAAAACTTGGTTTCTTTGGCTTTTCTTTAAATCAAAAATTCTTAGATTCTGAGAACTTTTTCTCTTGAAGGACGAGCTCTTGCGATATCAGTTAAACTTGGTTTACTTCAGCAAAATAACAAAAATTTTAAGGAACAACTTTTTCTCGTTTAGTATTTTTTTCTTTATTGAAACAACTGAAAACAAAAAATCCATTTTTAAAAGCAGTATTCCAGTTATAAAAGAAGTTAAACTAAGTTTAAAAATAATCTACATCCTAAAAACCGGGTCTTAGATTCTAAGGACTTTTTCTAGCAGAAATATTCTTAGATTCTAAGGACTTTTTTTAAAAGAAAAGTTCTGAGACTATATAGTCCTTAAAAAAATCTTAAAAAGTCCTTAGAATCTAAGAATTTTTATTAAAAAATTCCTTAGAATTTCGAAATTTGTTTAAAATATTTTTTTTTTAAAAAAAAGTCATTAGAATCAAAGAAGTTTTCTTGAAAACAGTCAAACTTTTTCTTTAGGAAAAACATTTCCTATAGAAATATTCTAAAACTTAAGAACACTTTTGCATAGTTTCGTATCATAATATAACTGTAGGGACAATATTATGGTTATTTTTATTATCATACTATGATAACTATGTTATAGTACGACCATGGTAGGCTAAATCATAATCACAATAAAAGAATTATGATGTTCTTCGAATATGATTACTACAACTATGTTTTTTCTCTGCGTCTATCAATCGACTAACGTAAAAGGTCAACGTACAAGGATTTTTTGAGGACATAAAAAGGACAGTGACCCGGGACGGCATATTTCTTAGTGAAATGACGCACAAAGACGATCGAAGGACCTAATATTTTTTGACTTAGAAGTATAAGGAAGCTGTGATATCCCAATTGTTAGGAGTTAGAACAACACACATCCAACATAATACATTTTTAAAATGCATTCATTTAATTCTTTTAAATTTCTATTTTATATAAATGGCAAACATATGACCTATAGCTAAAAAGGAAGTGTTCACAAAAAAGAAGAAACGGATATAAACTCATGCATACAAATATTAATTACAAGACTGTGTATGGCCAGAAGAAAAATAATAAGTGAAAACTTTTTAATAATCAAACATGAGCTCATTTTCTTTCACAAATGAACAGTTAACATTACAAAACAACCCTCCGAAATTATGTGTACTAAAAGTTCAAAAGTGTTAGAAATTTATGTCTACAAAATAATTTTGATAACTTAAATATATGCATTTGCTTTCAGGCAGGGCAAAGTAGAGACAATTTGTGGGATTACAACAATCTTGAAGGAAAAAAAGGTTCAAGAAGATACAAAAGAATTTTTGAAAAGTTTTATTAAAATGAAAGTTGATCATCTTTAGGTAAATTTTAATTTTTGCTTTTATACTTTTTTTATTATTAATTTTTAAATCTTTTAAGAATACTGTATATAGTATGTACATAATTTGTTTATTTATAGACGCAAGAAATTTTTTCAAGTAATCCATCAACTTAAAGTTCGAATTCTTTTAATCTTTTTTTTTTTAAATTTAACATCAAATTGCAATTGAAACTGAATAAATTATTCTTTGGAAAAAATTTAAATTGATAGAGGCATAAAAAGCATTTTTACCGTCAACAAAATTTTTCGGTTTTAACTAGCAGATTGTTCAAGAGGCAAACGAAATTCAATTACTCTTGCCTCCTTTGGCTTTCTGTTGTCACCGCCGAAAAATTCAATTACTACAAAAAATTATTTGATTATCAGCATGAATAAATTTTCTCTGTATAGAAATATCTTCTATCAAATATCACATTTTGAAATGAAAATAGGATCTAAGGATTATTTTCGATTGAGCTGAAACTTCTCCAAAATTAGTTAATATCAATTCGCATATTAATTCTAAAAAGTACTTACAAAGCTCCGCCCTATTGTGCACCTCAATACATTAATTTGTTTCAGATTGTTTTACACTTCAGGACAGTTTATTTCATTTGTTTTCTATGATAAAGTATCTTTAGTATTATTATTATTATTATTATTATTATTATTATTATTATTATTATTATTATTATTATTATTATTATTATTATTATTTCAAATAACATAAAGTTAAAATATGAGACATTTTTAAAATTGCATGTCACTCAAACATCCTAAGCCGGCTGAACCAAATTGGCTAAGACGGCTAAAGATACAGCAGAGAATGTTAGAACGTTACAACTAGAGTTGCAACAAGCAAATACAATTTAGTTGGGACAAATGTATTTATCAAATATTTATGCTGAGGACATTACTTTTGGAATTGTAGAAATTATTTAAGTTCTTACAGATTTGGTGCAGTCCTTATATAAGATATCTGAATTCATTTGGCAACGAAATAAAAATAAGAAAAACAATGTTACATGCAGCTGCTTGTGTGTCTGCTTGCAGACATTCTGTCTCAGAAAGCAAAAAAATAAATGCAAACAAAAATAGATGGATCATCTAATGTACTTGGTTTGATGCATGGGAGTCTTAGTATTTAATGTAATTTCTTGTACTTTTTCCTAACCAAACAAGGAGAAAAACTTTGAAATGTTGTACATATTTAATTTTCCTTCCAACATACCATCATTGGAATTTGCGCTGTTATGACAAAGTAACTTGAGTGTACTATGGAGTTAGTTAAAAATATTTGCATTTTGTTTTCTAACTTTTTTTTGTCATCATAATGTGAAATGGGAATTTGATATGTGAAGCAAAGAATGCAAAACAATTGATGGTTTAGCGTTGCCAGATTTAAAATTTGTTTCATTAATAACAGAGTGAAATTGAATATGGAAAGAAAATGTTTTAATTTTAGGTTTTAAGAAATATAAAACAAATTTCGTCAAGTTAAGTTGGTAATTTGTTCTGGCAAGTGAAATTTTAATTGCTTTTCTAAATTTAATGCCTTGAAGTTAAATCTAGTAATATCTCTTTGTAGAATGATTAAACTCCTGGAATATTCTGTGTCGTTTCATACATCAAAAACTATAATATTTAGGTCTACTTAATTCCGCTGAACAAAATATATGTCGGAACAGACATAATTCATTGTCCAAAAATATGATGAAAACGTCATACACGCAGAGAAAAAACATGGTTGCGACATGATCACTGCTAATATATTGTGCTTGCTGCAATCTGGTATGGTTGTCACAACCCTGTTATTGGTTTTCTAACCATCAACATTGTCGCTACCATCATTATTATAGTAAATATTTTATTATTTTATGATTGAGAGCTTCTATTTCATAACATGATTGGCTGTAACCATATTGTGGTAACAAAAACTCTGACTATAAAAAAATAAGATAATTATGTAACGATTAAATGCTGGTAACAATCAATAAATAATTATACATCAAATAAAACATGACTTTGAAATTTACAGTCATAATATTGTCTTGTTCTCATAAAAACCAAAACTTTATCAGTTCAGTCAGTTTGTTTTTACTACAAAATGTCTTAAAAAAACAATCATATATTGTTAAATGATGGGATTTTACATTTATAATATATATATGAGAATCATAATATGCTTATTAATGTGTCATAACATGATATTAGATAGTCATATTATGTATATTAATAATCGTAATATAATAAGAAGGATGATATAATATAGTTATGGGAACTATAATATGATAACATTTTGTGTATACTATGATTACATGCGATCATATTATGATAAATTCAAGATCATAATATGTTTATTTAGAATCATTTAAGGTAATTTTTGAATCATAATATAACTGTAGGGACCATATTATGGTAAAATTATGGTTATTTTATTAATTATCATATTATGATAACCATATTATGATAACCATATTATAGTACGACTATGGTCGGCACAATCATAAACCCAAAAATATATGATGCTCTTCGAATATGATTGTCCCAACCATGTTTTTTCTCTGCGTGTAGTTTTTCGTCTAAAGAAAACACGACCTTTAGAACTTCATTCGGCCTGGTCCACTTTCTTTATCGATGTGTGTTAATTTAGGTCGGAAAGAGGAAGTGTCATTCATCTTCATGATCACCCAAAAATGAGTCACATACATCTATGCCAGAGAATCGGCATGTTGTGTGGTTTGCAAAACCGCGTGAAAAAATATTTCAGTTTACTTGAAGAATTCAGTATCCCTCAGGTATCTCTTCAGTTTTCCCAAATCAACCCTCCGCAAGCCATAAAAAGACGGTATAACGTCCCCGTGTCTACCCTAATCCTCGCGAAAGTCGGACAAAAGCAAAGGAAATGCTCCGGGGTCTCATTGTCCTCTCCACAGGCCCTACACACCACAGAGTTCCAATTTCGAAAGGTGTGATCGTATTGAACTGTGAGCATTCCCATAATGTTGGTCAGTTCCCGTTTCTTCATCCTCGAAATAACCCTTGCTCTGTTCACATCCGGGTCACCCCACAACACTTTTGTGCATGTTCGTGACACATTGTATAAGCCCCGTTTTCGTCATCCGAAAAGTCTCGGATTTTTGAAGGTTAATAGACACTAGGTTTGGTCCTGTGTTAATTCTCTATAAAAGTCTTCTATAAGTACTCTAATTTTGCTAAAATGTTGAGCCCCTCCGACAATATTATTAGTTGCCCACATGAGAACATCCAATGTATTCTTAAAAATATTCAGGTATTTCAGTTTTTTAGATCAATTAGCTTATTCGCGAACTAATAATAACATGAAAATTCTTGACGCGTTGTTGAAAATAGGAAGCTTGGCACCTACACGCAGGGAAAAACATGGTTGGGACAATCATATTAAAAGAGCATCATATATTTTTACTATAATATAGTTATCATATTATGATAATAAAAACAACCATAATTTTACCATAATATTGTCCCAATATTTATATTATGATTCGAAAATATGAAAAAGTTTTTTTAAATTTAAGAAATATTTGTCCTAAAGACATAAATTGATATAAAGGACTTTTTCAAAACTTGTTTGATTCTTTGGATTTTTTAAAGAAAAATACTTCAAAAAATATTGTTAAATTCTAAGCACTTTTTAATAAAAAAAATTGATAGATTTTATGGATTTTTTTCTAATAAAAAAATTCTTAGATTATAAATATATTTTTAAGATTTTTTTAGATTGTCAAAATTTTTCTTTTTTAAAAAGTCCTTAGAATCTAAGATATTTCTATTAGAAAAAGTCTTTAGAATCATGATGAAAAGTCCTCACAATTTAAGAATTTTGTATACAAATAAAGCCCTTAGAATCAAATTTTTTTTATAATATATAAATCTTTACCTAAGAAACAGTTAACAAAATATGGAAAAATCGATAGAAAACTGGTGCTTTTTATAAAAAACTTTTTCGTACAAAGCAACTCTTGGGAGCTACAGACTTTTTCATATACAAAATTATTTTATTAAATTTCTGAGTCCCTGTTCCACAAGAAAGTCGTTATTTTTATAAGAAATGAATTAATAAACATATTTTTTTAAAAAGTTTTTGTTTGTTTTATTAAAAAAATTAAAAAAATTTTAAATCTTTAAACAGAATCATTTTGACAATGAATTTTTGGACAATGAATTGATAAGTATAAATTATATATAATATAAGGCATTTCCGAAATCGGAACCCCTGGTAAAAATGATACAATTATTATTATTTTTTTTTTTGAAAACAAGACAGTATAATGATGTAAATGCAGCATTTTATAGTTCCATAATTATCATATTTTTTGTTCATAGTCAGATTTTTTTTTACCAAAATATGGTTACAGCCAATCACGTTATAAAATAGAAAGTGGCAATCATGGAATAATAAAATATTAACTATAATAATGATGGTAGCTACCAGATTTATGGTTAGAAGCTATTTATAAACCAATAACTTGATTTTGACAACCATACCCGAATGCAGCAACCATAATATAGTAACAGTGATCATGTTGCAACCATGTTTTTTCTCTGCGTGTATATTGTCTACACGCAAAGAAAAAACATGGTAGGGTCAATCATATTCTAAGAGCATCATATATTTTTGGGTTTATGGTTGTGCCAACCATAATTGTACTATATTATGGTAATCATAATATGATAATAAAATAACCATATTTTTACCGTAATATGGTCCCTACAGTTATATTATGATTAAAAAATTACCATATTATAGTCCTAAATAAACATGTTATAATAAATTTATCATTATGTGATCGCACGTAATCATAATATGCTCAAAATGTTATCATATTAAGGTCCCTCATAGCTATATTATGATTCCTGGATTATCATTATATGATTCATAATCTAAGAAAATTTCTGAAAGTTCTTAGAAACTATGAAAAAGCTCTTTAAATTTAAGAATATTTTTTTTAGAAATGTTTTTTCTAAAAAAAATAATATTAAGGACTTTTTGAAGAAAAATTGTTAAGGAAAAAATCATAGACTTAAAGAACTTTTCTTTCTTTGATTGTATAATTGTTTATTGATTATTGCCAGCATTTTATAGTTGTATAATTATCATATTTTTTTCATAATCAAAATTTTTGTTACCACAGTATGGTTACAGCCAATCATGATATAAAATAGAAGGTGCCAATCATAAAATAGTAAAATATTTACTAAATAAGGATGGTAGCGACCATGTTGATGGTTAGAAAGCCAATAACTTAGTTGTGACAACCATACCCAATTACAGCAAGCACAATATAGTAGCAGTGATCATATTGCAACCATGTTTTTTCTCTGCGTGTATGTTTTAAAGCCAGAGGGATTCAGTTAACAAAACATAGGCTTTTGATATTTTTAACAAAAAAAAAAGTTTTTAAATATGAAAGTTTTTAAGGACATATACAAATTTCAAAACAGTCTAACAGGTAGTCCTAAAAGAAATCACTAATTTGAATTTTTTGTGTATATCATTCCAGTATTCTAATCTGGCAACTCTTGACAACCAAGACAAAAGATGAATTACCATCAAGCGCCTGGCTATAAGCGTATTTTTTGTAAAATCACTATGACGTTTAATACTTTTATATATTATGGGTGAGAACTGACAACTTTGTGCTGTCATTCCCTTAAGGTATGTTAGAATGGAATCTACATTACAATGAATTGTTATTAATACCAGCGATGACAGCAAAATATTAGTAGGTACATAGTATAAAAAAATGTATATAAAGTAAATTGAAAATTATGTTTATATAGCAATGCAAAGTATTGGTTACTATTCGAAAATAAAATTCTATTTTTTCCAATCCCCATATTCGTCCTTTTAAATTTCCACTACACTTTGAAGTCAGCTTTTGTTCGTTTGACATGGCAAAATATTTATTTTAACTAAAGTAAAAAAAAAAATATGTTGACAACAACAAACTGCCAACTTTTACCAAACTTTGGTTAGGTGGGATACAACCACAAATATTCTAACAAAAAATACGACTTCTTCTTTCTATTCTTTATATATATATTCCACCAGTGATGGGAAATTTTCAAATGACAGTCATTTAATTTTTAAAGGCTTTCGGTAATAAGCGAAAGATATTTTTAAAAACGGTTGTGAACCGAAGCTATTACTGCTACAGCCGATTATATGGAACTAGTTGCAGAATTCGTTTATCGGAAGGTAAAATGTAAGGTATAAATAAACAACAAAAAAAATCTAAGACTGTTTTAAAGAAGAAGCAATCCTAGTAAAGGGTTAAATTTCAAACAAAAATCATGGTTGATTGCACTGACAATAAAACAGATTTAGAAGCATAATAAGTTATTCTCAGCCGGGTTTTTGAAGCAGAATATATGTATTTGGGATGTAATGTTTTTGCAATACTAAGATTACCATTCAAAGTATATTTTTGTATTCATCAAAAGCCGAATATCTAAAGCTTATCATCTTTGTATACAATTCAAATGTGGTTTTAATATACGTGGGCGGATCGATAAGTCCGAGACTTTTCGAACTTCCCTCGTAGTTATATGAAATATAATAGACTACTGTCAAATTTTGAGCAAGTTCCGTCATTTACTTTGCGTTTAACTGCTGTTCAAAACATACAACGTCGTAGATTTTTTTATGTTTTGCGAAAAAACCATGAAAAAGCTTGATTAATAATATGGAGACTCAGCACCATCGATTTCAATGGTAAAAAAAAGGTTTAATGACTTTTGTTGTGGCCTCACAAGCACAGAAGATGCCGAACGTTTTGGACGCCCAGTTGAGGTCTCTACGCCCAAAACAATTAAAAAAATTCAAGATATGGTGTTGGCCGATCAGAGATTAAATGTGCGATAGATTATGGAAGACATAGGCATCTCACATGGCTCAGTGTCTTCAATTTTTAACCATTACTTGGGTATGAGAAAGCTTTCCTCAAGATGGCAGCCACGTTTGCTCACAATCGACCACCAACGGAATCGTGTGACAGTTTAGTTTCCATAGCAAAAATCAACGAAGTAGACTACGAATTGCCCCCTCATTCGCCTTATTATCTGGATTTAGCCCCCAGTGACTATTTCCTATTTCCCGACCTAAAGAAATGGCTGGGTGGAAAGAGATTAAGCTCCAACGCTGAACTTATTGATCAAACAAAAGCCTATTTTATGGTCCTCGAAAAATCCTATTTTTTTTTTGGAAGGGATTCAAAAATTGGAGAAACGTTGAACTAAGTGTATTGAGCTTAAAGAAGATTAAATTGAAAAATCAATTTTTTTTTTACAAAAAAAAAACTGTGTTTCATTCAAAAAGTCACGGACTTATTGAACCACCCTCGTATGTTTAGTGTATAACTTTGCTATCACTTCATTTCAAATCAACTCAATAGCACATCAATGTCAAATATTTGTTGAGAAAATCATAAGCATCTTTAAAAGGAAATTGTGGTGTTTTGGTTTTGATATGTGAGAGTTATTTCGTTTTTTTTGTTGCTGCTTTATTAAATGAAAGTATTTGATTATCTGTTTATAACTGTATATTAACATATTTATTAAATTATATGTAAAAAATGAAAGTTTAACAAAATTTAATAAACACAAAAAAAAAATAATTTTGCTGGAAAAATTGGTTTTTAAGAAAATGTTCTTTAAAAATATTTTAAATTATTCCAGATGGCATAAACTACGATGTGATCATCTTCAAGAGGGTCATATGGACCAGGTGTGGTTCACTGATGACTCGAAACAGATCCCAGTGCGGGATCTTATATGTACCCAGTAGGGTACAGATAAGGTCTTCGCGGTCCAGTCTGAAAGTGTATAAGGCCTTTCTGGTTTAATCTAATCTTATTATATCCGCTTTCGAAAAAATATTTTTCAAATAAATTACTTGTATTAGAAGCGTCTGAACTTGACTCGATGGCTGGTTGGCTTGGTGGTTGGATAATGGGACTCGATGATTTTAACACTGTACATTCTATTGTTTCACAGTCCTTGCTCTAACATAGACTTCAAACTTTATTAGTAATTAACACTCTATGTGGGAGAAGAATTAGTTCTAAAGTTTTTGACAAGTTTGTGTTAATTTTTTTATTTGCCTTAAAATAAAAGTCTCTTGTCATTGCCTTAATTATAGTATACATTTCTTGTTCACTTTAATTTAAATCAATAATCTAAAAAAAAAAAATATTCAAACTTATAGTTTTAAGCCCTCAAGAGACTAGACGATATAAATAAAGTCTACAATTTATTTTTAGCCGAAAACAAAATTCAAATAAAACTTTTTTTACTTTAAGCATAAAAGAAAGGTTAAACAATTTAACACTAACAATAATTTGTTATACTTTAAGACTTCATTGAGATTAAGGTTGCTTTATGCACATTTGGCAGAGCTTTGAAAGAATTCATTTGCTAATGCCTTTATTTTTATGGCCTGAATTTATATTTTACAAATTAATTCTCTGATAAAATTTAAGCAGCTGAATGAATTAATTTTTGCGCATTCAATTCATCTTAAAGAAATTTATTAATTTTTTTCTGATTTCTTTATCAGATTTTCCACAAAAAAATTCATTCAAATCTAGTTAATTCGGCTTATGGTCAAGTAATTTAATTTTACTGCTGAATGAATTCTTCTTGAATTCATGTCATTATGCACTTAATTCTGTGAAGAATTTCATTTTAAAATTCAGTTTCTAAAGGAATTTCATCTCTTCAAGAACTTTTTGTTTAACTTTTGGAGGGAATTTAGTTTTTCTTTTAAGGGGTTATATACAACCAGGAGCACAAAAAATCGATATTTTAAGAATTTTTCTTGAGGAGATCTTTTAATTTATTTAAAGTGAAAATTTGTACATATATTATGGTAACTTTTAACTATATTTTAATAATTTCTAATTTGTAAAAATAATTTTTTTAAAAGCCACCTTTAGCTGATATCCAGAAGCACCAAAATCTGCACTGAAAAAATCAAAAATATTTCGGAATTAAGTTCAAAAGTATTTCTATGTATTGTAGAGAAATTAATTCAGTACGATATAAATAGTTGAGTTAACTAGAATTGCATGCACTTATACTTACTGTTATAGTCGTCAGAAAGTTCATTAACAAAATTTTAATACTTTGAAATTATTTCCTATTCATGACATGTAATGAAAATAAATAAATCAATTTTTACAGAATTAACTTTAAATAGAATTTACTATTTTAAGCTCTGATTTTAAGCATGGATATTGAAAAAAATTTATCTAAATGTTTAGCAATAAATGCGTATTGAAAATAATAGCAAAAACGACCCACATGAGATGTACAATTCAAACACTACTAAATGTATGTATATTTAAGAATATTTAAGTTTTTTATTAAAATACAAAGTTTGAAATGTTTGAAATGCGTAGTTGTAAAAAACTTGATAAAGATCCTTGAAAAAAAGTTTGAGGTCATAAAGATAATCCACCATTTATTTATTTATTAATATAGAGTGTAGTTAATAATTGAAATTCCGATATTCTTTAGACAAATCAGAAGAATTACATTTCACTCTCTCTTACCAAGAGCTAGAAAGTAAGCCAACTCTTTTTAGATTTTTTTGCGTTGTATTGATGAAAAATTATTCTTTGTGTTTACATTCAATTGATCTAAAAGATTACAATAATATTCCAGAAAACCGGCGATTGAATTATTTTTGCCTACCACTAGCTTCAGTCCATTATTTTGATTTTTTTTTTAGTCTGGTGTGTAGTGATCCATCCATATTTCTCTTAAATCCATCTAAACAAACATAAGAAATTATAATTTGAATGCGTTGTTGCAGTTTTTGGACGTGCACTTCGAGGTTCATCTTTATTGCTTGCACAGAAAAAAATATTGCCCAAAAATTTCAATTTTATTTTTTTTTGTTTATTTTCAATTGAATATCAATTAAATTTATTATTAATTAAATTTTTAATTTTTATTTCAGTTGCTTAAATTGTAAAATTGCATCTCAAATCCCTTAGATCCTTAATCGAATGCTATTTCTGATAAATTAATGACGTATTGGTTTTAATGTAGAGCTTGATAATTCATTTTATTTAATATTATTAATTTTATGAAACTATGAATAAATTATAATCACTTCATGTAAAATGATGCAATTTTAATTCGATTGAATGATTTGTTTTGTGATTCTGTTTGGGAACGATTTTTTTTTATTTGATTTGTTAAAATATAATCAATTGGATTGATTCACTGAATTTGATATTTATTAAATAAAGTAGAAAATAATTTAAACAATGAACAGAATTTGGCAAATCGATTCGATGAAAATTGAATTAGGTTTAAAAATTAAAAGAAAGGAATCATGTTTTTGAAGGTCTATTTTAAAATTAAAAAAAAAAAATTTAAATTATGAGGCCACCCTTTTTTCTCGAAATTTTTCTTTTTTTAATTTTTAGCAAACAAAACCTCCGAAAAATCATTTTAGAAAAAAAAGGAAAATTTGATTATTTAATAAGAATTTCTTAAGGATTTTTGGGTATTTTAACTTTAAAATTGGGATACGCATTCCCCAGTTATAATAAAGTTGCTACCATATGTGGTGCTATTGGAACCTTAAAAGTACCTATTAACTATTTGGTACAAAGAATTTAAAAATTTTCATGCGTTGATGAATTACACACAAATACATATATGTTTATTTGATAAAAAAAAAATATATTGAAAATTTGATTAAAATTTTAATTGATTTAAGTCTGGAATTTCAATAAAAAATTCTATTAAAATTTCAGTTGATTTAATTGAAGCTGTAATTTTTATTAAAATTTGATCAAAATTTTAATTAATTTTTGGTTAGAACTTTAATTATAATATTAATTAATATAATTAAAACTTTAATTGAAATGTTAAAGATTTTTGATATGATTAAAAAAATAATTGAACAATTTCAATTCGTTTTTACAAAAAAAAATTAATTAATTAATTAATACAACAAATTCTTTTGCTGCTCCAAATTCAATTAAATTTTTAATTGTATTTACAAATATTTTAATTGAAACTAGATTCTAGTTTTTTCTGTGTTTACGAATACGATTAAATGCAGCAACCAAATATTTTACTGTTGCCTATGAAGGAGAACGTTTACCTAACACATTCACCATATCAATAAGAATTTCTTGTTCCGATAAAACTTTCTTAAGTAAAGATTTAATGACACCACGACTTTTTAATTTTTTCATTATAGAAAAATCATTGAAATGTCTTTTTGAAACAGCTGTTACTATACGAATCAGTTGCCAGATCGAAATGAAATTTAACATGTATTTATATGAAAGATAGAAGGTTCCAATACACTTAACTTTATGCTGTTTAAAACACCATGTCTGTGTCAGGCTTAAAACAAACTCCTACATCAGCACAAACTTATGATACCCCGACCACATATATTATTGATACTAATAGTCACATTATAGTCGACAATTTGTATGCAACTAAGAGTTGTGATTTCATATAAGTGAACAGTACTGTAAATTATTTGATAATACGATTAAAGTACATATATTGTTCAACAGTTAGTGACACAACGGAAGACATTATGTTGGGAGTTTATAATAAACAGCAGCATCAAACAGCAGCATCAAACATCAACATTGAAATGAAGTTTTAGATGCTAATGCTTATGTTTGTTATTAATGAAGTGTAGTATGGGGAAAACAACAGACGTTTTATTTTTGTTGTCTACTGATAATTCACTGACTGCCTGGCATTATATACTACTGGGTTTGTTTTTTTTTTAACAATTCGCCAAAGTCTCGTAAAGCAATTAATAATAATTTCCGCTAAAGCTTAACAGAATGTATACCTTACCTTTTGTCTGAAAGTTTCTATAAAATACAAACTTAAACAAATGAATTTAAAATCCCTCTGACAACAAGACATTTGTTGAGAGGCTGGTATGTTTGAATTAAACAGTAACATAATGATATTAACCTTTATGTTGTATGAAGGGAACAAAAAGGGGAATTGTATTCAAATATTAACTGAAAATTTAATCATTTTTTAGGTAAACTACTAATTTTTAGCCAGATTATTGGACAACCTCCCGTGCAGTTTGCTATTGAAAATGAGTCTAGCGGTTAAAAAGTTATGAGTGAAAATGTGAAGGTACCTCTAATTTTTCCATACAAATATATTTTCTCATATTTTTCACCAGTCGCTTAGAAGTGAATAATATTTTGTATTTACCTCAAATATTTTTCACCTCAAAAAGTTTTTTCACCACTAAAATTTTTTTTCAGCACCAAAAATTTTTTCACCTCAAAAAATTTTTTTCACCTCAAAATTTTTTTTCACCACAAAAAATTTGTTTTCGCATCCAAATAAGGTTTACAAGCTCAAACAATTTTTTTTACCACCATAATTTTACTTCAAAAGTTTTTTACATTATTTGTATCAAAAAAAAGTAGAAAACATTTTTAAAAATATTTTGGTGGAGGGTATTCAAAGATTCGGTACACTCGAATTTAAGACTTTTTTTACTTGTTTTAAAATTATTTTAAGTAAAAGTTGTTATTAGCTACTGAAAAAATTAATAAAAAAGAAAATTAAAAACTGACCATTAAAGGGTTAATATTTCACATATAATTCTTGTTTTCTTGACTAGATTGGTATGTGAGAAATGTCGGCTTTGTTGTGTTTTAGCGTCTATTTTTTATTTTTCAGAGCGGATGTTATTGTAACGTTAAAGGTGAGAATTATAGAATATTTATAATGGTACAAACAAAAGCTTGATAAAATAAAATTTATAGTTTAAAACTAAAATATGCACAAATATAATATAACTTCTAAAACAAACAAAATTTTTATCAAATTAATACTTATGTATGTCTTTAAAAATTCTTATTTAACACGAAACTCTTTCAAGGTGGTCTCTTAATAATAATTCATGAAGCTAACCTTAATTTTTCATAAAAAATTAGAATGACTTTCAAAAAAAAAAAATATTTCTAATCATGAAACTTTAAATAACTTTCATTTTATATAAACATCAAATATTTTTTTTTTGATTTTCCATTCATTGGCTGTAAATTTTTCACAGTAGACCACAATTTTGCGGTAGTGTTAATTTTTTTTTCGGTTTGAAATAAAATTTACAGTTTGCTCGTGCGTTAGTTTTAATAATTTGTTTGGTCAAGTGATGGTGAAGGCAATTCTGTTATTCTGTTGTTAAAGCTATTGAATCTGGTTATTCATCTAGCATGTTTTACCTGATGTCTACACGAGACATAAAATCAATGTTACCAGCAAAATACATGCAAAGCAATATATGTTTGTAGTTTTTTCTTGTTTTAACATTGATTTTATATCTCTATTATTTTATTTAATAGCAATTAATGCTGCTCTTATTGATTTGATTTTAGTTTCCAGCACTCACAGTACAGATTTAATTTTGAATTTATATTTTACGAGTACTATCTTATATTATTTTAATCTGCCGAAAATTTTAAAGATATTGTAATTTATTCTTTTGTAATTCAGTTTAATTAAAAAGGAACTAGAAACTCAAAGTCTTCTGAATAAGGAAATCGTGTAAAATTTTTAATCAAAATTGTGTTTGACCAAAGACTTGTGGCAAAAAAAAATTTCTGGAGTTTTTATTACGAGTATCCTACCAAGTGTTTTAGAGGTAAGCAAAGTAAAAAGTTTGACTGGCTGAAATTCTTATATTGATGCAATTTTTTTTTAAACCACATTTTTAATTGGTTTTATAAATTCCAATTTCCATGAATAATTAAGATTTTTAATTTTTTTATATTTTTAAATTTAATTTTAAGTAATTTTTGTTTTAAATTTTTAACCCTTTGACATCACATATGATGCACAGGCGCCATGATTGACACGCTTGCGCATCATATGTGATACACAATTTGTCTTATTTTTTGTTCGGGTACAGTCAAAGGGTTAATTTGTGTTGGCAACGTTTATTTACACGACGAAGCGCTAATAATTTCTAATAATACCGGTCCGTACTGGCTTTGATACTTAGCAAGCATATTAAAATTTTTTCCCGGGAATGGTTAGTTTTCATTGAAACACTTCTACACTAATAACTTTTTTTCAGATGAAAATTTTAGGGAAAGAACCATAAATACCATGTTTTCCAAAAGAAAATTATTGGATCTAAGATGTGTCCGAAATGAATTTAAATAGTTTGTAAAGGAGAAAAAAATTTGGTCAATTTCTAACTGAAATTCGGTTTCTAGAACTGAATTCGGTTGGTGCAACTGAATATTGATTTCCACATCAAAGTTCGATTAATTCAACTGATTTTTTTTGCAACACCTTTAATATCCAGCAATCACATTTGAGTTTTGTAGAGCTAACCGAGGTTATTAGTTGTCGCAACCAAAATGCACTTTTTAATTCGATTGGCAATTTATTTTTCAGTGTGTACACAGAAAATAGATTCATTGTGATAACCGAATTTATTGCCAACCGAATGTTTTGGTTGGAGCCACCAATACATTTGTATGTGGCGATGGAAATTCGATTGATACAATAGAAAACATACAATTGAAAGCATATATTTCAATTGGATCACTAATACATTTGGTAGCGACAACTAAATAATTCGGTTGCTGCAACCAAAATATTCGGTTATCATGATGAATCTCTTTTATCTGTGTGGTGATGGTGATAAAATTACTTGTCCATATGTATTAATAGGTGAGTCGGCAAAAAGCTTGAATTTTGATGCTTTTCTTAAATGCATCACAATTAAATTTCGGTTGTAACAATTGTATTAGGATTACATTTAGTTGCATCAACTAAATAATTCGTTTGCTGCAACCAATATATTCAGTTGACAATAAATTGGGTGTCACGATGAATCTGTTTCCTCTGTATAATTATAAGGAGGTATATTAATCAGTCCTTAAGTATTTTCTTTTCCCATCACATAATCAATCAATATTCCTTAATCTACCTTCTTAAATAATATATCAACTTTTATATTACCTACCATAAAGCACATCAATTATGTACGTAAGCTCATTTAATACCTAACACATTCATATCAGATATAATCTTTTTTAATTACAAACTCTTGATGTTACACCACACAGTGGGGCATATTGCAAATATTTTAGAAACAATCCAATCATTTTCTAACCTATTTTTTCTAATTTAGTTTGTATCGCCAAATGATAGCTGCAGTTTTTAGATGATGCCTGATAAGACCTGTCTGGTTTGAGACTTGCTTGAACTTTAACTCTTCACATTTTTTTGTTCCACAGTTCTTAGTTTAGTATGCATTTAAAATTCTCGTTTATCATGCCTTATGGAGAGTATAAAAAAAATCGGTTTATATAAAATATTTTAAATTTGCCCACTGTATCCATCAGCTTGTGAACATAATTATAATTTATTTGATGGAAACTCCAAAAAAAAAACTATTATTTACACGCATTAAATTTCCGATGGAAAAACTAGCAATAAATTCATGAATAGATTTAGGAACAATGCATTTGTTTTGTCTAAAGACAAGTGGTGATGTAAATGATGAAAAATAAGTGAAATATTATGTACAATATTTAAGTATCAGTAATATGAAAATTATATACTTCCGGATTCCAACGAGATCTACAAATTTTATGATACATTTTTGTTGTATATATAACCAACAGTTATTAGATACAACGCTAGTTAAGCATGTACGTTTATATGATATGATGGTGCTTCAATTCAGCTACAATTGTTTATAATGATAAAGATAATAAAGGAGAATTGTAATGATTATGTTCATAATTTTAAAGTGTTACATATAAAAATAATGGTTTAAAGTATTGTAAAGTTGGGGACGTTTTAAGTTTAATAGTGCTGTGATGTATGTACAAATTATGACAGACGGATGTTATGGCAATGTGATGGCATGTTGTTGTCATCATTGAACATAAGTTTAGAACATTAATGTTGCTTTTTATGTATGAAGCATGTTTAAATAGATGTTTTATAAACGGAAGAACCCTTTTTTTTGCTACTTCTTTTTTTGTTCTTTCTATAAAATATTTGAAATATAGATTTAATTTTTAAACTACTTCCGTTTGTAACTGGCTTAGGAATTTATTTCCTAAGGAAACCATAAACGGAAATTAAAGATTTTAGTGGTATTGATTTAAGATTAAAAATTCTTTCGCTTTTGTTAACTTGCTGAAGGAGATGTTTCCACAAAAAAAAAAAAAAACCCAAATAATTCTATTGCAAATCAATCAGTATTTGGTTTTCGAAAAAAAAAAAATATTAAATAAACTAAATTCCTCTAAAAACATGTGGGCTGAAAATACTTTACAATATTCTAATAAAACAATTTTTTAGAACATAAATTTTAGTTCTCATATTTTATAAGAAACAAAAAATGAAATTAACATTAATAAAGAGACTTTTGAAATAAAAATTTCAAGCAACCATTTCAATTGGTTTCTCTAAAAGTGAATATCAATTTTCTCTTTACAAATATGCAATGTGACACAACAAAAACAGGCGGAGGTGATGGTACTAATCTAAGTCAAACAATTATGATGAAGATTTCCCAAATTGAAGCACAAAAAAACGACTAATTGGAATAGATAAATTTTGAGCCAGGTGAGTGATATCGTAATGAATCCACCCCATTATGATTTATACAAACACATTAAAAAACGACTAAAAATGTTTGCGAGGAAAATAGTATCAAGACACTGCTTACGAATTTGGAAAGTGAATAATATTTTGTACTTACCTCAAATATTTTTCACCACTAAATTATTTTTTACCACCAAAAATTTTTTCACCTCCATAAACTTTTTTCACCTCAAAATTTTTTTTCACCACAAAATTTGTTTTCGCATCCAAATAAGGTTTAAAACCTCAAAAAAAATTTTTTACCACCATAATTTAACTTCAAAAGTTTTTTACATTATTTGTATCAAAAAGAGTAGAAAACATTTTTAAAATATTGGTGGAGAGTATTCAAAAAGTAGGCACAGTCGAATATAAGCCTTTTTTACTTGTTTTAAAATTATTTTAAGTAAAAGCTACTGAAAAAAATGAAAAAATTACTAAAAGATAATTAAAAAGTGGCAATTAAAGGGTTAATATTTCACATATAATTCTTGTTTTCTTGACTAGATTGGTATTGTAAGAAATAATGAAAATTGGAACTCGTAAAGCAAAGGCTCTACTTCGGTGTTACTGATGATTTATTTCATACAATCTTTACCATATCAAACACACATTTCATTGGCAACATCTTCTAAGCCATTACATTCTCTTAAAATCATCTGATGCATGATATCATCAAGCAACTTCAAAGTGAGTTTCCCATCCGAGCTCTCCGAAAGCATTCACTCTGCTATACATAATCTTCAAACATCTCAAAATCATTCCAAAGCTGATCTCGAATATACACCAGCAATTCTAATCGAATTCATGTTCCATGCTCATTTGTAGGTACTCAATTGGGAAACATACAACCCGATCTTGCCAGTCCGTGATCCATTAAAACAAATTCAAGCTTTTTGTCGTTTACGACTCACCTTTTAATACATATGGACAAGTAATTTTATTACCATCACCATATTTTGGTCTCCGGCGAAATTCTGCATGAAAATTTGTCGTTGCTGAAGTTTCCCACCCCATAATTGAAGCCGATTTGTTGAAGTATTTCCGACCGTCCTTCCGTGTGTCCACGTTAACCATGAATTTAAATTACAGAACGCTTATATAAAGATATTTGGATGAAACTTGGTACATACTTAAGCTTTCATTGGCGTAGGGGCGAACCTCATTGAATTTAAATTTCATGTTAATATACTATTGAAATACATTATAAAATTAATATTTGTTTAAATTTGTTGGTTTTTATACCGAAAATTAAAATATTTAGATATTTTTTTTTTAAGAAAATAAAAGGTGTCATAACAAGAATGCAATTGTTTAAACATTACTTAACCCGAATAGAAACAAATGTTTTTAAATTTAGCTTTTTTCTTTGAAAGAAAATTTCATAATATACTACATTCATACTAAACGTCAAAATATGTATTTTAGTTTGTTTTAATTTTTCGGTTTAAAATTTGTATGAAATTTGAAATTTGAAAGTCGAAAACTTGAAAAAAACAATATACAAAAAAATGTAGTTAAGGTTTCAGCATGAATGTATTATTAATGAAATTTGTATCATATTGACGCACAGTGGTTTGTAATTATTAATTTAAATTTTTAAATTGCCCTGTTTTAATATAGGGTGAGTAATATTGGGCAAAGTTGACCACATTGACTTAAGGAAATCTTTTGTTACTTTTAAAAAATTGAATAAAATTCTGGGAAGGGAATTTAAATTAATTAATATATATTTGCAGTAAACCCCGTTTAGACGAATTTTGGATAGGAAATAAATAAAAAAAATAAATAAATAAATTTAAGCCACTTAATTAGAGTAAAAAAAATTATAATAATAATAAAAAACCAAAGTAAATACCAATGAATCGAAAAGGAATTTATGCCAATTAGCCGAAGGACAGGTGCAACTTTTGCACGCATAGCTAAAGTCGCTACGCATTTGGTAAAAATGATTGTTTTTCAAAAAAATTTTATTACACGATAAAACTATGTTTTTATATTAATTTTTTTCAAAATAAAAGTACAAAAAATACTTTTGTATTGATTTTTTTAATCCACTTAAAAAAAAATATTATGAAAAATAACATATTTAATGCCGATGAAAAAATTGTATTCTTCATTTCACAGTGAGTGTGAATAAAAAAAAAAATATTTGAGAAAATATTTAGTTAAAGTTAAAAAAACACATAGTAAACCAGGTCAATAAAATCTCTAAAAGGGAAACACTAGAGGATTTTAAAAATATGAAGGTGAATTCTAAAGTCTACGAATGGTTCCTTTTGTATATAAAACATTTAATGTGAAGTTTGTTGCCGAAGAAGCGAGATAAGGCAATGATTAAAATTATTTATTTAGGTTGCCATCTTTACAATATTTCTCAGTACACTGGAAAAAAATTTGTTGATTGTACCTAAGTTTATTTAAATCTCCAACATAATACACTTTGTGAACTCCTTTAATGTTTTGTTTGTTTTGGGTAAATTGTAACTGAAATATTTAGAAATCAAGCCCCTTTGGGTCAAGGAGTTGAACATTATAAAAGTTTTTTTTTATATGTATATAATGAAACTTAAAGATAACACAGTGAAAACTTGCATCGTCGCCTTAATGTTGTAAAAAGTCGAAAATAGTATTAATTTTCCAGTAAATGATATTTTCTATTATGTGTATTGTATGTAGAATATATGTGGGATGTATGTGGAATGTATATACGAGGGTGGCACAATAAGTCCATGACTTTTTTTAAATGAAATTTAGATTTTTGGTTAAAAAATTATTTCATTTCTTAACATAGTCTCCTTTGAGCTCTATACACCTTGTTTAACGTTCCTAACATTTTTTTTTCTCTTCCAGAAAAAAAAAGAATTTGCGATGAATTATCAAGTATGGGAAATTATTTATGCTAACTTTAAGTATAATAAATTGTTTTTGCCATAGAAATACATATTTCACTTGAATTTTAAACACTTCAAATTATAACTTAAATTACTAAACTAAACAATTTCTTTAATTTATAAGAAAGATACAATTTCATTAAACACAAAATATCACATTTGTAATGGAAAATAATAGTCTTGTATATTAAATTTGTTTGAAAAAAAAAATTGGAAAAAATCATTTTTTTTCCATGCAGTTTATAACAGTCTTATAAAAATTATTAACTTACTATGCTTTATTTGAAAAAAAAAATAAATATATAAATATTTTAAAAATATTAATAAAACATATATGAAATGTACTTAGAATGTATTTGGGATATACGAGGACGGATTAATAAGTCCGTGACTTTTAGAACTTCCCTCGTAGTTATATGAAATGCAACACTGCTCCCATCAAGTACCACCTGTTTATATACTACTGTCAAATTTTGAGCAAGTTCCGTCATTTACTTTGCGTAAATGTTCAAATCAACCTAGTGGATTTTTTTTAAATGCAAAAAAGTGAATTTCGAGCACTCATTAAACATTATTTTTTGCAAAAAATAAACTGTCAATGAAACCAAGGAAAGGCTTGATAAATAATATGGGGACTCTGCACCATCGATTTCCCCAGTGACTATTTCCTATTTGTAAACCTAAAGAAATGCCTCTGTGGAAAGATATTTAGCTCCAAAATGCCTATTTTATTGACATCGAAAAATCCTATTTTTAGAAAGGGATACAAAAATTGGAGAAACGTTGGACTAAGTGTATTGAGCTAAAAGGAGATTATGTTGAAAAATGTATTTCATTTAAAAAGTCACGGACTTATGAATCCGCCCTCGTATGATGTGGTAAATAAATATGTATCAAGTTTTTACTTGTTTTTTATATAATTCTTATGAATTTTGAAACAAAAACCCAATTCAAAGTTTGTTTCTTAAGTCTTTTGTTTTACTGTTTAAATTGATCCATTAAATATGAGTATGAATATTCATATGAATTTACTTAATTTGAAAGCAGTTTGTTTACTATGTGTTTCTTAAACTTTAATAAAATATTTTCTCAAATATTTTTTTTTTTCACACAGTGAAGTGCATAATGAAGAATACAATTTTTTTCATCGGCATTATATATGTTATTTTTCATAATATTCTTTTTTTAGGTCGATTAAAAAACCCATACAAAAGTCTATTTTATTATACACTTCACCACAGGTGGAAGGGTATATATAAGTTTGTCATTCCATTTGTAATTTCTACAATATTGATCTTAGACCCTATTATGAAGAGCGAAGTTGATTTAACGTCCGTCTGTCTGTCTGTCCGTCTGCCCGTCTGTCTGTCTGTCTGTCCGTCTGTCCGTCTGTGTATTGAAATGGAGTTTCCGAAGACCCCAGACATGATGAGGACTTGATTGTTATATATTTCTATTAAATGTGATCCATTTCTGCTTGCTATTAAAAATCAGCCAGATCGGTTTCAATTTTAATTTCTTTTCTTTCACCTCTTCACCTTTTATACACAAACAACAAACACATACAAAGATTTCTCATTTAAATAAAAACCAAACAAATCCCTATTGAACGAAAACTGTTCATTTAACTCTATAAACGATGATTCCATATAGCCTTCATAGCTGAGTTGTCTAAACGCTATGTCACAAATACTTTTTTTCTCTAAGAACGCGAGTTCAAATCCTACTCAAGACACAATTCAACTGTTTTTTTTTGTACATTTTTTTTTATTTTCTTAAGACTTTTTTTATTTTTTTTTTTTTTTTAACATTAAATAATTAATTTGAATAAAATTTTATATTAATAATTAAATAATGCATAAAAAGGCTAAAAACATCAAAATTTGTATAAAAACACTCTGATACAAACAAAATACAAACGGTTTTATTTCTATTTTTTGCTCCGATTTAAAAGAATTTATAAGCAGATTTTTAAACCATTTTCTCATATATTAAGAAAATTTTATACATTATTTCCCTTTGAGTGCAACTATTTTAGGTCATAAATTAAAATAATATATAAAAAAAAACTATAAACTATTTTCCTTCAAATTTTTAAAATTAAGTTAAATAAATTAAAAATATTTTGTAATAAAAAAGCGAAATAAAATCCCAAATGCAAGTTTGACAGCTAAATCAAACATATTTGTAGAAATTAAACACATGCAGTTCTAGTGATTTCATTTAACGATTTGTAAAAGAATATTTTTTTTGGTCGAAAAAAGCTTTTTTAGAACTAAAAAGATTTTTCAAAAAAATATGACAACACTGATTGACATTATGATATTGATTGTTGATGTTTTTATTTTATTTGTTGAACTTTTTGTCTTTCACCTCCTCACCTTTTACCCACAAACAACAAATCCATACAAAGGTTTGTCATTTAAATTAAACCCAAACAAATCTGTTTTAAACGAAAACTCTTTATTTACTTCTATTAACGACGTTTGCTTATGTCATTCAATGGCTCAGTGGTCAAAGCGCTTTGTCACAAATACTTTTTTTCTTTTAGTCGCGCGATCGAGCCCCGTCTATTCAACTTTTTTTTATTTTTGTATTTTTTTAACACTTTTTTTAATATCTTAAGACTTTTTGTTATTTTTTGATTTTTTTTTTTTAACAAAACAAATGCGTCCAGCACAGTTGTCTTAACGATGTTTGTCAGCTTTTCTGTATAATTGGAGAACGGAAAGAGGAAAAGTTTCCAAATAAGGTGCAATCATCTTGGTTATCAATACACAACATCTGACCAAATGTGGGCGGGATCCTTGAATTGGGCGTGGCACAAAATAGATTAATTTATATCTTAAGAACGGTAAGACCGTAATTAAATACTCCATAAATGGGCTAAAAACATCAAAATTTTTATAAAAACTAAAATGTGATATGACCTATGAATACGTCTTATATATCCAAAGATCGAAAATCTTTAGTAGAACATATTTGCTGAAAGTAGTTATAACCAAAACATACATTTTTTTAAATACCTATTTTCGGGAACCATAAATCTTTCAGGGTCCAAGTTTTATCACTAAACGAAATGGTAAATTTCCACTTAAAGATGTCCGTATATAAATCTGTCCATTCCATATATGCCCATATATAAACTTCACTACTTTCCCAACCATGTTAAAGGGTATATAAGATTCGGCATAGCCGAATTTAGCCGCTCTTACTTGTTATATTTTTATTTTGAAAAAAATTCATGTAAAAACATAGTTTTATCGTGTAGTAAAAATTTATTGAAAAACAATAATTTTTACAGAATTTTTTTAAGTACACCTAGAAGAGAATTTAATGCAAAATATCTTACCTTTTAATTTGGGTCAAAATTACATACCCAATTTTATAAGAAGTGGATCAAATTTACGCCGGATCAACCGAAAAAGTTTGAAGGCGAAGAATTGAAGTCATTGCTTCATGTGTACGAATGACAAATGCTTCAGGAGTTGTCAAAAGCATTGGGAATGGTTGAGTCGACATTCAGCAAACATCTAAAAGATATGGGATAGTTTTAAAAGCAAAGGAACGAGGTGCCATGATGAACGACGTCCAAAGGCGATTTTTCGTTTTTTGCATCGCAATTTAGCTTTCGATGAAAAGTGGATTTATAACGACAACCCTAAGCGCAAAAAGTCATGTGTTTTGTCCGGACAGCCATCAACATCCTTCGAAAATCCGAATATTCATGACATGAAGTTTATGCTCTGTATTTGGTGGGACCGGCGCAGCGTTATCTACTACGAGCTGCTCAAACCGAATGAAACGATCACGGGGGAACGCTATTGCACTCAACTCATGGGTCCGAGCATAGCACTGAAAATGGCCGGAATATGAAAAATGGTATGACAAAGTGATTTTGCAGCATGACAACTCTTGGCCACTTGTGGCAAGGCCGGTCAAGACCTACTTTGAGACGCTGAGATGGGACCCCGCCGCATTCTCCAGACGTCGTTCCTTCGGACTACTACCTGTTTCGGTAGATGACACATGGCCCGTCCCGGCAGAAGTTCATTTCATATGAACAATGCAAAAAACCGGTCGATGATTGGACTGCCTCAAAAGACAAGTCGTTATTTAGAGCTAGTTTCCGAAAATTGCCAGAAAGAGGGGGAAAAATGTGGCCAGCGATGGACAATACTTTGTATAAAATATTTGTAACCAGTTTTGCACAATAAATCCGTAAATTTCGAGAAAAACGCTCACTTTACTTCAGCGTCCCATAAAATTTTGGCAAAAAAAATTGCTTTTTTTTTTATAAATTTTCAATAGATCTGAAATGGTACAATTTTTTTCCTGCTAAAAATAAAAACAAAAGTTTTTATCAAAATGTAGATATTCCCTTCCTCCATTTGATAGCGATAGCAGCAACATAGAATGTGTAGAAGATACAGAAAAATTGATCGCTAAAATTCATACTTTAAAAATCAAAAGTCCCTGTAAATGGAGATCTGATGTTATTCTAAAAGACTGAATGCCATGTTTTACTATACATGGCCTCTTCTGGCACAAGTATTTCGATTTTGCCCGTGGATGAAAATGACCCAGTAATAACGGTGTAATTTGAAATTTCTTTTTATGTATCCTAATAAAATTAAAACAATTATTTTATGCATGTCTCAATTGAGATTTTTTTTATTCTGTACCAATTTCAAATCCAAAATAAATGATCAGCGATCAGATGGTGGTGGTGGTGGAGGTGGTGGTGGTGGTGGAGGTGGTGGTGGAGATGGTTTTGGAGGTGGTGGTGGAGGTGGTGGTGGAGGTGGTGGTGGAGGTGGTGGTGGAGGTGGTGAATCAGGTGGTGAATCAGGTGGTGAAGTAGGTGGTGAAGTAGGTGTTGGCGGTGTTGGTGGAATTGGTGATGGAACCTGAGTTGTTGGCGTTAATGTAGGAGTTAATATTATAGTTGGCGTCAGCGTTACCGGTGGTGGGGGTGGTGGTGGTGGCGGTGGTGGCGGTGGTGGCGGCGGCAGATTCATTGGACAAAACTTCTTTTTACCCAGAGCACATAAAATACTCCCTCCACCCTTAAAGCCATTGGCCATTGAGCCCAACAGAGCTAAACAGAGAAAGTATAATGCAACCTTCATTGTATAATCCTTTTCAACTTCAATGCTGGAGTATACAAATTAATTTAATAATTTTTCCAACAAATCTAAAGGTTTTTATAGTAAAACCTAATGGGAAAAAAGGTGTTGTAACATAAATCGATGCAATTGTTTAAATAAACCTATTTGGTTCAATACAGATGTTTTAAAATATGTAGATAAATATAATCTAGATTGTATGTTACGTATGTAAATATTAACATTACCCGAATTTTAACGTTTTAGTTGTAAAACAACAATTTTTTTTACTACTTATAGTTCGGCGTTAGTATGCAGCAAGAACTTAAAATATTTTGTTTGTATTTTTGAAGACCTTTTTTTGTAAATACAAATAAAATATCTTCGAAATAGCCACCAACAACAGAATATCCACTTACAAACGACATTCATTTGAAAAAAAAAATTACTTTATTTTTAAGTTGCTTTTTTGTTTAAAAAATAATAACATACGAGTACCAAAAAAAGAAAAAAATTTGGAAATTAAATTTGAATTTAAAAATATTTTTAATTGTTACTTAATTTTGTTCTGTGTATTACAGCATTACCAATTGTTATACAATATGGAATTGAAAATAATTTCTTCTTATTTAACATTATCCAAGCATGTTTATAATAAATATGAAAGAGTTTCTCAACATATGTCTGTAATTTTTTATATAATTCTCCACATTTCTACCATTCACTACTATTGCTCACATTATTCAATTCCTCAATACTTATAAACTTTAAATTAAGCTTATTTTTATCAAACAATCTTGAATACATTGACCGACTTTCAACATAAGATTTTCTGCAAAAATCCATACCGAATGTACGGTAACTATTCAGCTTCTGTTAGAAGCATTTTTGCACTTTTGGCTTAAAGGATTTTTACACTCCCTTCAAGGGGAACTTTGAATTTTTTTTACCAAATTTAAAAAAAAAAACAAAAAAGTATCCCTTTGGTGAATTAGTTCATACTCAAGGGAAAACATATTTTAAATGTCACATTTATAGCCAAGAATTTTTAAAAACTCCTACATGCCACATCTAAAGTTTGTTTCCTGCGGGGAAAATGGAGTCAGTTAGGAATTGAGAGCTGTCCAGTTATAGGTGAAAACTGGACCGGTTCCGAATAATACATATCACGAGATAGGTGGAAAGAAGGCCGGTTCCTAAAGTGCCTACCACGTGACCGGTTTGGCTGTGTAATATATTCTTTGGGGTTGGTGTTGTAACATATTCTTTTAGACCAGTCCTGTGACATATCACTGAGGGTAATTGACCTCTCCTATGAGAAGCCCCTTTTCATATAAAAAACCGGTCCCGTTACCGGTTCCTATCACAAGGAACCGGTCAAGTGACGTGTTCCTTTTTCGGCAGGGTAGCTTCCGCGGTTGGGTTTGCTGATTATCTAAACTTTTTTTACCCTCTTTAACTTTATTTTGAATATTCCAAAAAATATCTTATGGGTGAATTAGTCAATATCTCGGAGAAAACATATTTTAAATTTTAGATTTCCAGCGGAAGGTGTTTGGGCAGAACGTGCCTATTCTGCTATTTTCTCCTCCCAGTAATAACATACAAACCCCCACCTTTTGTGGATGTCTAGACCGAAGAAGAGGTCTACAGTTGATTTGCTCATTTACTTAAGGGCACTTGTTTTGAGTTTCAGATTTCCAGCCGAAGGAATTCGGGCTGAAAGTTAAGGGTACAGCTTTCCCTTTTTCGTCCCTCCCCGTCAAATTTTACAAAAAATTCCGAATTGGTTGAGGTCAAAGCCGGAGCAGAAATTTAAATGCTAAATTTATATTTCCTTGGGGTTTTGGCTGGCTTATTAAGGATTACCAATTTTTAAGAGAAATATAAAATGGCTTAATCTTCTAGCGAGACATAAAATACTCCCTCCACCACTTCCGCCCTTAAAGCCATTGGCCATTGAGCCCAACAGAGCTAAACAGAGAAAGTATAATGCAACCTTCATTGTATAATCCTTTTCAACTTCAATGCTGGAGTATACAAATTAATTTGATATTTTTCCAACAAATCTAAAGGTTTTTATAGTAAAACCTAATGGGAAAAAAGGTGTTGTAACATAAATCGATGCAATTGTTTAAATAAACCTATTTGGTTCAAAACAGATGTTTTAAAATATGTAGATAAATATAATCTAGATTGCATGTTACGTATGTAAATATTAACATTACCCGAATTTTAACGTTTTAGTTGTAAAACAACATTTTTTTTTACTACTTATAGTTCGGCGTTAGTATGCAGCAAGAACTTAAAATATTTTGTTTGTTTTTTTGAACACCTTTTTTTGTAAATACAAATAAAATATCTTCGAAATAGCCACCAACAATAGAATATTCACTTACAAACGACATTCATTTGAAAAAAAAAATTTACTTTATTTTTACGAGTACCAAAAAACGAAAAAAATTTGGAAATTAAATTTGAATTTAAAAATATTTTTAAATGTTACTTAATTTTGTTCTGTGTATTACAGCATTACCAATTGTTATACAATATGGAATTGAAAATAATTTCTTCTTATTTAAAATTATTCAAGCATGTTTATAATAAATATGGAAGAGTTTATCAACACTGCTTGAAAAATTTCACCATATGTCTGTAATTTTTTATATAATTCGCCACATTTCTACCATTCTCTTCTATTCCTCACATTATTAAATTCCTCAATACTTATAAACTTTAAATTAAGCTTATTTTTATCAAACAATCTTGAATACATTGACCGACTTTCAACATAAGATTTTCTGCAAAAATCCATACCGAATGTACGGTAATTATTCAGCTTCTGTTAGAAGCATTTTTGCACTGCGTATCAAACCATTAATTTTTGGAATCAAAAACATTTTATTTACACCAGTAGCTGCATAAATTTTCCTAGTGCATATTTTGATTTTCATCCTTAATTGTATTGTCATTAGAAATGCAGAGATTAAAGGTAAATTTATCAACGTGTCATCATCCAGCACTTGTGCATTAGAAACTTCCGCATTTAAGTCCCCTTGATATCGAATAGAACAACTAACGAATTTTAATTGATGAAAATTGACTCATTTTCAGCTTTATGTAGTTAATATTTTAATTTCAAATTTTTAGCTTAAAGGATTTTTACACTCCCTTCAAGGGGAACTTTGACTTTTTTAAGGCCATTTTTACCAAATTTAAAAAAAAAACAAAAAAGTATCCCTTTGGTGAATTAGTTCATACTCAAGGGAAAACATATTTTAAATGTCTCATTTATAGCCAAGAATTTTTAAAAATTCCTACATGCCACATCTAAAGTTTGTTTCCCGCGGGGAAAATGGAGTCAGTTAGGAATTGAGAGCTGTCCAGTTATAGGTGAAAACTGGACCGGTTCCGAATAGTACATATCACGAGATAGGTGGAAAGAAGACCGGTTCCTAAAGTGCCTACCACATGACCGGTTTGGCTGTGTAATATATTCTTTGGGGTTGGTGGTGTAACATATTCTTTTAGACCAGTCCTGTGACATATCACTGAGGGTAATTGACCTCTCCTATGAGAAGCCCCTTTTCATATAAAAAACCGGTCCCGTTACCGGTTCCTATCACAAGGAACCAGTCAAGTGACGTGTTCCTTTTTCGGCAGGGTAGCTTCCGCGGTTGGGTTTGGTGATTATCTAAACTTTTTTTACCCTCTTTAACTTTATTTTGAATATTCCAAAAAATATCTTATGGGTGAATTAGTCAATATCTCGAAGAAAACATATTTTAAATTTCAGATTTCCAGCGGAAGGTGTTTGGGCAGAACGTGCCTATTCTGCTTTTTTCTCCTCCCAGTAATAACATACAAACCCCCACCTTTTGTGGATGTCTAGACCGAAGAAGAGGTCTACAGTTGATTTGCCCATTTCCTTAAGGGCACTTGTTTTAAGTTTCAGATTTCCAGCAGAAGGAATTCGGGCTGAAAGTTAAGGGTACAGCTTTCCCTTTTCGTCCCTCCCTGTCAAATTTTACAAAAAATTCCGAATTGGTGGAGGTCAAAGCCGGAGCAGAAATTTAAATGCTAAATTTATATTTCCTTGGGGTTTTGGCTGGCTTATTAAGGATTACCAATTTTTAAGAGAAATATAAAAAGGCTTAATCTTCTAGCGAGACATAAAATACTCCCTCCACCACTTCCGCCCTTAAAGCCATTGGCCATTGAGCCCAACAGAGCTAAACAGAGAAAGTATAATGCAACCTTCATTGTATAATCCTTTTCAACTTCAATGCTGGAGTATACAAAAATCTAAAGGTTTTTATAGTAAAACCTAATGGGAAAAAAGGTGTTGTAACATGAATCGATGCAATTGTTTAAATAAACCTATTTCGTTCAATACAGATGTTTTAAAATATTTTAAAACTATTAAATAGATAAATATAATCTATATTGTATGTTACGTATGTAAATATTAATATTACCCGAATTTAAACGTTTTAGTTGTAAAACAACAATTTTTGTTACTACTTATAGTTCGGCGTTAGTATGCAGCAAGAACTTAAAACATTTTGTTTGTATTTTTGAACACCTTTTTTTGTAAATACAAATAAAATATCTTCGAAATAGCCACCAACAATAGAATATTCACTTACAAACGACATTCATTTGAAAAAAAAAAATTTACTTTATTTTTAAGTTGCTTTTTTGTTTAAAAAATAATAACATACGAGTACCAAAAAACGAAAAAAATTTGGAAATTAAATTTGAATTTAAAAATATTTTTAATTGTTACTTAATCTTGTTCTGTGTATTACAGCATTACCAATTGTTATACAATATGGAATTGAAAATAATTTCTTCTTATTTAACATTATTCAAGCATGTTTATAATAAATATGAAAGAGTTTATCAACACTGCTTGAAAAATTTCACCATATGCCTGTTATTTTTTATAAAATTCACCACATTTCTACCATTCACTTCTATTCCTCACATTATTAAATTCCTCAATACTTATAAACTTTAAATTAAGCTTATTTTTATCAAACAATCTTGAATACATTGACCGACTTTCAATATAAGATTTTCTGCAAAAATCCATACCGAATGTACGGTAACCATTCAGCTTCTGTTAGAAGCATTTTTGCACTGCGTATCAAACCATTAATTTTTGGGATCAAAAACGTTTAATTTACACCAGTAGCTGCATAAATTTTCCTAGTGCATATTTTGATTTTCATCTTTAATTGTATTGTCATTAGAAATGCAGAGATTAAAGGTAAATTTATCAACGTGTCATCATCCAGCACTTGTGCATTAGAAACTTCCGCATTTAAGTCCCTAATGATAGAAAAAAGTTCACCGTACGTATACTTGATATCGAATAGAACAACTAACGAATTTTAATTGAAGAAAATTGACTCATTTTCAGCTTTATGTAGTTAATATTTTAATTTCAAATTTTTAGCTTAAAGGATTTTTACACTGCCTTCAAGGGAAACTTTGACTTTTTTAAGGCCATTTTTACCAAATTTAAAAAAAAAAAAACAAAAAAGTATCCCTTTGGTGAATTAGTTCATACTCAAGGGAAAACATATTTTAAATGTCACATTTATAGCCAAGAATTTTTAAAAATTCCTACATGCCACATCTAAAGTTTGTTTCCCGCGGGGAAAATGGAGTCAGTTAGGAATTGAGAGCTGTCCAGTTATAGGTGTAAACTGGACCGGTTCCGAATAATACATATCACGAGATAGGTGGAAAGAAGACCGGTTCCTAAAGTGCCTACCACGTGACCGGTTTGGCTGTGTAATATGTTCTTTGGGGTTGGTGGTGTAACATGTTCTTTTAGACCAGTCCTGTGACATATCACTGAAGGCAACTGACCTCTCCTATGAGAAGTCCCTTTTCATATAAAAAACCGGTCCCATTACTGGTTCCTATCACAAGGAACCGGTCAAGTGACGTGTTCCTTTTTCGGCAGGGTAGCTTCCGCGGTTGGGTTTGCTGATTATCTAAACTTTTTTTAACCTCTTTAACTTCATTTTCAATATTCCAAAAAATATCTTATGGGTGAATTAGTCAATATCTCGGAGAAAACATATTTTAAATTTCAGATTTCCAGCGGAAGGTGTTTGGGCAGAACGTGCCTATTCTGCTATTTTCTCCTCCCAGTAATAATATACAAACCCCCACCTTTTGTGGATGTCTAGACCGAAGAAGGGTCTACAGTTGATTTGCTCATTTCCTTAAGGGCACTTGTTTTAAGTTTCAGATTTCCAGCCGAAGGAATTCGGGCTGGAAGTTAAGGGTAAAGCTTTCCCTTTTCGTCCCTCCCCGTCAAATTTTACAAAAAATTCCGAATTGGTGGAGGTCAAAGCCGGAGCAGAAATTTAAATGCTAAATTTTTATTTCGTTGGGGTTTTGGCTGGCTTATTAAGGATTACCAATTTTTAAGAGAAATATAAAATGGCTTAATCTTCTAGCGAGACAAAATCTAGCAATTTTTCTATATTTGAATAAAATGTCAAGAATATAGCTGACAAAGGGCTTAATTGGTATTTTTTATGTTAGGTCTCAATTTCTCTATTAACAGTAGGCCGAAATTGCTTTAACTTCTAATCCTGGAATACCAGATCAACAATATTCTATGTGTATGTATTTAAATTACTGATGGTAAGATTTTTTTTATAACAAAAATTAAATATATTTATATATTGGTTTTCTTGATTCATCTTCCACATGTACCGCATTATAATGCTTATTCTAAATGAAAAATTGTAATATTATTCCCAGCAATTTTTTAATTGCATTCAAAGATGCTGTAAATTTTCTTCTATCATGGTAATTTAAAAGCATTCAGTTCTATTTTGGTTAAGCAATTTTTACACAATTGCATTTTAATTACAACTTGTACAAATAACTTCTTTTTTTCTAACGATACTCTCGTATTAAAACAAATAACTAAATATTTGAATTTTTTGGGTATAAAAAGCAATTTAATTGAACTGTAATCATATTTAATTAATCAATCGTATATTGAAGTTGAATTGGAGTTTATAATGAAATTTTCATTATTTATACTGTGTCTAGCCCTTATGGGCTGCAGTGTATGCTAAAGTGATGTCCAGAAGGGCTGCTGCCGATTATATTGAAGGTTTTGCGGCTAAACTATGTGCTATGGGTAAAAGTGAATACTGTACAGCCGCATTAGCTCAGGTACTAGCTACTGAAAAAGAGTTAAAGCTTGAATTAGAGCAACCTGATGTACAAGATGCTTCTATAAGTGTAGATGCTAATGCTGTTACTGAAAAGGAACTAGATGAAGAAAAAGGAGATGAAGAAAATCAAGAAATCAGTGGCGCTCGTGCTCGTAAAAATCGCAAGGCAATTCGTAGACGCAGAGCACACCGCATGCGCAAAAATCGCCGTAGGCGCAAAATGCGCCGTAACCGCAAATTACGCAGAGCACGCAGAGCCCAGAGAGCCCGCAGAGCACGCAGAGCCCGCAAGGCACGCAGAAATCGTCGTCTTCGCAAGAGCCAACAATCGGTTGAAAAAGGCACTAAAAAAGAAGAAGTACAACAACAAAAAAAATTGATTCCAATAAATAAACTAATATTGTAAAACAAAATTCATCATTGATTTTTATTTAACCCTTTTATAACAAAGGTTCTCTTTATACTGTCCTTTATTTTGAACTTTAAAATTTTTGAATGGGTTTATGCGACAAGAAGTTAACTTTAGCAATCCCCATAAACTGATATTAATATTTTTCTTGTTTAACTGCATTCTATAAGCACACATTTGCGTTCTTAAAGCGCATGAAATTTTGTTGCAGAATTAAAAATAAGTGTTTTTAATTTCCCAAGTTTTTTGGATGCCCTGTATAAATTTAAAATGGGGTTGAGTAATTATGAAGTACTGTATTGAATTACGTCTTTTCACAAAATTGTATCGTTCTATAATCAAAACTGTCAGATTTATTTACGAATTTGTTAAATTGCCCATTGGCGTTTTTTGCTTCTCCCGTATAAAATACAAAAAAATTTTATTTACGCCCATTCGAATTTCAGCTAACGATATATAAAAATAATAACAAAAGCTGGCTGTAAAAAATATTCGTTTAGCCATAGGAAACTTATAATTGTTTATTAAAATAAAACATTTTTTAACTTTAAATTTAATTATCGTCACAGTGCTTGTTGGGAAATTAACTAGTGAATAATGGGTTACGCGTATGCATATTAAAAATTGGTTACTAACTTTCCGTAAGAAATTGAGTAACACATTATTTTTTGAGCTTCTGGTAACTAATTATAATTTAACTTTGAGTAAGCGACAAGGTAATGAGATTCAGTATTGGGAATACCAATTTTTAACCCGCCTTTATATTTTTTTTTGGAAATATATAAATTAACCCTTTGACGGCCAATTGTTGATAAGTGTCCCATATGTAGTTTTTGTCATATTTGGCCAATTTTTAGCCGATTTTCTTAAATGTGGCTTTTATCTACAGGATAATTGTTGCTATCACACAATACTAACCGTTTGGATCAATATCAGAACCAATGGGATTACCACAAATTTATAAAAATATGGATTTTTCTTGAATCCTATTGGACAAAACAGGGGATTAAAATTTTGGTAGGACATAGTCTATTCCAATAATTTTTAGAAACATCGAAATATTCGGAATTGATTTGCTTCATTTGGAAGAAGGTCAATAAGGGAAAGTTTTTGCTTAGCTTTAAACATTTTTTGTTAGCATTGAAATTCAAGTAATTTTTATTTGATTCCGTTGATTCCAAATTTAGTCTCCAAACTTCTCTATCTCTTTACAGTTTTGAAAATTTGTATCTAAAAGATATTTCGGAACTACAGCTAAAACTCGATTTTTGCTCAAATTTATTTAAAATTTTTTAACATATTTGTGATCTGAATACCAAAAATATATATATAAGATGTGTCATAACACAGACAAGTTAAAATAAATTAATTCGACACTATTCTAAACTTATTTGTAGGATTTTTCCTGTTCACATACAAGTTAATATGTTTTATTAAACTCTTTTTATTCATAAATTAATGAAATACACATTAATAAATAAACTATTTAAACTAATAACAATGACTCATTATTATTTATATTAAAATAATTTTAAAGGTAAGCCATTACATATAACATTATTATTATTATTTAATTTAAATTAAAAAATAAGTAACATAATATAGGTAATACATCATTTTTATATTGAAAATAGTGCTGAATGTAAGGAGTACTCATTACAAAGTAATGTATCAAATATGGAATGAAATGCCATTACCATGTTTTTGCTAGCCACCTGTTTGGTTATAATAAACTAATGTTTTTGCTACCAAAATTGAGCTTAACCCTATACCGACAGGACAGTTTTTTTCGACTTTGATGCTTAATTTTCATTTATTTACTATGGAACGATAGGCATGGAACGATAGCCATGTTAATTCTGCATCGATTAAGCCATATGTCATCAGAGCACGCAGAGCCCGCAAAATGCGCCGTAACCGCAAATTACGCAGAGCACGCAGAGCCCAGAGAGCCCGCAGAGCACGCAGAGCCCGCAAGGCACGCAGAAATCGTCGTCTTCGCAAGAGCCAACAATCGGTTGAAAAAGGCACTAAAAAAGAAGAAGTACAACAACAAAAAAAATTGATTCCAATAAATAAACTAATATTGTAAAACAAAATTCATCATTGGTTTTTATTTAACCCTTTTATAACAAAGGTTCTCTTTATACTGTCCTTTATTTTGAACTTTAAAATTTTTGAATGGGTTTATGCGACAAGAAGTTAACTTTAGCAATCCCCATAAACTGATATTAATATTTTTCTTGTTTAACTGCATTCTATAAGCACACATTTGCGTTCTTAAAGCGCATGAAATTTTGTTGCAGAATTAAAAATAAGTGTTTTTAATTTCCCAAGTTTTTTGGATGCCCTGTACAAATTTAAAATGGGGTTGAGTAATTATGAAGTACTGTATTGAATTACGTCTTTTCACAAAATTGTATCGTTCTATAATCAAAACTGTCAGATTTATTTACGAATTTGTTAAATTGCCCATTGGCGTTTTTTGCTTCTCCCGTATAAAATACAAAAAAATTTTATTTACGCCCATTCGAATTTCAGCTAACGATATATAAAAATAATAACAAAAGCTGGCTGTAAAAAATATTCGTTTAGCCATAGGAAACTTATAATTGTTTATTAAAATAAAACATTTTTTAACTTTAAATTTAATTATCGTCACAGTGCTTGTTGGGAAATTAACTAGTGAATAATGGGTTACGCGTATGCATATTAAAAATTGGTTACTAACTTTCCGTAAGAAATTGAGTAACACATTATTTTTTGAGCTTCTGGTAACTAATTATAATTTAACTTTGAGTAAGCGACAAGGTAATGAGATTCAGTATTGGGAATACCAATTTTTAACCCGCCTTTATATTTTTTTTTTGAAATATATAAATTAACCCTTTGACGGCCAATTGTTGATAAGTGTCCCATATGTAGTTTTTGTCATATTTGGCCAATTTTTAGCCGATTTTCTTAAATGTGGCTTTTATCTACAGGATAATTGTTGCTATCACACAATACTAACCGTTGGGATCAATATCAGAACCAATGGGATTACCACAAATTTATAAAAATATGGATTTTTCTTGAATCCTATTGGACAAAACAGGGGATTAAAATTTTGGTAGGACATAGTCTATTCCAATAATTTTTAGAAACATCGAAATATTCGGAATTGATTTGCTTCATTTGGAAGAAGGTCAATAAGGGAAAGTTTTTGCTTAGCTTTAAACATTTTTTGTTAGCATTGAAATTCAAGTAATTTTTATTTGATTCCGTTGATTCCAAATTTAGTCTCCAAACTTCTCTATCTCTTTACAGTTTTGAAAATTTGTATCTAAAAGATATTTCGGAACTACAGCTAAAACTCGATTTTTGCTCAAATTTATTTAAAATTTTTTAACATATTTGTGATCTGAATACCAAAAATATATATATAAGATGTGTCATAACACAGACAAGTTAAAATAAATTAATTCGACACTATTCTAAACTTATTTGTAGGATTTTTCCTGTTCACATACAAGTTAATATGTTTTATTAAACTCTTTTTATTCATAAATTAATGAAATACACATTAATAAATAAACTATTTAAACTAATAACAATGACTCATTATTATTTATATTAAAATAATTTTAAAGGTAAGCCATTACATATAACATTATTATTATTATTTAATTTAAATTAAAAAATAAGTAACATAATATAGGTAATACATCATTTTTATATTGAAAATAGTGCTGAATGTAAGGAGTACTCATTACAAAGTAATGTATCAAATATGTAATGAAATGCCATTACCATGTTTTTGCTAGCCACCTGTTTGGTTATAATAAACTAATGTTTTTGCTACCAAAATTGAGCTTAACCCTATACCGACAGGACAGTTTTTTTCGACTTTGATGCTTAATTTTCATTTATTTACTATGGAACGATAGGCATGGAACGATATCCATGTTAATTCTGCATCGATTAAGCCATATGTCATCAAAATCGGTTCAGTATAACTTTGGAAACCCTGCATACCACTTTTTGTTTTGGTAAACCCTACTTTGGAGGCCGATAATTTTTTAATCAGCCTATTTGTTGACAAATTTTTAACTTTTTATATTTCCTGATCAATTTCGCAACCCTATACAATAAACAGATTAAAAAAAATCTTTTGCCGTTTCTTTTTACACGTCTTTAAAAAAACAGCTAAAATTCAGCCGTCCAATCAAAAAAAAAAAAAAACTATCCTAAGCCAAATGTAGTTAGGCGTTAACAGTACCTAAATACAGCCTTGGTTATAAGTGAGTTAAATAAAAAACAATTTTTGTAATTTTTATAATATGAATTAATTTATTAAAATCAAAGGCCTGTGTTGTTCTTCTTTTGCAGTGTTTAGCCAACGGATTTGTTGATCATGCGTTGACGTCTGATACGACGTACTCGACGACGACGACGATTTAAGCGTGCCTTGCGGGCTCTGCGGGCTCTGCGTGTTCTGCGGGCTTTCTGTGCTATGCGTGCTCTGCGTGCTCTGCGGGCTCTGCGGGCTCTGAGTGCCCGCATTTTGCGCATGCGGCGTGCTTTGCGTCTACGAATTGCCTTGTGGTTTTTACGAGCACGAGAGCCACTGATTTCTTGAATTTCTTCATCTCCTTCTCCTTCATCTAGTTCCTTTTCATTAACAGCATTAACATCTACATCTATAGAAGCATCTTGTACATTAGGTTGCTCTAATTCAAGCTTTAACTCTTTTTCAGTAGCTAGTGCCTGAGCTAATGCCTCTGTACAGTATTCACTTTTACCCATAGCACATAGTTTAACCGCAAAGTCTTCACTATAACGTGCAGCAACCCTTCTGGACCTCACTTTTTCATCATCAGCAAATACACTAGAGCCCAAAAGGGCTAAACACAGTATAAATAATGAATACTTCATTATAAATTCCAATTCAACTTCACTATACGATCGATGAATTGAATATAATTTTGGTTCAATTAAATTGCTTTATATACCCAAAAAAATTCAAATATATAGTTATTTGTTTTAATACGAGAGTATTATTAGAAAATAAGAAGTTATTTGAACAAGTTGTAATAAGAATGCAATTGTCTAAACATTGCTTAACCAAAATAGAACTGAATGCTTTTCAATTACCATAAAAAAAAGAAAATTTATGGTAACTATGAATGCAATTAAAAAAATAGCTGAGGAAAAATATTAAAATTTTTGATTTTTCATTTAGAATAAGTGAATCAAGAAATCCAAGACTTAAATATTTTTAATTTTTGTTAAAACAAATCCTACTAATAAACAGAGAAAATTGATTCATCGTGACAACCGAATTTTTTGCCAACTGAATATTTTGGTGGCAGCAACCGAATTATTTAGTTATCCCAACCAAATGTTTTCCTGTTACAATTGAAATATTTGATTTCAACAGAAATTCTGTTGCATTGATTGAATTTAGGTTGCGACAAACAAATATATCGGTAGCAATACTATACGCAGATTCATCGTGACAACTGAATTTTTTGCCAACTGAATATTTTGGTGGCAGCAACCAAATTATTTAGTTGTCCCAGCCAAATGTTTTCCTGCTACAATTGAAACATTTGGTTTTAAAAGTAATTCTGTTGTATTGATCGAATTTAGGTTGCGACAAACAAATATATCGGTGGCTATACTATACACAGATTTATCGTGACAATTAAATTTCTTGCCAACTGAATATTTTAGTTGCAGCAACCAAATTATTTAGGTGTCCCAGCCAAATGTTTTTCTGCTACAATTAAAACTTTTGATTTTAAACGTAATTCTGTTGTATTGATCGAAGTTAGGTTGCGACAAACAAATATATCGGTTGCTCCAAACAAATCATTTGGTTGACAAGACATTCGGTTGTTACAATGAGTCTGTTTACTCTGTGTAGAAATAATAAAACATATCTTGAATATTGTTCATTTATTATTAGATTAGAAGTTAAAGCGATTTTCACATTTTCGCTTAAGGAACCTAGCAAAAAAAATTTGGCATGTAAATTCCTCGTCCAGCTTTGATTTCCAACACCTCGGGATATTTGAATATTTTTTTCAGAGAAGGGGAAAAAGGAAAAAGCCTCCCTCTTTACGTCCTAACAAAACTCCTTTGTCATAAAATCTGAAATGTGTAATATATGCCCTTGAGGTATAAGGCAATTAACTGAAGACCGCCACTCCGGTATAGACATCCACAAAGCGTGGTGATTTTAAACATTAGTACGGAGAGGAGCAAATTGGTAAATACTACCCCTATCAACGTGTTGTCCAAGCACCTTCTGCTAGAAATATACTAGAAATCTGAAATTTAAAATATGTTTTCCAGGTGATATGACTTTATTCACTGATAAGGTCTCAATCGGCGGAGCTATAAACTTGAGATGTAGCTCCAGGAAATACATCCACTAAAACAGAATTTTTAGAAATTTTGCAATAAAATTTTTCCCAAGCTAGAAATTTTAATTTAAAACTATCACTACAAAATGGTAAATAAAATAAACTTAGTTAATGAGGAAGATCTTAGAAAAAAGAAGTAAAATTTCTTCTCTGCTTGCTTAGAAGCAGTTTCCTGCGCTTAAATTAGTAGCAGTATTTTTTTTAATTAAATCTCGCGTGAAAGCACTTGTTTGATATCCGTAGGGCATTTCTTTTGCATGTCTAAATAATGAAATGAATTTACTGATTTTGGCAAGTAAATTTTTTGCTCAATAAAGTGCAGTAAATAAAACTCTATTGTTTTTTAACACACTATTGCAGGCTATTTTACTCTAACAAGTAGTAGATGAATTTCTACTGGGTTAAAACAAACGATTATTGTCAGGCTTTTAAAGTATCACAAATATTCAATTAAAACTTCATAGTAATTATTTTTTTTTAGCAATTAGGGCTACACTGCGTATGATAAATGTGGTATCGATAACGCTCGTATATTTTATTGGACCAAAAACAGTACATTTCACTGAAATATTTTAAAAAAGCAGTAAATCGATTTGGAAAAACAGTACTTTTCGCAGTATATATTTTATTCAATGTATAAAAAAAATTAACAATCATTTCCATCAAAATCAGGTTTTGTGGTTGTTTTGTATTTGTCGTTTAAAGCAATTTGAATAAGCAATGCCGGCTTTGTTTTGAGGTAATCATAGAAATCAACGCATTTGTACTTCAAATTACATTTGACGGCCAGAATCGCCTTCAATGTTTGCACATCTAATCGGGTTTTGTCTGACGTCCAAGTTTTGTTCACTGCAGAGAAGATTCGTTCCACTGATGCTGAAGTTCCTAGCAAACATAAAATATATTTAACGGTCGTGGCCATTTCTTTGAATTCGCAATCGGCGTTATTGAGATAAATAAATATCTCCACCCACCGATCGAAATTGGGTGTGCAAATTTACCGCATTTTCATTGGCATTGTACAAATTGTATTCGCTCAACTTGTCCATAACGGCTTCGACTTCATTCCATGTTGGTGTTTCTTGCAATACTGCCCACGCAAAAAGTTTCAGTGGCTCGAACGGTGCTGTCCATAAATGTAAGTAGGAGTCATCTCAATCGAATTGTATCCATTGTCAAAAAGTTTTTGCTTTTCTGCTAGTACAGCTGGCGATAAAAAATCATCCTCTTGACGCATTTTTAGTATTTCTTCGAGCTCATTAAAACAGTGTGCAACTTCGATTGCAGTGACATCATCACCTTCAATTTTCAGCACATATTTCCCGAATAATTCAGCCTGATGAAAGAAAAATAAATTAGAAAGAGAAGAGGAAAATTCTATATAATTAGAGAAATTGAATTGGCACCCCCAATGAAATTTTTTACCTGCTCTTGAACGAATAGCAACCAAAATTGTAATGATTCTTCACTGTAAAAATCCTTCAACTTTTTTTCTCCTCTTTCAAGTCCAAGAAAATACATTTGAAGAGCATCATAGAGTTTTAAAATACGCTTGATAGCTGGTCCGAGAGCAAAAAATCGTGTTTTTGCATATCCGAGCAGCCCGTTATGTTCCACTTCTGCTTCTTCACAAAAAGCTTTCACTGCTGTCATACGTACAGTGTTAAGGTAGAAGTGAGAATATATTTTAACAACAACCTACTCTACGTCGAATGGTATTTCATCACATGCGAATTTCAATGCATTGTGTGTTATGTGAGCGGCACAGCCGATGCCGACCAAATGTGGAAGCCACTGTTTCAATCGGTGATAAACATTTTTCTTTCAGCCACGAGTCTCTGCACCAAAATTAACTTTTGCATTATCGCCACAGAAGCAGACGATTTTCTTCCTCAGATCATAGTCACTGGCAGTAGACGTTATTAGATCGGATATTAAGGTGGAATTTTCACCAGCTTCTTCGGTTAAATTCAAAACTTTAACGCGTACTCCGACAGTAGGGATAAAATATCGAACGAGCACAGGAAAAAGTTTGATATTCCCATGGTTTGATGCCTCTGTGTAGATAGACACATTACTACAGTCTTTTAAATCTTCTTTAAGCAATTGTTGGGCGTGCGGCGCGAAAACATTGGTGACTATTGCTTGACATGCTTATTTTTGAAGTAAACAATCCCAGCAAAAATGAATCTGCCAAAGAAGCAATAAAAGCATCACTACTATGGCAAAGACATCACTTCTTTTCTAATGGTTTCATTGATGAATTTAACATTAGCGTGTCATAGGATGGAAGAATTCAAATGTCGCTACTAGCATTACTCATACTTTACTCTAAGGAAGCGATGATAACATAATGATTAGATATTCTGATGCATGAGTGGAAAATGTTCATATACTTTGTAGTATTTAAGCTTTGATGAAAATTTAATTCATAAGAATGTAGAAAAATAAGTTTAAAGAAGCGAAATTTATGCATTGATATACAAATACTCTTTACTAAAAAAAAATAAATAATTCTGCATTAGTGAAAAAGCATATTTGAAACATTTTTCAAAAATTTTAATGAATTTTTAGACAAATTTTATAAATTTTTTTGGATAATATAAAATCTGGTTGTACAATTTGGAAACATTTTTAGACAATTTGGAAATATTTTTGAACAATTTTAAAAAATTTTTGCACAATTTTAAAACATTTTTGGGCAATTTGAAATAATTTTTACACAATTTTAAAATTATTTTGATAAATTCTGAATTAAAACTGAAAATGGTGTAGTGTTAAATAATAAACATAATGCAAAAATGCACAGATTGCGTCCTCATAAATATTTAAGGCTGAAAAAATGCAAATGACAGGCCAGCTAGTTTCAATTAAAGTTTAAAAAATATTTGTTTCTCTTGATATTTCAAAACTTTTATAAAAATTGCAAAACTGCATAAATTCTAACCCTCATGAAATGTTAAACTAAAATATAAAAAATGATTTAATAAAAAAAGTTCATCAGAACTATTTTTCAATTTGAATAAATGCTTTAGATTCAAAATATATACGATATACTATAACTTATGCTTTAGAAGTAATGAAGAGTGATTTTTTAAGATATGCATCGGATTTTTATCCAGATCACTGCATTTGAAATATGAACTCATCAATTCTTTGGAAGTGCCTTAGAATAACACCAAAAAATCATAAAAGAATGTCAACTGAAGTTTAGGAAGCAATGAAAGAAGTTATAGTCACAGAATGACTACCATTTCTTTTTGCTGGGATATTATTGCATGAATTCGCTGTTCGCTGTTTTTATTTCTATTATGTACTTTGAGGGAGAAAAGCAGTTCGCAGTTTTTGATGTCGAAAAACAGTATAATACTGCGAAAAACAGTACAGATATGAGCATTAGGTATCGATCATACTTACGATGTCCTGGAATTTGTATTAAATATTTTAGGTAGACAATAATCATGGAACACAAATAAAACTTTTTGAATTACTGGAATTTTTTTATATAAATTATAAGTGAATAGAAATATAATATTTGACCTATTTTTAGAAAAAGTCAGAAATCATTTTAATTCTTTTAAAAATAATTAATATACAGGTTGGTTGAAAAGTTCCTGCGCTCGAAATGAAAAAAATACTGTTTTTGTTACGAAATATATTTTTTTATTCAATATAATCTCCTAGAAGCTCAATACACTTGTTCGAATGATCTTCCAATAATTTTATCCCATCCTTATAATGGTTTTCCGGAAGCTCTGCAAAATAACCGTCTACGGCTGCTATGACGTCTTCATTCGACGAAAAATGCTTTCCACGAAGGAATTGTTTGAGATTTCTGAAGAGATAGTAGTCACTAGGAGCCAAATCTGGTGAATACGGTAGATATTCAAGCAATTCGTACTTTAATTCTTTAAATTTAGCCATCGTCAAAACACTTTTGTGAGCAGGTGCATTGTCTTGATGAAAAATGTTTTTTTTCTTCTTTAAACCAGGTCTTTTCTCACGAATTTGTTCATCCAGCTGATCCAAAAGGCTGCAATAATATTCAGAGATTATTGTTTTACCTTTCTGAAGATAATCAATAAACAAAATTCCTTTTGCATCCCAAAAAACTGATGCCATAACCTTCTTTGCTGATCGTTGTGACTTCACCTGCTATGGAGCTGAACAACCAGCTTCAGTCCACTGTAAACGTTCTTGTTTCAATTTAGGATCATGGTGGTAGATCCAAGTCTCATCCATAGTTATAAAACGACGCAACAAGTCGGTTTTATTCGGCTTAAAACGCTCCAAATTACGCTGAGAAATTTGTTTTCGATCCAGTTTTTGTTAAATTGTTAATGTGTGCGGCACTAACTTTCCAAACAGTTTTTTCATACGTAATTCTTCATGTTAAATATGGAGTGCTCGTTCGTTTGAGATGCCTATGGCATAAGCAATTTTACGCTTAGTCAAACTTGGATCTTCACTAACCATATTATGTACCTGCTCAATGATTTCTGCTGTGGTTGCAGTTTTTGGTCGTCCATCGCGTGGAACGTCTTTAAGGCTGGTACGACCACGTTTAAATTCACCAGCCCAAAATTCAACGGTGCGTTTTGAAGGTGAGGACTTCTTATACACTTCTAACAATTGTTCATAAATTTCCTTTGCTTTTAAACCCTTCAGAACAAAGGACCTAATGACTGCACGATATTCAATTTTTTTCATATTAAAAAAAAATCAATGACACGTCAACTTCAAATGGCTTGTAAACAAAGAAAGAATTGACAGAATGACTTGCAACTTTGCATGTGTTCTCAGGACAGTTATACCAACTTGAGAAAAAAAAAGTTTGGAGCTAGCAGTGCCTTCTCTTGGTGAGCGCAGGACAATTCAATGTACCACTTAAATGATCAACAATAATAATAAAATTTATAATTAAATTTGTTTTTAAGTGCATTAATAATACGAATAGATTAGCGTGGTTGTACCACTTAACTTATATGTGCCGTATTTGTTTCGATTTCACCAGTGAAGGGCTGGGGTTTTCAGACCTGTCTCTAATCACCTGCCATACAACGGAACACAGCTAAGATATTTTCGAATTGCCCCTTTTTAATCATTCACGGGTAGGAACTTTCAGAAGGGTCATGTTTGCACTGGCCACGTGACAGGAGCTTGAGCTTCAACTGATTGCTTTTTCCCCCACAGGGTTAGTAGTTTCAAATAAAATACAAAAAAAAAATATATATATTTATCATTTGCAGGTTAAATAAATTACATAAAATAGTTCAACTTCATGCAAAATATGTTCGAAAATATCTTTTTTTGTTAATCCGCTTTCTATCTTTAAAAATGTTTATAAAGTATTGTTTTTTTCTAATTTAAACAACTATCGTACTTTAAATTCGTATTAATAAAAAAATTATGTTTATGTTGTATTAGCTTTCAAATTCGGGTTATGTTAATATATACAGACATAACATACAATATAGGTGATATTTATCTATTCAATAATTTTAGAATATTCCTTGAATTAAAACAGCTGTATTGAACCAAATTGGTTTATTTAAACAATTGCATCAATTCATGTTACAACATATATTTTCTCCATTACATTATTTGACAACATTAACAGTTTTACTATAAAAACCTTTGGATTTGTTGGAAAAAGTATCAAATTCATTTGAATACTCCAGTATTGAAGTTGAAAAGGATTCTACAATGAAGGCTGCATTATACTTTCTCTGCTTAGCTCTGTTGGGCTCAATGGCCAATGGCTTTAAGGGCGGAAGTGGTGAAGGGAGTATTTTATGTGCTCTGGGTAAAAAGAAATTTTGTCCAATGACTCTGCCGCCGCCACCACCGCCACCACCGCCACCACCACCACCACCACCACCACCACCACCAGTAACCACAGTTCTAACTCCTACAATAATGCCAATATCTGATGTTTCACCACCTGATTCACCACCTGATTCACCACCTGATTCACCACATAGATTACCACATGATTCAGAGGAATCAGGTGATATATCTGATTCAAATTCTTCAAGTCTTACAATTGAGATAAGTAAATCAAGTTCTTCAAGTCATTCAAAATCAGACTGATTCACCACCTGATTCACCACCTCCACCACCAGCACCTCTACCACCACCACCAACTTCTCGCTGATCATTTATTTTGGATTTGAAATTGGTACAGAATAAAAAAAAAACTCAATTGAGATATGCATAAAAAAATTGTTTTAATTTTATTAGGATACATAAAAAATTGCAAATTACTCCATGCAACAGTCATTTTCACTCACGGAAAAAATCGAAATACTTGTGCCAGAAGAGGCCATGTATAATAGGTTATTCAGTCTTTCGTAATGACGTCAGATGTCTGTTTACAAGGACTTTTGGTTTTTAAAGTATGGCTTTTTAGCGATACATTTTTCTTGGGTATCAAATGAAGGAAGGGTATCTCTACATTTTAATAAAAACTTGTAACATTTCAAGGCTATTGAGAATTTTCAAAAAAGCTATTCCTTATTTGAAACCCATTTTCGATACAAGTGATAAAAAATATATTATGTTACGATTATACCCAGCAAAAAAAATGGTAGTCATTCTGTGACTATAGCTTCTTTCATTGCTTCCTCAACTTCAGTTGACATTCTTTTATGATTTTTTGGTGTTATTCTAAGGCACTTCCAAAAGCATTCATGTATTTATATTTCAAATGCAGTGACCTGGATATAAACCCGATGCATATCTTAAAATATCACTCTTCATTACTTCTGAAGCATAAGTTATAGTATATCGTATATTTTTTTGATCTTAAGCATTTATCCAAATTGAGAAAATACTTCTGATGAACTTTTTTAATTTTTTTATTAAATCATTTTTTATATTTTAGTTTGAAATTTCATGCAGTTTTGCAATTTTTATAAAAGTTTTGAAAAAGCAAGAAAAAGAGATTTTTTTTTATCTTTAATTGAAAATAGCTGGCCTGTCATTTTCATTTTTCAGCCTCAAATATTTATGACGACGCAATATCTGTATTTTTGCATTATGTATTTTATTTAACACTACATCATTTCCAGTTTTAATTCAGAATTTACCAAAATAATTTTAAAATTGTGTAAAAATTATTTCAAATTGCCCAAAAATGTTTTAAAATTGTGCAAAAATTATTTAAAATTGTTCAAAAATATTTTAAAATTGTCTAAAAATGTTTCAAAATTGTACAACCAGTTTTTAAATTATCCAAAAATATTTTAAAATTTGTCTAAAAATTCATTAAAATTTTTAAAAAATGTTTCAAAAATGCTTTTTCACTAATGCAGAATTTTTTATTTGTTTTAATAAATAGTATTTGTATATCAATGCATAAATTTCGCTTCTTTAAACTTATTTTTCTGCATTCTTATGAATTAAATTTTCATCATAGCTTAAATACCACAAAGTATATGAACATTTTCCACTCAAGCATCAGAATATCTAAACATTGTATTATCATTGCTTCCTTAGAGTAAAGTATGAGTAATGCTAGTAGCTACATTTGAATACTTCCATCCTATGACACGCTATTGTTAAATTCATCGATGAAACCATCAGAAAAGAAGCGATGCCTTTGCCATAGTAGTAATGCTTTTATTGCTTCTTTGGCAGCTTCATTTTTGCTGGGTAGTTAATATGCTGAAGCCCTTTAAAAAAAACCATTTCAGTTGATTGCGATAAACTTAGTACACTCACCAAAAAAGTCTGTAATGGCAACTGAAAATTTTGCTGGGAAATTCTGCAAATTTGAGCCCAGCGGTATATTTTTGCTAATCTTAGCAACACATATCTACTGACGTGTAGTACAATGAAATTGGTAGAAAAATTAGTAGCCGCTACTTAATTTTAGTAGACTTTTTGTAAAGTGGAATTTAAAATCTGTTTGCTAAAATCAGCAAAAGAATTATTAAATTTTATTAATATTAGTAAAAAGTTTTGAATTTATTTTTCTTATCGAGCATCATTGATTATATTTTTTTAAAAACGAATTAATCATTTTGTTTTAATTTGGTAATTTCTGTTTTGAAAAATATTTTGGTCAATTTTTTTTTACTTTTAAGGTTAAATTTTAATTGTTTTTAGCGCGGATTTTTAGAACTAAAAAACCTTTTTAGTGCTATTTTAAGTAGATGTCCTCTTTTTAGACATCAGTCGGTATCTTCACTTCCGATCCCTTTTTTAATATATGTAACATTTTAAGGAAATTAAAGTTTGTAGGTGTAAGTTTTTATTAGAAATAACATTTCCTTCTATAACCACTTTTTTAAAATTAGTAATATTTTTTTTGCCAATTTTAGCAAATCGGTTTTCAAAAATTTGTAAAACGATTTCTGAAATTAGCAACAAAAATTTGTAAATATTCTGTAAAAATTCTGTAATTTGTAAAATGTAAATAGCAAAAAGATTTGCTAAATAATAATTTTTTACTAAAAATAAGTACAAAAATAGCAGAGTGGGATTGAAAACCGTTTAAAAATTTTTATACTATTTTTTTTTCTGAGTGTACACAGATTAACTCAACCTTCACGTGCGTATATGTCTATTTTTATATGGGTTATAGCAGAGACTACAATACTTATTGTACGAGAGATACTATACAAACTAAAACTCTCTTGTGCTAAATAAAATTTAGGGCAATTAAAAAGATTTAGTGATTTTGGGTTTAAGGAGAAAATTGTGTTGTCCTGAAATTTAAAATTAGTTGAAAATTTTAAAACGTTGAATTTTACCATCTTCTAGTGCGTTTTAAGTGGTCTGATGGCGCCTTTAAATTTCAAAATGATGCCATAACTGCTGATGAATTTTTGCTCTAGCCTAAGCTCATAAAAAAAAAATAAAAAAATAGAGAGTGGTTTGAGTAAGACAGAGACGAATTTCATTAGATGTGTATATGTTTTTTTGTTTCATTCTATGTGCAAATATTTTGACATTTTTAAAAGTTTTGAAAATTATTTTCAGAATCACACAAAAAAAAAAAAAAAAAATCTAGGTCTTAATTTTCAGCAAACAAATTATCAAAAATAAGATTTTTCTTGAATTTTTTCTGTGTTCAGCAAGGATTTTCTTATTTAAAACAACTTTTGCTGAATTTTCTGTTTTTCTTTTTTTTTTATTAAAAATTAGCTCGCTGATTTTCACCAAAAAGATTTTGCTAACTTAGCAATATATTTTGGTGCCTTTAAAAAATTTGTTTATTAATATGTTCTAAGCCCACACTAGAAAATGTTTGTGTTCTACTTACTTTTCATTTAAATCAAATGGTGTTTTTGAGACTTATTTTTAAATATTGTTTAAACAACTGACACGTTCGGTGAAAAATATATAAATTATCAGTTAAAAAAGGAAACTGAGTATTCATTTATTTCAAATTGTTTCCGTTTTTTGTATTTTTGTTTGTTTTTTAATCTACAAATTGTATAATCACACAGTCTATAGACAAATTTTGTGTGAGTCACCACATGTGTGTAATTTAAATTGAAATAATTTTGTATATAAACCAAAAATTTTAATAAAAATCAAATTGGAAATTTTTGGATTATATTTTTTTTTAACAGACAGCAAAAAATAAAAAAAAATTTATATTTATTTCCGATTTGTGGATAAATTTTTATTAAATTTCAAACAAATGAAAAAACTGAAAAACATCGGTAAATGTCATTAAACTGTTTTAAGCAAATATATAAAAACATTTAAAGAAATATTTCTTTAAAAAAATGTATGTTACTTTATTTTTAACTAAGCTAAAAACTTTTTTTTTATTAAACTACAAAAAGTAAACTACTTTATATTTTGAGAATATATAACACTTTTTCCTCTCTTGCGGGGCAGTTGGTGTAAAAAGAAACATATGTATGCTGTGTGACAATGATGATATTCCAAATATATGCCTTGTTATAACAACAATCAATAAAGAAATATTGGTCGAATGAAAGCGAAATATTTGTATTTATATAATATGCATATAAAAGCAATAATCCCATATAACAAGATGACCAGGTAACAATATAAAAATAACTACGAAAATACCTTAAAACCCCAAAGACCATAATTATGGGAAAATTCTACTTGAAATTCATTGCTAAATAAAAGACAACAACTACAATTTCAATTATATGAGATCAATTGTATTGAGCAAATAATGTGTCGATATGTTAGTACAGATTGAATCCCAGGATTTAATGTAGTTTTTTTTATTATAGTACGAGCATTTTGACCACATTGTAAATGAACTTGTCGTGACATCGACACCGGATCTTCTACATGGTTAAAAAGAATTGTAAAGAAAATAATAAATAAGTTTTGAATTTCGAAAAATAAATCGTAAAATGTATAGTGGAAAACATACAACAACAATGTTAGAGAGGAAGCAATCTAAAAGCCCGAATGACAGCAAAAACTTTGTTGTTACAGTTTCTTTTTATGAATGAATGAATGAATTTTGTACGAACTAGTATGCAATAAAATGTAATGTGATAAAACCTGCATAAAACATACATTTTATATAAATTTATATTATATATTCATTCATTCATGCTTAATCAGAAAACATACACTTATAATTAATAAAATGGTACGTAGAACCCAGCAAAATTTGCTAATACCAGGTAATGGGAAATGCAATAAAAAAACAAAAATTGTAAGCATTTACAATTTTTTTTAACATTCGGGTGTCATTGGAGGTAAATGATTAACCAAAGCTTACGAATATAGACATAAATAAGTCCTTAGGAAGAAAGTACTGAAATAAGTAGTTACTTGTAATAATGAAATCACTGGTTAGTAATAAAGGCCAAAATAAGTACATACTTGCAACACTGTACAACAATTTCGAACTTTTTCCAATATTACGGAATTTTGACCATGAATTCTGGTAGAGGAGACAAAAAAAAATGCGTGTATCGGCGTTTTAAAAGATCACATCGGAATTTTATTTAGCGGGGGTTACAATTTGCCCCTTTGGCCTGTTCGTACAGAATATTTGTATATAAAAAAATGTGTTCCTTACAAGTGAGGTGTAGGGTATGTTTAGCAAGTTTGTAAAAAATATTCACGCAAATATTTTTGTGAAACATAACGGTAATTTTTGACTCTATTCTTACAAATCGTAAAAACCCACTCTATTCTAACAAGTCGTAAAAAAAACACATGATACTCTTTACCAGGTAATACCTGAAATAGCTTCAAACCTTTTTCAAAATTTTGTTGGGTTACTATATCGTTGACAATGGAAGTTTGTTGCAAAACAGTAGCAAATTGAAGGGAAATTTTTGTTTAATTTTAGTACTAAAAGTAATGGGATCTTCCATAGGAAATACAAAAAAATAAAGAGTTAAAAAATTCAGGTCTGGCATGTCAACTATACGATACCCTACGCAAATTGAATTCGAAAAGTCGTATCTAGTTTTTTTTTCAAAATTCAATGTAGTTCACAATGTTTCGAAGTTATTGCTCCAGGGTTGCCATATAAAATTAAGTAAATTAAATTTTTAATATTTTTTTATACAATAGTACTTTTTTGGAAAATTATTCAAATATACAAAAAAGAGAGGTACCCAGGAAAACTTTGGTAATGGGTGCGATAAACTCATGCATTACCTTGTAATGTGTACTCTTTACCTATATAATTATTTTTTAATATAAAGTAATGAGTTATCGAAAATTGGATACATAATGCATTACTTTGTTATAAATACTTACCTTTATCATTATACTTCAACAAGAAGTAATGAATTACCAATATTTGATTACATAATGCATTACTTGGTAATGTATACTTCTTATCTTCAGTATTATTATGAAATATATTACCAATAGTTGTTTAAACAGTGCATTATTTCGTAATGTATACTCTTTACCTTCAGCATTATTTTGAAGCATAAAGTAATAAGTTACCGACAGTTAATTACGTAATGCATTACAATTTACCTTAAAAAATAACTCAAAAATTAAAGCATACGTAACATAAAAATCAATATTTGATAAACAATTTGTATCTATCCCATCTGTATTAGAGAAAAAATCTTAGCAATAAGTACTAAGCGTCGGCAGAATAATGGCACAAAGTTGCTTATCGCCGAGTTCATGTTAATGTTTTTTTGGGTTTTTCTCATAATTTTTTTAAATTTATTTAAGTCTTTTAAATTCCATTTGTTTGATATTTTTTTGTGTCGTCTTTTTTTTAATTGTCAAACGAAAATCACAGCTGAGTTTTACGTAATAGCAATAATTGAAAAGGAATATTGCTGGAGAATTATTGCAACATAAATTGGCGGCAATAAATATTTACAGAAGATAATATAATTTTGACGTTTGCTGCAATATATGTCCACATATTTGTCTCCACTCTAGACTACGGGATGTGCAGTTATGTATATTGCACACTACTGTAAAATCTAAAAACTACTGCTATCTATTGATAACAAACATTTTTAGTTTTAGAAACTCTAGCATTCATGTTTTTATTAGTTTGCATTTGTATAGAGAAGCCTAAATTGGTTTGAAAAATTAAAGATTTTAAGTTGAAAGTTAAAGTTAAAAAATGATGTGTCAAAGTAATCAATTATGTTTAACCCCTTCGTTATCATTTGGGTAACCAATTAATTTTTACCCCCTATCTGCAAAAAAGTAACCCATTACTTTTCATTTTTAAATAAGCATAATTGTAAGAATGACCCTATTATTTTGAGAATCATCGCCTGTAAAATTCATCAATGAAGTAAGGTGTAAAGAAATCCATCCGCCCCTATGGCAATACATTACTTTATCCATTATTTGGTAATGTGTGGTTTTGCTGGGTATTATAAAAATGTATGCTGATTTGGTAAAGAATATCTGTATTTTTTTTTTTTTTGGATTAGAAAAATTTGTTGTGCAGTATTTACTTTTTATGTAAAATTAACGGAGTGCAAGTATTCACTTGTGTTCATAGTAATAATCCCATCAGATCTACGATAACAGGTGTGGGATTAAACGTTTTCTTGGTAAATTTGAAATTTTCAATACCAGACATGGGGAATTATGAATATTTTTGTGTTTTTAAATATCATGCAATTGAATGCAATTACTTCATGTAATTGAGTAATTGCCCTGTAATTAAAAAAAAACTTTTTTATTCTCCATGTTTGTTATTAAAATATTTGCAAGTTTTCCTAGAAAACGTTGCACAAATGTGAGCGTAAGTCTGATAGTATTAATAATTTGAATAAATTACACAAGTCAGTAATTGCAATTTCGATGGCTCATAATAAAAAAAAATATTTCTGGTATTCACACTTTCATAGACCTGCTTCCACTCTGTTGTTGGGTTTCTATATAAAACGTGATATAACAAAGTTTGGTTATAAAATGTTCAGCAAATTTATGATATGAATTTAAGGTTTTTAATCCACCCCCAACAATATAATCATCTTTGTATTAATATATGAAATATATCTATTAAATTAAGGCCTACAAAATAATCCTTGACTAATATTGTATCATGTATGTATACACCCATATTAACATACATACAAACATACTTTAATTGTAGGCATGATTAGGTTTCACTATTCACATTTATGCTTGCAACAATATGTGAACTTTAGGTAGAAAATATCTGCTTAATATACAATGATTGTCAATGTTGTAGGTACAAGTATTTACAACAATATCAAATTTACATGAGAAATTCCTGAAACAAAACTTTAAAGAAAAAGTAGCAGAACAGACAACTCTTTTGTTTTATACAAAAGAAGAGTGGGATTTTAAACTCTATATAAAAATAAATAAGAAACTTCAATTAATGTTAACAATTTCTTTTTCCTCTCAATTTCAATTGTAGAATTTTGCTAATAAACAACTGATTGACTGGGAACATACGTACTGACAACAGCTAAATACATTTCAACGAATCTTGGGTATGTGAACTAAAATGTTGAAAAATATTATTAACTTTAATGCTAGCTTTCTTGCAATTTGTCTTTCAAATCATTTAACAATTTGATTGAAGTTTTCCGTTGAAATATATATTTTTTTTAATTCTAATGTTTTTTTATTTTTTATCTATTTTAGCCATCCGCAGCTCCACATTTATGCTCGTCTACACTTATTTGCTCGTATCTTGCGTAGATTTTGTAGATGTGTTAATAAAAATAAAAAGAAGACAAACTTTAACACGCCACATTCAATCAATTTAGTTTAAACAAGGAAATAGAATAAGATTGATCTTTTTCTCATGCTTTAAATTCAATTGAATTTTTGCTTTAGATTTCTTACAATACGTTTGGGTTTGAAAAAATAATGCAAAATAATGTTTGATTTTGGTAAGAATGTTTTATAGTAATTAGAATTAACTGTTTTGATAGAATTTTCATATTAAATCTTCAATTCTTAAACATTAGTGTGTTCCAAAATAAAGAAAATCTCACATAATACCAACTAAATGATAATTATGGGAAAGATTGCTAACCGGGCTTAAAGTTTTGAATTTTAAAACAGAATTTTTCACAAAAGTTTGACAATGTTTTAAGCTAATTTAGCTAATTAAGTACCATGATGTTTTTAATTTCAAACAAAGAAATATTTCAATTCAAGTAGAAACAATTTTAAATTAAGTCAAACAGAGTTTGATTTTTTTTTATTAATTTAAATATGTTTCTAATTATATTTTAAAATGCGTTTGTTTTCTTATAATTTATAATGTTTTCTTATATTAATTGAAAAATATTTTTAATTATTTTTTTTAAATGCGAAAGTAAAATCTAAAATGTTGACATATTAATTTAAATATGAGAATGTTTATTTATAAAAAAACAATTATAATTATTTATTTGTCCCAATATTTTGCCACCACATTTGGTGACAGGGAAAATTTTTTCGTATAATTAAATATTACAAAAAAAATATATTTAAAATTTAATTAAATAATGTGATAAATAAATATTTTTTAATTATTTTTTATAAATAAAAAGAAATCTTAAACTCAAAAAAATATACAAATCAAGAAGAGAATTTTGAAAAAGTTTATTTTTACCAGAATCATAGTTAGTTTAATAAGAATTATACTTAATTTAAAGATGTTCGTACAAAACAAAATACGTTAATTCAAATATGATATAATTTGTTAAAACTATGATTTTTTTCTTTATGTAAAGATGAATAACTTTTAAATCCTTTTTATCAATATTATTCAATTTTATGAAATCTTGACTTTGACTTCTTCTTGCTTCTAATGACTTTTATACACTCATAGCAATAAATTTTCAAAAATAACAGAAAAAGCTACAGAAATTCGTTTAATATAAGATAATTTCGTTTGGGCTATTACATATCATTTGATTGCAGCAACCAAATAATTTAGTTGCTGCAATTGAACCATTTAGTTGGCATGAATCTTTTTTCTCTGTATAGTTGAATAGAAACAGTTTCTCCTGTACAAATCAGAGGTAATATTAATTCAAAAAATAATAGACAGCTGCTTTAAAAATGAAATATTTTTATTTCCATTAAAAAATTAACATCTTTAATTTTTTTTAAGATTTTTTTGATCTACTCTATCAAAACTGATTCATTTTAATCTTGATAAATCGTGAAATATTCAAATCCTACCATATCATCTTTTTTTAACTAAATCAATATCCGCCTAATAATGATCTCAAAAAATTACTTCACTTTGTAATAAAAAAAAATTAAATTGAAAAAAAAATAAATAAAATGACACAATTTCATTTCCAAGTAATTGCTACAAATATGATCAAAAATTAATTTGATCTAAAAATCTAAAACAAAATTATTTAAGGAAAAGACAAATTGTGTGTAATATAAAAAAATAATAGAAGACAATTGATGCAGTTTACAAAAAAATCAATAAAATCTTAAAACTAAGACAAATTATTTTAAGAACACACCGATGACAAAAGACTTTGACAAACATGAGTAGTTATGTTTTAACAAGATTTTTTTTTCTTAAAAAAAAAAATATTAAATGTGTAACAAATTCCATAACAATAATACAATTCATAATAGTATACCCTTTAAAGACAAATATTTATAAATAAAAAAAAAAAAAGAATTGACTTCGTTTAGTTTTTGGTTAGACAACTAAAAATATAAAAAATGTTAGTAAAAAGTGCTGTTAGAAATCATCATTGTATATAAAATTTGAAAACAAAGTGTACTATGGGTCAAAAATCATTATAATATGGTATTAAAGAATTCAGTATATAACTCCTCCATATCCCGAGTCACTTTTTCATTCTGTGAGTTTTTATTTTAAAAGTAAATATTCGAATTAGAATGCTTGATGCTATAATTGGAAATAATGAAATAATGAAATTTTAATTAGACGGCTAAATAAAGTCTAAACTATAAACAAAGGGTTTAAAAATTTTATAAAAAATACGAGGGCAAGTCAAAAATTCTATACACAAATATAGAAAAATCATTTTTTCGTTATGGATTGATTTTTTAAGATAGTCTTATTTAAACTCCTTACACTTTTTTAGCGATTCTCCAACTTTCTTAAGCTCTCCGCAAAAAAAAATTAGGAAGGAAAATATACTTCTGTTTCAGAGATGACCTCCCCATTCGCCATAAATCTTTTTCTGTTAAGCAAAATTGAACTCGTGATATGTGACATGCCCTGGCCCTCAGCTAGTTCACATTTTAACTTGATGGTCACTTAAAACTATGTCTTAGATTTTATCAAAATACTGAATAATGTGTTTTCCTAAAAAATTTAATTTCTTTTTGATTTTATTTAGCCAGTTCTTCATTATGTTGATGGAAAACTGGATGAAGTTTTGTTAACCTGAGTTAAAAAGTTTATATATAATCATATATGGCTTTATCTAATTATATATGATCAAGTATAAATATATATGCATAACCATATATAATTATCCTATATCGTGATATTTATAATCAAAATTAGGTATCATATAAAATTATATATAACACTATAAAATATTTTATATAACACTGTATAGGACCCTATATATTTAAATGGCTTTTAAAGAATCATTTATGCTTATATATGGCTTATATGGTATATATCTTATATATTTTTAATGTGGGATAAGATATAATTTTATATGATCCCATATCAAGAGTAATTTTGATATGATATGATATAGAATGTAATTAGATATAATAATAATAATAATAATAATAATAATAATAATAATAATAATAATAATAATAATAATAATAATAATAATAATAATAATAATAATAATAATAATAATAATAATAATAATAATAATTTTTTTTTTTTTTTTTAAATTAATTATTATTTATTTATTAACAAATTTCAAAAAAAAAAATTACAATTCATTTAAAGTGAAACCTCGCGAAACCATTAAGGTTTGTCCGCAGGTTAAGAGTAAACTTAAAGTAAGCTAAAAGTAAATTTTTTTTTTGAACTTAGGAAGATTAAATTTATGATTTAAATAGTGAAAAGAACGGAATGATTTGTTTTTAACTTATGTTTGTACTAGAAAAGTATTCATTGCTGAGATATAAAAAAGTTTTTGAATGTCTTGTTTCGTGTATTTTTGTTGAGGGATTTTTCAAGGACATCAATAGGTATTTCGTTGCAAATATTTGGCAGCATTACGGATAGGGTGCTTTTTCCATATTCACTAGTAAACTTTGGAACTTGATATCTTCCTTCGACATTTCTTCTAGTTTGGTAGTTGTGGTCTATTCTCTTTAGAAATCTGGTATCATTATAAAACTCAATGGCAAGGGTGGTTTTGTATATACTTTTAACGTTTAAAATGTTAAGATCTTTTGTTATGCTGTTGTTTACGTTGGTTGAATTAGTTGAGGTGTAGTTTTGTGGTCTATTATCATCTGTATATGGAGCACGCTGATTGAATGATCTTAGAGTTTTCAGCAGTTGATTTTGTGTTTTTTGAAGAATCGTACAATGTGTTGAGTTTCCCCAGGCTGTTATGCCATGACGAATATGCGATTCAGCTAACGAGAAATAAACTTGCCTTAAAACCATGTTGGTCGAACAATAGCTTAGGTGGTGGAGCATGTACGCGGCTTTTCTTAATTTTTTGCGAACTTCTTCTATGTGTCTTTTCCATTTAAAGTTTTGATCAACGTATACGCCAAGATACTTGTATACATTGACAACTTCAATCGTGGTTGAGCAATGGTCATGAATATTATTGACAACCATTAATTTATTACTATGCAGACATTCATTGCTATGGAATGTAAGCTTGATGTCCACGAGTCTAAAATGAGGTGGTTTTATGTGCATCAATTTGGTCTTGGATGCGTTAATTATCAGACCATGATCATGGCACCATCTATTAGCTGTATCAAGTTGGTTTTGCAATATTACCGTGGCTTCTTCTAAATTTCTGTGTGCAACTACGATGGCCGTGTCGTCTGCGTAAGCATATGTTTTGCTCATTGTGAGACTATTTATAAGTTCATTTGTGTAGATGATGTAGAGTATAGGACCTAGTTTTGAACCTTGAGGTACGCCATAATCCAGATTCGTTGCAGCACTCAAATTATTCGATATGTTCACGTAGAATTTTCTGAGTGTAAGGTAATTTTCAAATAACTTCAGACATTTTCCCCTAATTCCAATTCTATCTAGCATCGATAGAAGTTTCAGGTGAGACAGCGTATCGAATGCTTTACTGAAGTCAATG
>OX456526.1:125803344-125942994 GCA_949748255.1 Eustalomyia histrio | reverse complement strand
AAACTATAATTTCGCCATAATATGATTCGAAACTATGAAAAAGTTCTTTAAATTTAAGAATATTTATTTAAGAAAATTTGATATTATGGATTTTTTTAATAAAACTTCTTTGATTTTATTGAACTTATTAAAGTAATAAAAATTAAAACAAAATGATAAAATCCTAGACTTTTTTAAATAAAAAAGAAACATAAATTCTATGGACTTTTCCTAATGAAAAATTCCTAGATTCTAAGGACATTTTTAATATTTTTTTTTTAGATAGTCCTTAGAGTCTTAGAGTTTTTCTTTTAGAAAAAATCCTTGTAATCTAAAAGTATTTCTTCTAGAAATAACTCTTAGAATCTAATTAGTTTTGATGATAAAAAGTTCTCAGAATCTAAGAATTTTTAAAATCTAAGTTTTTTAAAAATATATGAATTTTTTATCTAAGAAACAGTTTACAGAATCTGAGAATTTTACTTAAAGGAAAAGTCTATAGAATCTACAAATTTTTATATCAGAAAATTTTTTAGAAATTTAGTATTTTGCATAAGAAACCTTTTCGTACATAACCACTCTTGCGTTCTACAGACTTTTTCTTATAAAAAAATATTTTATTCATATTCTCAGAACTTTTTCCACAAAAAAGACGTTATTTTACAAGAAAGGATAATATGGAAAGTGGCAATCATAAAATAATTAAATATTTACTATAATAATGATTGTAGCAATTATATTGATGGTTAGAACCTATTTATAAAAAAATTACTTGATTGTCACAACCATACCCGAAAGCTGCAAGCATAATATAGTAGCAATGAACATGTTGCAATCATGTTTTTTCTCTGAGTGCGGGCAGAGCGAAGAGTGCTGGCAAAGTGTTATCGATGGCAGAACCGGGAGTATTGTTCTGTTACTTGATTTATAACTGTGGTCGTCAATCCTTGCCACCGCAAAGTGTCGATATTTCATAAAATTTGATGCATTCCTTAAATTCAATCAGTTTTCTAAAATATTTTGTAATTTTTTTTTATTATTTCCTGAAGATGCTGCACAATCGAGTAGCGAAATATTGAAAAATAAATAATATATATTTATTTTATAAAATATTAAAAAATAAAATTCATCCCAGAATATCTATTTGGATTCAAAAAATGATGAGTTAAATTGTATAGAATATGATCTTCTTCTTCTTATATTAGATCTGATCAGATAAAATAAGATATACAATGATTGTAGACCAGATATAACTGCATCAATTTGGTGGCGTAATGGTTGAACGCGTTTAAATTTATTAGTATGAAGAATTTCCTCAGTGTTGCTTCCCTTAAAAACAAAAAAACCAAACTGTTGTGAAGTAGTCTATAGTCGACATGTCCAAATTTAATTTTTTTACTAGGTTTTTTTGTTTTTTGGTTTTAAATTACTATTTTATATTATAAGACCAGTAGTAGTTTTTGTAAGCCGTTAAATTTTCTAAATTTTGAAGACTACTAAAATAATTTATTTCTTTTTTGTTTCCAGTTCCTTTTTTTTGTATAAATTTGTGTAATCGATTTAAAATTAAGTAATTAACAGATAAATTGCTTTGTAGTAGGCGTTGATAAATGTTTAAATATTTTTAAGGGTGTTAAGAAGAACACACACGTTGTGTAGAGTTTAAAAGGCCAATTTGAGGTTGCTTTTATATAATCTTTTTAAAAGCCAGCATATATTTTTTAGGGTTACAACATTTTTATAAATGAGTTGCTGTGTATGTACAATTCCGATAATAATGATGTCTTTTATAAGAATAAAAAAAAAACCTGGTGGTCTTTAACAAATCTAACTTGGCTCTTAATCCTATAAGTTAATATCTGGTTGAAACCATATTAAATCAACAAAGTAATGATCACCCAACGCCAAATCTTTGTTAATTCAAAGAGTAATAGGGAACCCGATGAATTGAGGCTTTTCGTGATAATTTTGAGATATTTCAAGCACATCATGTTGCAAATAGAGTGGTATATATTATTTGAAGGTGATTTTTAAGAAGCATTTACTAGTACACTCAGAAAAAAAAGTTAGTAGAAAAATTTGTAAACGGTTTTTAATCCCACTTTACTATTTTTGTACTGATTTTTAGTAAAATAATTATTATTTAGCAAATCTTTTTGCTATTTTCATTTTATAAATTACAGAAATTTACAGAATTTTGACAAATTTTTGTTGCTAATATCAGAAATCATTTTACAAATTTTCGAAAACCGATTTGCTAAAATAAGCAAAAAATACTAATTTTTGTGGATATTGAAGGAAATGTTATTTCGAATTAAAACTTAAATTGCTTATAATGTCACATAGATTAAAAAAAAGGATCGGAAGTGAATATACCGACGTCCATTTAAAATAGCACTAAAAACACTAAAAACAATCAAAATTTGATCTTAAAAGTAAAAAAAAAAATTTACTAATATAATTTTCAAAAAAGAAATTAACAAATTAAAACAAATTAATAAATTCTTTTTTGTTTTAAAAATTTTTAAGATTTTCAAGCCTTTGATTTTTTTTAATTTTGTCTAAAATATTTTTTTGAAAAAATAAATAAAATAACAAAATATTGTTGCTCGAAAAAAAATAAATTTAAATAATTTAATATTAATAATATTTAGTAATTTTTTTGCTGATTTTAGCAAACAGATTTTAAAATCCACTTTGCAAAAAGTTTACTAAAATTTAGTAGCGGCTACTAATTTGATTGTACTGCATGTCAGCAGACATGTGTTGCTAATATTAGCAAAAAATACCGCTGGGCTCAAATAAGCAGAATTTCCCGTAATAACAGCAACATTTCAGTTGCCATTACAGACTTTTTTTGTTGAGTGTAGGTACCTCCTTTTGTTTTTAAAACACACATATACGTTAGGGTGACAATGATATATATGTGACCTTCTCCGAGAGAAGGGACGTAGTGTGTGAAAATGAGGTTTTGAGAAAAACACATTTAAAGTTTCATAACGCATTATCACTGTGAACACACCTTCAGTTGGGAGATGCGATTTGGTATGGTTAGTTATGATTGGGTGCCGACCAGAGAACTGCAAAATCAACTTTTTTCTTGATTTAATCATACACAAAAATTCTTGTTCACTTTTAATAATTCAACAAAATTCACTGTAGAATAAAATCAGCATCATACTGAACGCGTAATTGGAATCAGTGTGAATCATCTGTCGTTTATGTTTTATGCAAATGTAATCACTCAACAAAAAGTCAGCGTTGAATACATTAGAAAAAACAACAAACAACGCGTATGAGTTTATTCATAATTAAAACAAAATAGAAACACATTTTATAAGGGGGTGGTTTTGTAGAAAAACATTTTATAAATGTTATATGTATATTAGGGTGGGTCTAAAATCCGCTTTTTTTGTGAAATATAAATATTTTTTTGGAAAAAAAATTTAGATCGATATCTCAGGCTTGCCTAATCCGGAAAAATTTAAATATTGTCTAATTTTTTTTTCATCTATTTTGATTAAAAAATTAGGCAATATTTAACTTTAACCGGATTGGGCGAGCCTGAGATGTCGACCTAAATTAAAAAAAAAATTCACAAAGAACAATATTTTTGGTATTCCTAATGAAAATTATAAAAAAACATATTTTAGACCCACCCTAATATACATATAACATTTATGAAATGTTTCTACATAACCACCCCCTTTTTATAGATAAGAAACTATTTTGTTTTATTTATAATTGCACTCATACACGTTGTTTGTTGTTTTTTTCTGATTTATTCTACATCAAATAATTATTGTTGGCTCGAATGAACAGAATAAAATCAATGGTTTAACAACGACCGATGATTATAAATCAGTGACAAAACAATTTGCACGTCGTTTGATTGATTTAAAATCATCAACAAATATGTGTGTTGGAGTATATTCAGCGTTTGAACGAAACACACATTTATTCTTGTGTTGATTGCGTATGAACGTTTTGCAATCAGCAAATGCAGTTCTGTGGTGCCGACTTTGGTGACGTCATGCCTATGTGGTGACGTATTTTTTTTAAACCCTTTTAGGTACCAGAATTTAAGTCCTAGGTCCCTTTTTTCGGAGAAGGTCACATATGTGGGAATTGGGAATATTTTTTCCAAATTTTAAGGGAACCAGAACGAATTGTTGTAATAACCACTTATATGCCGATTTAGATTAAAAAGCACAACGGGTTAAACAATTATTTTTCCAAAAATTTAACTAAAATAACCAACAAAATTGTACCGAAAACCCGTAACCAATTAGGTTGCAACCTTTGATGGGATGTTCTTTTTATGAAAAATTTCAAGTACTTTCTATATATTTCCAAACACTTTCTATATATTTCCCCGAGAAATCAGAGAATATTTTCCGCTTTCCCGAGAAATAAAAAAGTGGGGGATTTTGCATTCCCTATTTTATTTGACACGAATATAAACCCATGCTTTATAGCTCAAATAATTTACGAGTTATCTTAAAATTTTGCTTCATTTATTTTTGTTCAAATTTAATTTCGAAATTATAACATTAAAGGTTTATGGCTTAGAGTTATTAGATTTTTCTTAAATTTTTACCATATTTATTTTAGATCAATAATATTACGCCCGGGTTGAATCACACACTAAACAGGCATGAGATTAAAAGATTAGACAACTCTGGCAAATTTTTCCTTAATAAAACTATCTTTGGAAACTCTTTAATATTTAGGGTTAAAAAGAAACAAATACATACACAATATATTTTATATAAAATTTTATAAGAAATCTAACTTTCAGATTTTTTAAGCAATAAAATAATTTTTGCTGTTAGCCAAGCCATGGTTATAATACAAAACTAGTCACGGGCTTATGTTGTCAAATTTTTTTCAAATTCATGGAAATGGACTAAAAAATTTTTTCCATAAAAATCTCTGTCAATTTTTCCCATAAAAATCTCTGTCACTTATAATATATATGGAGACTACTTATTGTAATTGTCCAAAAAATTTACAATCTTTTTTTTTTTAACTTTTTTTACCTTTTTTGAATTTGTTTTAATTTTTGGAATTTGTTTTAAATGCCTTAAATTCTGAAATTTTGCCTGGTATTAAGTCAAGTTTAAAAAGCAGATTAATTTAATAAAAAAATTGAAAAAATTTTATTTGCCATAATTTATAATTTTTTTAGGCAAAAATTCATTGCTACGAGTAATTGTTAAACTTGATCAAATTAAAAAACAAAACCAAATTAACCACATATTGTTATGCATTCAATACAATATATTTGTAATTGAATAATTAATGACTGTATTAATATTGTTGTTACAAAAAATATAATAAATTATGCAGTAAAATTTTAATATGCATATTATTTTTCTGATGTGCCATTTAAATAAAATTATTTTGTTCATAAATTAATATAGTACATTACTACATTTATTATTATTTGTATATTTATGTAAATTTAAATTTAAATTTTATTGAAAACAATTGAATTGTGAATTTCAAAAAGGTCCCAGAAGAAAGATAACTCCAGTGTGACCAACCAATTTTGCTGAAATTCGTAGATATAAAAATTAATATTTTTTGGCGGGGCAATATCAGTCAAAAGTGGCGCTTTTTGTATTTTTTGCTTAAGTCCAAAAATCAAAATTTTAGACTAGAATATTTTTGAAGTATTTATGTTCAAGAATTTGTTCTTAAAAGGATTTTTCAAACCCTCAATTATTTACCAAGTTACAGCCATTTCAGTGTTGTCTAAATTGGTCCGACCAGTGTCAAAACTTTAAACGCATTTTTCCCGAAACTTCTTTTTTCAAGTTGGTGTGCATAATATCTCAAGTTCCACTGATCAGATTTATTAAAAATTTGGTATGAATATTCTTCTTACATCCCTCTATAATTTGAGGCTTATTCAAGACAAAATTTAAAATTTTACTATTCCTAAAAAATTCGAAATTATTTAAAACAAGTAAGAGCGGCTAAATTCGGCTATGCCGAATCTTATATACCCTTCACCATGGTTGGGAAAATAGTGAAGTGTATATATGGACATATATGGAATGGACAAATTTATATACGGACATCTTTAAGTGGAAATTTACCATTTAGTTTAGTGATAAAACTTGGACTCTGAAAGATTTATGGTTCCCGAAAATAGGTATTTAAAAAAATGTATGTTTTGGTCATAACTACTTTCAGCAAATATGTTCTACTAAAGATTTTCGATCTTTGGATATATAAGACGTATCCATAGGTCATATTACAGCTCTAAAATTTTAGTTTTTATAAAAATTTTGATGTTTTCAGCCCATTATATAAATTAATCTATTTTGTGCCACGCCCAATTCAAGGATCCCGCCCACATTTGGTCAGATGTTGTATATTGATAACCAAGATGCTTGCACCTTATTTGGAAACTTTTCCTCTTTCCGTTCTCCAATTACACAGAAAAGCTGACCAACATCGTTAAGACAACTGTGCTGGACGCATTTGTTTTGTTAAAAAAAAATTAAAAAAATAACAAAAAGTCTTAAGAAAATAAAAAAAAAGTGTTAAGAGCTAACTATATTATACTTTTGCTAGCTTAAGCAAATGTGCGAATACATGTAATCAAATGTGTATGACTATATTGTACTTAACAAACTTTTCGTTAAGTTTCGTCAAGTGTCATTTGCTTAAGCAAACAGCGAAACTGACCGCAATTTACTTAAGGAATCATGTGTTTTTAAAAAAACTGTTTATGAAAAAAAACAAACTGCAATGTACGCGGAAAATATTTTTATAGGAAATTTAATTGAAAATGTTAAAAAACAAACGTGCATGTATAACAAAAGGGGTGGGTTTTGTATTTGTTTTTCGATTAAGATGCAAGCACTGTTGCATTTTTTAGTACTTTTTGATTTATGTTTTCATTTGTTTCTTTAAATTATTTAAAATTAATATAGATTTACTCGTTAATTGTAAAATATTTATAAATTGAACACATTCAATAATATTTTTCGAAAAGACACATATATTTTGGAAATATAAGAAGAAAACGGTTTTTGCAAAAGTACAAATATTTGCAACTAAGTGTAGTAAGTATTTAAGTTTAAAAAGTACATTGTAGCCACCAAAAATTCTTCAATAAGTTGATTAAGCATTTGACAGACTTTTCGTTGATTTTTGACAGTAGCTTAAGTTAGCAAAAGTATAATATAGTTAGCCCTTTAAAAAAATATAAAAATAAAAAAAGTTGGGGCTCGACCGCGCGACTAAAAGAAAAAAACTATTTGTGACAAAGCGCTTAGACCACTGAGCCATTGAAGGACATAAGCAAACGTCGTTAATAGAAGCAAATAAAGAGTTTTCGTTTAAAACAGATTTGTTTGGGTTTTATTTAAATGACAAGCCTTTGAATGGATTTGTTGTTTGTGGGTATAAGGTGAGGAGGTGAAAGACAAAAAGTTCAACAAATAAAATAAAAACAACAACAATCACGATCATAACGCCAATCAGTGTTGTCATATTTTTTTTTTTTCAAACCTTTTTAGTTCTAAAAAAAGCTTTTTTCGACCAAAAAAATATTTTTTTACAAATCGTTAAAAGAAATCACTAGAACTGCATGTGTTTTATTTCTACAAATATGTTTGATTTAGCTGGCAAATTTTTTGGGATTTTATTTCGCTTTTTTATTACAAAATATTTTTAATTTCTTTACCTTAATTTTAAAAATTTGAAGGAAAATAGTTTATAAATTATTATAAGTTATGACCTAAAATAGTTGCACTCAAAGGGAAATTATGTTTAAAAATTTCTTAATATATGAGAAATAAAATGGTTTAAAAATCTGTTTATAAATTCTTTTAAATCGGAGCAAAAAATAGAAATAAAACACTTTGTATTTTGTTTGTATCAGAGGGTTTTTATACAAATTTTGATGTTTTTAGCCTATTTATGGATTATTTAATTATTAATATAAAATTGTATTTAAATTAATTATTTAATGTTAAAAAAAAAAAATAAATAAAAAAAGTCTTAAGAAAAAAAAAAAAAAATGTACAAAAAAAAAGTTTAATTGTGTCTTGAGTAGGATTTGAACTCGCGTTCTTAGAGAAAAAAAGTATTTGTGACATAGCGTTTAGACAACTCAGCTATGAAGGCCATATGGAATCATCGTTTATAGAGTTAAATGAACAGTTTTCGTTCAATAGGAATTTCTTTGGATTTTATTTAAATGACAAATCTTTGTATGTGTTTGTTGTTTGTGTATAAATGGTGAAGAGGTGAAAGAAAAGAAATTAATGTGTTTGTTATGCGTAGTCCAGTTTTTTTTGCTAATATCTCAGCCATTTATCAACCGATCTTGCTGATTTTTAATAGCAAGCAGAAATGGAACACATTAAACAGATATATATAACAATCAAGTCCTCATCATGTCTGGGGTATTCGGAAAACCCATTTCAACAAACAGACGGACAGACTGACATCGTTAAATCAGCTTCGCTCTTCATAAGGACCCAGAATATATATACTTCATAGGGTCTAAGATCAATATTGTAGAAGTTACAAACGGAATGACAAACTTATATATACCCTTCCACCTGTGGTGAAGGGTATAAAAATGTGGAAAAATTTTTTTTATTTAAACGGCCGCCATTTTGTGAAGTATTTTTTTTTTTTGCTTGTCCGACGGTCTTACTAATTAAGGATCTTTTCTAATTAAGAATACGATGATTTTTTTGTTTTGGATGACCACAAGGGTTGAAACATTTTTGGACGATCCACTTTGCCAGCTCATAATTGTTTGCATTTTGATTTTTTTGTTAAATTGTTTATCAATAAACAAATGATAAAAAATGGATAGCAAAAGTACTCTTATTTTTTTTACAGAGCTCGAAAAAAGCCCGAAATTGGTGCTTCTAGACTTGAATACCCCCTTTAGTTTCTATTAAAAAGACTTCAGACGATTAGGTATCAAATAGATTATTCAAGTAGGCTTTCAACTAATTATTTGAAGTTTTTCTTAACCGATTAATAGAATGTTATTTTAAAATTAATCGATTAATGCAAAAAAATGCAGAATATTATATAACCTTTTTTGTATTTTTTTTATAATATTTTACCAATCTCCCTCGCTTAAGTTTTTTTAAAGTTGTTTTTAAAAAATAAACAAATTTTCTTTGTAATTTTAATATTTTAAGTAATAGTTCAAAGTATGTTCTCTTATTTTTAGATCCCATATGGTTTTGCAGAATTAAAATTTCATTCAATATAAATCTAAATATCTTTAAATATTCATTTCATTTTATACTCCAAATGTCTGCTAGTAACTAATTGTATACCAGGTGTCATATAATTTCGTTGCCATTCATTTATGTTAAATTTTTAATAATTTGTATTGCACACTATGCTAACAATAGCCCCTTATGTGGTAATACTAACTAGAATATACAAGTGCGAATCGAATTGAAACATAAATTCAAATGTTCATTTTTGTTTTCTAATATACAATAAATTGTATTGAATAAAAGACAAACAAAATAAGAAAACAAATAATTCATACATAAACCAAAAAAAAAAAAAAAATTTATATATCCTTGAGACCATAAACACACGTAGATGTGCTAAACAAATACTCGACATGAACTTAATCTAATATGAGATTTTAAATAGTATTCAATAAACACCCCAGAGACTAATAGAAAATAAAACAACCCATAGTCACATTCATACATAAAAGTCGAAGGAAAGATGATCATTGATTCTGACACAAAAATGACACTTTTGTTATTGAAAATAAAATAAAAAAAATCACTAGAATAAACACAGTATGTGCCAAGTTATGTTAACTTTACCTTCTCTACGTTTATCTTAAATTTAATTTGTAGTGTTTTGAGAAATTCTATAAAAAAAAAATACTTTTGAGCAAATAAATTTTTCATATTTCAAGTAGAAACTATAAAAAGTATTTGTGTTCAAATTTATAGACAATAATCAGGTGTTTTTGTAAAGACTGCACAGAGAGAGAGTTTAAAGAGAAAGGAAGTCCTTTGTAACCAACACAACACACCACCACCACTTTAAAGTCAAGAAATCTCATTAAAATTGTATACAATTTTAAGGGCAATTTTAAGAGTAACTCTTAAATATAAAAGTATGCACTTCCGTTTTGACATCATGCAGCGAAGTGAGCATATTTAAAAAGGTATAAGAAATGACATGGCAGTGTTTCAAGAACACGTTTTAGATAAATAAAACTACAATAACCAAATACATGTATTCACAGATTAGTCTCAACAACAAACATCTTGCGGAAACCCCATGAAAACTGGACTCTTAAAATTGTTGGGGAGATTATATGTTCAGACCGTACATGATAATATATGACCATTTATTTTAGATCATTTATGTTTATATGTTTATATGTTTATATGTTAATATTTTTTATATGTTTCATATAAGCTCAGATATGCTCATGCACGAAATAAGGTATGTTCATATATTTCCATATATTATAATTTTTATATGGGCGAATATAACTCTCTAAAATGGATACGAAATGGAAACCGATTCCCCACAGTTTTTGGAATATAACTCCCACATATATGGCAGGTGCTTCAAGGTCTATTTTGGAACTTTTGGACCGTGTTCACAGAAGAGCTTCGGCGCTTATCAATGATAGTAGGATATCCAGTTCTATTGATTCATTGGAGCATCGACGAAATGACACTGTTCTATCGATACTACCATGGGATATGTTCTGCTAAGTCCAGTAGAGCCCATCCCTGTGTGGTCGATTGTCCAGTGAACCACAAACCACATTACAGGGAAAATTCGTTCATAAGTCGCACTAGTCTTATGTGGAATAAACTCCCCGCAGAGGAATTTCCTGACAACTATAATATAGGGATATTCAAGTCTAATATTCAAAAACACTACTCCCTCTTTCCACCTCCTCATAACCTATTTTCCTGACATCAGCACAATGCACTGCATTCATAGGGGGCAACCCCTGAGTATTGATAAATCTTCACCTAATTTTCTCTAAAAATTTATAAAACTTTGCATAACTACCCAGAAAAACCACACATTACCAAATAATGTGTAAAGTAATGCGTAGCCATAGTGGCTCATGAATTACTTTACACCTTACTTCACTGATGAATTTTACAAGCGATAAGCCTTAAAGTAATGTATACGCCCTTAACTTTATAGGTGATGTTATAAGGGGTTACTTATATAGTTACGAGAATGGAAAAAGTAATGTGTCTAAAAATATATTTTCAAAAAACAGAAATTTTTTATTAAAAAAAAATATTACAAATATTTTAAACGTTATTTAAAAAATGTGGTCATGATTATAATCGAATCTGGTTACTCTGTTTGCCAGCCAAGAACTCCATCCACTGAGATATCGACGCATATTACTTTTGCTGGTTTTAAACCTAAATAAATTGTTGCGCTTCGTTTTTTGTTAGTGTTGTCAAAACATACATACATTACCCTTTTGCTTACAAAAAAAAAAAAAACCATAAACTAATGTATTTTAAAATAGATTTTTAAAAATATTTCAATTATAACTTTACATTTATAAATCATATAATCAGTAATTTATTACTTTATGCTTGCAAATAATGAAAACGAGCTATCATTACAAGGTAACGCATGGGTATATCGCACCTATTACCAACGTTTTGCTGAGTACCTTCCATTTTTAAAAGGCAAAGTATTTTGTTATTTTAATCACATTCAATTGCTCCGCAAAAGTTAGTCCCATCTCTTTATAAAAACTCTCCTTAAATACTACTTAATTTAAGTGGGCGAATCGAATTCGGCTTTTGGAGTAATATCGCTTAGGAAGCCGATAGACAAATTGTGAATAGTAGTAAATTTTCACTTCTTTTTGAAGTCCGAAATTCGTTTCCTATTGTTTTAAGTAAAACTTTTGATTTTGAAAAAAATTTGAATTCGAGCCACCCTCATTTACAATATTCCAAATTTTAGTGTAGAAGAATAAATATGGCAAATTTTTTTAAATTCAGAGAAGTTTAAGTCGTAGTTTCGATTTAGATTTGACCCATTTCTGGAAAAGGGGGTTACCCATATTTAAATTTGTGAAAAACGAAGAAACCATAGTTTATAAGTGAAGCACTGCCATCGAAAAAACTATATTTATACGCTTCACCATGTATGTTGAGGGCATATATCAGTTTGTGATTCCGTTTTTTACATTGTCGAAACACATTTAAGACCCCATAAAGTACATGTATTCGAGATCCTTGTGCAATTTTAAGTCGATTTAGCGATGTCCGTCTGTCTGTTTTTCTGTCTGTTTGTTGAAATGGCGATCACGGCTCGAAGACGCAAGCGGGGATACTAATTTTTACCCAGATTATTGGACATCCTTGCGAGCAGTTTGCTATTGAAAATGAGCGAAATCGGTTATGAGTGTCATACAAATTCTTTCTCATATTTTTTCACCAGTCGCTTAGAAGTCAATAATATTTTTTACTCTCCTCAAATATTTTTCACCTCAAAACTTTTTTCCACCACAAAATTTGTTTTGGCATCTAAAAAAGTTCATCACCTCAAAAAATTTTTTCACCACTATAATTTTACTTCAAAAGTATTTTTACATTATTTGTATCAAAAACAGTAGAGAACATTTTTAAGATATTGGTGGAGGGTATTTAATAATTTGGCACAGTCGAATTTAAGAATTTACTTGTTTTGTTTTAAATTTTATAATTTTTTTGTGATTAATTTTTAATTTTTTTTTGGTAAACAAGTGTCTTTATTGACTTAAGATAAGATAATTTTTACATTCCAGAAGGAATTTTCAAGTACATATGTATCTGCATATGTGTATACCTTTTATTTTGTGCTAAAACAACAAATCGTAAATAGTTACTATTAGGTTTACAAAAGTAAACAGACATTTTTTATTTACTTTGTCCAGCAGAACACAAATACCAAATTAAAATGTAGCATATATTTTTAAAAGGAAGTAAGTAAATTAAAATAACAATAATATGAAACTTTGTATTTGCATACAAAGCAACTTAAATCAAACATTTTGTTGTTCACTATAAGGTGTTGATTTAACTAAAATAAAGTTTATTTCCCTGGCATTGTTGGACGGGGTTCCGAAACAAAGAAGGAATCATGTGTACATTTAAATTATCATAATTCTGATAGTAATATGAGAGTCATAATAACAAAGTAAATTTATGTTAAACGACACTCACAAACAGTCATAAACATCAGCAACAACATTTATCATATCATATGCAAATAATCTCTATTATAAAATTTATAAAATAATAACGTGACTGACTGATACACTCAATATCGTGCAGTCTATATGGTTGGAGCTAGAAACTTCAAATTTGATATTAAGGCAGACATTCGCTAAGAAAATATTTTTATAAATTCCTACGGAGCGGTACAATAAGGTGAAATCTCCTGCTTGACGGCGTCTCTTCAAAATATTGTCCAGCATTCTGACCACTGAAATATGAACCCATATTCCAGTTTCCAATTTCTTGCTGCTAAAGCCTATTCTGATTGAGGGTCTTTGGCAGGTTGTGTTATTTGCTTGAAACGCAAACAACAATACTAAATTTTGCCTTGAACATGTTTAATTTCGTTCCAGATAAAGTGTTCTTACTTTAATATGAAGAAAAGAGTGACCGACGACCATTAAATCTTAGAAGAAGTTTACGGCGAGCATGCTCTATCTGAGCAATTTTGTATAAGGTGGTTGGGTCATTTGGGTGATTTTGAGCTCAACGTTTGAAAACGATGGCTTGGAATCATTGGTCTATGTGGACGAATGCCAAGCACTTCAGAAATTGTCAGAATCATTGGGAGTAAATGAGTCAACAGTCGGCAAATGCCTAAAAGCCATTGATTAATTCAAAAGTAAGGAAACTGGGTGCCATACGAGTTAAAGCCGCGAGTCTTCGAAAGGCAATTTTTGGCTTGTAAACAGCTTCTCGGATGCCACAAAAGGGGTTTTTGCATTGAACTGTGACTGGCGATCAAAAGTGGATTTATAAGGACAAAGCTAAGCGCAAAAAGTCATGGGATTTTCACGGACCGCCATCAACATCCTTCGCAATGCCGAATGTTCATGACATGAGGCATATGCTCTATATTTGGTGGGGCCAGCACGGCTCAAGTTGCTCAAATCGAATCAAACGATCACATGTAAATGTTATCAGACCCAAATCAAGCGCTTGAACAGCGCACAGAAGCCAAAACGGCCGGAATACGAAGAGACGCTAGAGAAAGTGATTTTACATCATGACAATGCTCGGTCACATGTTGCAAGACTGGTCAAGACCTAATTGAAAACGTTGAACGGTCGTATTCTCCAGACATCGCTCCTTCCGTCTACTACTTCTTTCGGTCGATGATACGTGTCCTGTCCCAACAGAAGTTCACTTCATACGACCATTGAGTTGTCTCAAAAGACGAGTTGTTCTTCCGAGCTGTTATTAGAAAATTGCCAGAAAGATGGGAAAAAGTTGTGGCTTGCGATGGACAATACTTTGAATAATTAAATAAAATTTAAAGAATTTGATCCCTGGATCATAGACTTAATCACTGATAAATTAGTTTTAGGAATTTTCGCCTAGAATGTATCGAAAGTAACGGTTTAAATGGGGACTTGTGTTCACTGGAGTGTGGATAAATTCACTGGTAAACTGATATAATTTTTTGAAATTCTTGACAAGAACGAAATAAAATGGGGATTTGAGGCTAAAGATCTGAAATTTAGAACTTTTGTTTCTTCGGATATTGGATAATACACTAAAGAGATACTATTTAGAATCTACTATTATGCTATAATTTACTGATACGGCACATTTTGGGATTTTTACCAGAAACATTATAAAAATGGGGTTTAAAAACGAGAAATGCATTTCCTTTAAAGGTTAAAATTAAAATAAATTTGTATTTCTTTGAGTATGTCCTAATTCAGAAAAATTAAGATTGATATGTGTTGGCTTTGGGGCCACCTCGGAATTTTAAGGATTCAACAAGGAGTTAAAAAAGTTTTTTTTTTATTTTTTGGGGTTTTATGGTATTTAAAGGGATGTTTTGAGGGCTTTTTACTGGTACTTTTATTGGTACATTTTTGCTTTTTTAAAAGCAGAATCTGTAACAACCTCTCTAAATTAGAGATTAAAACAAAAAAATATAACAGTTGAACAAATTTTTAAAATAAAAAAATAATTAAATTTTGTTCAAAATATATTCCGATATTTAAAACCTCCGGTAACGAAACATTGGACTTTTCAACTATTTAAAATAAATAATAAATATAAACTTAAAAGATAATCATTGTTCATATTGTTGGTTTAAAGTATCGAATGTATTTAATAAAAATATGTATGTATATATTTTCACAGTAAACAAATCCATTTATCTGTTTATTCCACACAAACAAACACATAACTTTATCAGCATCATTTCATTAAATAAAGTCATTCATTCATTCATTGATTGTAGTTGCTAAACGTTAAATTTAAAAATGATTTTAATGTCTATCATCAATCGTGTTAAATTACAGGCACGAGTTTTGTAAATTTTAACAAAGCATTTATATAGCCATCATCAATATTATCATCATCACCATCCATTAAAAATTTATTCAATATCACATTAAACCCTTTTTTCATCAGTTTTTCTGTAAATATTTACAAATCTCAAGTCATTCTATTATGGTTGACAATTTTCCCCATCCATAACTTCTTCTCATACGTTCTATCAAATATTAAATGATTGTTTTATTTTTTATATAAAAATGTATGCTAGAGTTATCATGATTGAAGCAAATAGTTTGATCTAACCACCCTTTTTCATATTTTGCTTGCAGAATAAAAACTTTTTTTCAGAAGTTCTAAATATATTCACATACATTATGGAAATGTCAAACACAAAATTTTGTTATTGATCATCATGTAAAAAAAAAAAACAGTTTACTTTATGAATATAATATCAACAAAATGGTAAATGTAAGTAAATAAAAAGACATTTCACCTGAACAATATGAAAAAATACATATAAATTTCATGTATATAGAAAACTAATTTAAGTGCGTCTCAATTAAATTCAAATTTACACAAGTGTCAAGAACAAATTCAATTAAGTTTTAGGGGAGAAAAATAGATATTTGCTGCAAAAAAATATTTATTTTTATTAGAATGGTATCTTTTTTAAGCTAAAGGTACTTTTAAAAAAGGCTCTTTTTTTGAATAAAATGTAACAAAGCGATTTTTATATTGTATTTCAGAAATAGTCAATTGTGTTTCAGAATAGTCAATTTTATTTCAAAATAGTCAATAGAATTTCAGAGATAGTTAATTGAATTTCAAAATAGTCAATTTTATTTCAGAAATAGTCAAATGTATTTCAGAAATAGTCAATTGTATTTCAGAATAGTCAATTGAATTTCAGAAATAGTCAATTGTGTTTTAGAATAGTCAATTTTATTTCAGAAATAGTCAATTGTATTTCAGAAATAGTCAATTGCATTTTAGAGATAGTTAATTGTATTTCAGAAACTGTCAATTTTTTTCAGAAGTAGTCAATTTCATTTTAGAAATAGTAAATTTTATTTCAGAAATAGTCAATTATATTTCAGAAATTGTCAATTGTATTTCAGAATAGTCAATTGAATTTCAGAAATAGTCAATTGAATTTCAGAAATAGTTAATTGTGTATCGGAAATTGCCAATTGTATTTCAGAAATAGCCAATTGTATTTCAGGAATAGTCAATTGTATTTTAGGAATAGTCAATTTTATTTGAGAAATATTCAATTGAATTTCGGAAATAGTTAATTGTGTTTCGGAAATTGCCAATTATATTTCAGCATAGTCAATTGTATTTCAGGAATAGTCAATTTTATTTGAGAAATTGTCAATTGTATTTCAGAAATAGTCAATTGTATTTCAGTAATAGTCAATTGTGTTTCAGAAATTGTCAATTTAATTTCAGAATACCCTGTGCCAAATAGTTAGTTTGTTTCAGTTTTGGTTAGGTAGCTTTATTTAATATCAATTGGTTGATGTAGTATTTTATATAAAACTATCAAGAACGCCGCACAATTTTGCCCAAAAAAAAGTTAAAATATTTCAGGTAATAAGTATTAAAAAGGTCGAAGAAATTGAACTGAATAAGTAAAAATATTTATTAATTGTTACAAGTGCTGGTTTGTAATTTTTTATCGTTACATCGTATTGTAACTTTACACATGTAAAACACAACATATTTGTATTTAAATTTTTTACAAACGTGATATTTTTATTAAAAAAAATTGTTAAATAAAATATATTATTTTTATTATAGGGTTCAAGATACTTGACAATTTGTTAAATTTATAATTAAAATCACAAAACAAATAAAGTTTATGCTGTAACTAAAATAGCAGTATAGTAATTAAATTAAAAATAAATGGTATACTGTTAATTTGTTAGTGGAGATTTACTATGTTAGGGTTGCCAATGAAGCTCAGGAATCTTAATTTTCACAGTTTAGATATTATGTGATAAAAATTTATTTTATTTTTTTTACAATATTTAAAAATTTTTGTCCAAAACGGCCTTGTTTAAAAATATTTATAAAATGTTTCTTATTTAAAATGTTTTGTTTTGAATTGTAAACTAAACTCAGGTTTCCAAATTTCTATGAAATTTAAAAATATTTTTAAATGTTTTTCAAAGAAAACCTTTTTGTCAATTTGCTGTTAATTTTGAATTTTTTTAGCCACCACGCCCAGGACCTATTTTCAACATTAACCATTTTTATTTCATTTCCGATTAAATAGTAAATCTAGAAATTTTTAGTTTTGAAAAACTAAATATTTACATTTCTGTCTGTTTATCAAAACAAATTCTTAACTCAGCTGCATTAGCTTTTTCATGCAAAGCTAAACAAGAATAGTAATTTTTCTAAAATATTTAATTGAGGAAAAAGCAATTTCTCTAAGTAAATTTCAAATTTTATTCAATTAATGTATTCAGATAAAATAACTTTTCATCCCAACTAGCAAGCACAGTTCCCAAGTTCGATAATAACGTGTGAAATATTTCTAATAATTTTTATACCCTGCACCATATATGGTGAGGGTATACATCAGTTTATCATTACGTTTGTAATATGTCGAAATATAGGTTTAAGACCCCATAAAGTATATAGTATATTCGCGATTCTTATGAAAGTTTAAGCCGATGTAGCGATGTCCGTCTGTCTGTTGAAATGATGATTACGGCGTAAAGATGCATATGGGGTGCTTATTTTTACAGCGGTTTAAAAGTTATAAGTGAAAATGTAAAGTGTATTTTAGTACAATTTCATAGAAGCGACTGGCAACTAAAATATTTTCTCTTGTTTTTTTATCCAGTACCTTAAAATTAAATAATATTTTATATACACCTCACACAATTTTTTTCACCACTATTTATTTATTTATTATTTTTTTCATCACAAAAAATTTTTTCACCTCAAAAAATTTTTTTTTATCTCACAATTTTTTACCAACCAAAAAATTGTCTTTCACATCCCAAAAGTTAACTGAAAAAATTTTTTTCACCTCCATAATTCACTTCTAAAGTTTTATAAATTATTTGTATCAAAAATAGTGAGAAATTGTAAGACATTGGAGGAGGGTATTCGAAGATTCGGTACAGCCGAATTTAAGCCTTTTTTACTTGTTTTTAATTAAATTTCTTATATGAAAATCTATTTTTAGACACATAACTTTTCTCATTCTCGTAACCACTTTATTTTCCACCTCTAAAGTAATGGGTCTGTACATTGTATTTAGGATCCTCGCCTGTAAAATTCACCAATGAAGTAAGGAGTAAAGTAAAGCACTATTTGCTTTCTAAGTACAATTTTTGATAAGTAGAAATATTTGAATACTTCCGTCCTATGATACGACAATTTAACATTGTCAATAAAATCATCAAAAAAGTAGTGATGCCTTCGTCACAGTTGTGATAATTTTATTGCTAAAAAGGCAGCTTTTTTGTTTGCTGGGTTTTATTTTGTATTTTATAGCTAAGGTCTTTTGTATTTTAATAATCAAAATATTTTACTTAGTACATTTTTGTTTTAATAATATTTTCCTAAAAGCTCCTCAGGTACATTTCAATCACTGTAAATTTTGATTATATTGAAATACAGTTGACTTATCCAATTAACAAAATTTTGTTTTATCATATTTCTAACAAAAATAAGGACTCAAGGGTTGACTACTTTATGCATTTTAATTTTATTTGTTTTTTTTTGTTTCAAAGACCTGCTTATTTATGCCCCAAACGGCTTTCTTACTAAGATAGATAGACAGACAGTAAAATCACTTTAGATTTAGTACTGATACTTATGATCGAAATGTAACATTTTCTGTTTTGTTTAAAAAGAATAATAAATAAAGTAAAAATAAACTTTTTAAAGTTTCTATTAAATTTTAATACACATGGGATTATTATTTTGTGTATAAGGTATTTAAAATGTGTTCATTAAGGAAGTACAATTTTTTGAATATATTTCTTTAAGTGAAAATTTTACTAAATGTCTTTTAATATATAGGGTGTCTCAGTATCAGTAAATTAAGTGTCATTTTTTGTTTATGCAACTGGCAACTATGAAATTTATTCAGATTATTAAAAATACAGCGCTTTACGAAAAAACAACGTGTTATAATTGTGAAAACTTAAATTTTGACAATTCGTTTAATGGCTAATGAAGCAAATTTAAGTCAATGACAATTTTTCAAAAAAGCCATCCTCTGCGATTAAGCGCATTTCTATCTAAATAGCTTCGTAAGATTTTTTTCTTTAGGGTTTTCTGAATTTATGATAATAAACCAGAAGCAATTTCTGAGCTCAAATCCGATATCCAACGCGTCATATGTTATATACACACCCAGAAAATAGTATCAGTTGTGTCCACCACTTGTGTTGCCAATCGAATTCTGTCGGTACCGACAACTGTCATACTAAATTATATTTCATATAAAATTATATTTTTAGTTGTGAAAGCCAATATTCAGTTGTACAATTTAATATTTATATTCTACAGAAATATTATTACGTTCCACAAAATTTTATTTAAAAAAAAAAATTATTTTTAATTTTTTCTGGTATCGAACCTGGGCAATTAGAATCATTGTTTACACTCTTGCTTACTGCACCACAACTAATTTAAATTTGCTTTGATTTGAATCTTTTATTTTAATTAAAAAATATTTTTTAAATATTTGACTTTTCCGGGATTTGAACTCGGAAATTCTGAGTACTGAGCTACATCTCTACCTACTACACCACAAACACTTATGAATTTTTATGGCTAATTTTGAATTTAAACAATTTGTTAGGAAAATAAATGTTAGTATAAAATTTGGTTATCAATACCAATCATTAGTGACGTCTATTATCAATACAATCCACAATTCGGTTCCTTCTACTGAAACCCTAATTAAATGATATATTTGATCAGAATAACCGTACTTGTTGTTACCACTTTTGAATATCGACAATTTTGTAATAAATTTGATAGACTGTACCAAATTACTTATATATTCACTAAATAAATGGTTGCTTCCACCGCACACAAATACCAAACGAATTTTATTTTTAAAGATGATTGGAAATGCCAATATTGAATAATAGGATTGATTTTTGGTTTATTTTCCCTTTTGGTTAATGCCTAATACAACATTTTTGCTTTATTAATGGATTTTAGGTTATTCGAAATAAAATTAAATCCTTACAAATAAATGTTAACGGTTTTGATCGAATTGCAACCAATCTTTTCTTTGGGTGCAGCCCCATGTCTGTGAAAAAGCCATTGAAAAATTCATGAATAGATTAATGGCCTGTCATCAGAACCGTGGGGGCCATTTGACAGATTTTTTATTCCATAATTAATCGGAACATGTCTTCTTTACAATCCAACAAAATACGTGTTTTTATTTTAAAATGAAAAAGTGCATTCTTACTGAGAAACTTTGTTTTTCTGCTTCTGCATTTGTTGCGATTACATTAAAACAATAACTCGAATTTATATTCTATCATTTTATTTTAATTTCCGTTTGAATTGTACTTCCTTTCAAATGAAGGGTTAAAGCAAATCCACCATTATCAATTTTGTAACAATATATGTATAAATATTTATTGTCTGTGAATTTTATCAAAAGTTATGTTTATTTATGCAAACTTTTGTTATTAATATATTTTTCTACCTCCTCTGAAAATTATTGTCATACAAATATAAAGTATTTCACACTAAATGTCCCACATATTTATTGTATTATTTATATATTTCAATACATGTGATTCAAAACTTCTGAGCAGCCCTTCCAAAATAATTCTAAGTTGTTCGATTTTGTTTAAATTTTTTTCTGTAAATGTTTTCGGATTCCTAGGCGGGTACTCTCTTGTTTCGGTGTTTAGAATTGGCCTCCTAGGCACAGACAACCCAGACAGGAAACAGCTGATTAAATCAAAATGGCGACTAGAAAGTTAATAAAAGGAAATATCAAAATTACAAAGATAAACAGAAAGGAATAGATATAGTATACAAAAAATATGTACTATATAATTTATATGGAGTTTATTTTTTCTATCTTATTTTGCAAATCTGTGCAATGTCAAAATAACCATAGGGTTCGAGAATTCTTGTTTGACATATGTCATTGGTAACCTGTCTGTGTAGTCTGTGATTAAAGGTCTAAAAAACTCACAGCTACCAGTGCATTGAAGAAGGAAATTCAACTTTATGAGCTGTAAAGTTGCATACAAGATGCACATCGAGATAGACATAAAAATTTAGAAATTTGATGAATCAAACATTTTTTAAATTTTTGCATTTGATCCTAAAGGTAATATAATTAGTTTTAAACTCTATATAGTTACACTGTAGTATTTTTTAAAAATTTCTTATAATTCTATACAAATTTATTCTGTCACCCATGACAAGGGTTTGATCTTTTGGAATATAATATTTAATACGGAAATAGTTATTCACCCTTTTTTTGTTATTATAAACTAAAAACTTTAAACTGATTGTATAGAGTGTCTGTTATGTTAGAAACTTAACAAAACTTATCATATTTAATTTGTTTTATTAAATTTTATGATTTTTCCTTTTCCTTACAAGAAGTAATAAATTAAAAAGTCATCAAATATTTTGATTTGCATATTTGATGTTATTATCTGTTGTGTTAGGAATTATTTATGGGCATCAAATTATTAACGAAAATGTTAAAATAATTTGCATAAACAAGCAAATAAATATTAAGAAGCATTTATTAAACAGAGCCTACAATTAGGCACGCATAACTTGAAAAGTCTAATACTCGCACTATCCAAGAAATACAGTGTATTGCGAAATAAATGCGACAAAATATAAGTAAAGTGATATGGGAATAGCGGAGGAGAACGTTGCGATATGTATGAGAGATAAAAACTCATACATATTATTTTACTAAATTGATATTGCCGTAGCTGGGAATCGAACCCGCAACCTTCTGTGCAACTATCAATTACACCACAACGCCCATCATTTACGTTGGATCTTATATGCAATTGAATAGTGCTATACTACGGCTGATATGTTTTCAGTCTTATAAAGAAAACACAACTTTTTTGGTCAAATTCGGTTTTATTCATCAATATCGTCTCCATGTCAATACCATGTCCAATGTGGTAAAGTCCAATATTTGGGACTAGTCGAAGAATTTTAAATATTTCATACAACAATTGAGCTGTAAAGAAAGGCCCATATTTCTGAAACGGGATTAAATGAAATTTTTTTCGTTTATAGGAGGCCAAAATACTTCAAAAAAGTCTGTTAAATCTAATTGAGAACACAGAAAAAACATTTTATAATTATATAAATCAGTTAAGGGTAAATACCCAGTTCTGGGTAAAATATATAATTAAATAAAATGTATAATTAAATTAATGCTAAATATCTCTGTCTATTTTCAATAAGATAGAATTTCATTATATTCCAGATTATAAATAATCAATTGTTTGAAAGTCTTTATATTCAAAATTTATAGAAAAAAATTCTTCTTAGAAATTTGTAAATAAGAACACTACTTACTTATTCTAATCACTTTTTAATTAATTTCCGATCAATAAGACACACAAATATTTTCTCATAACATTATAAAAAAATTACAAATATAAACCCAAGTGGAAATTATACGAAAAGAGATAACAAAGAAGAGAAATAATTTAAATAAAATGACGTTGCAACTCTATTAAAACTCGTCATCTGTAGTTTTAAAAAAAAGGTTTTTTTAAAATAAAAAATTTGACAATTTGTTAAAATATTTATAATAAAGAAAATTATAAAAAATATATATCGAAATGGTAAAATAAAGCTAAGATGTCCAGTTGAGGAAGTTTAACTTTGAGTAAAATATAAGTAAAAGTGTGTGAACTAATTTAAGGGCACGATCATACCTCATGGTTCAGTGATTTAAAATTTTGCAGGAAAAATTGGGTATGAAAAAGCAATCGGCAAGATGGGTGCCACGTTTGGTTTTAAGCTTTTACATTGCGATATTGATGAATTTTTTGCTGTTACAAAACTCTTGCTGCAACATGGTTTAACCACAATACAGCAAAAATAAAACAAGGGTCAAAGCAATGAATTTTGCCTAAAGAAAGGAAATACTATGAAATCTACTGGTAAGCTTATGGAAGCAATTTTTTTTGGGATATGTACGGAATTATCGACATTGACTACTTCGAACTTCGCTCGTAGTTATAAGAAATGCAACACTGCTCACATCAAGTACCACCTTTTAATAGACTACTGTCAAATTTTGAGCAAGTTCCGTTATTTACTTTGCGTTTAACAGCTGTTCAAAAAATACAACCTCGTGGATTTTTTTTAAAAATGGAAAAAGTGAATTTCGATTGCTCATTAAACATTATTTTTTGCGAAAAAAAACTGTCAATCAAACCAACGAAAAGCTTGGTAAATACTTTGGGGTTTACTGACTTTTGTTGTGGCCTTACAAGCACGGAAGATGCCGCACGTTCTGGACGCCGAGTTGAGGTCTTTACACCCAAAACAATTAAAAAAATTCACTATAAGGTGTTGGCCGATCGGAGATTGAATATGCGATAGATTGTGAAAGACATAGGCAACTCACATGGCTTAATCGTTTCAATTTTAAACGATCACTTGGGTATGAGAAAGCTTTCCGCAAGTGGCAGCCGCGTTTGCTTATAATCGACCACCAACGGAATCGTGTGACAGCTTAGTTTCCATGGCAAAAATCTCTGATGTAGACTACGAATTGTCCCCTCATTCACCTTACTCTCCGGTTTAGCCCCCAGTGACTATTTCCAATCCTAGAGAAGTGGCTCGGTGGAAAGAGATTGAGCTCTAACGATGAAATTATTATTCAAACAAATGCCTATTTTATGGACCTCGAAAAATCCTATTTTTTGGAAGGAATAAAAAAATTTGAGAAACGTTGGACTAAGTGTATTGAGCTAAAAGGAGATTATGTTATTTCTTCCTGTTCCAAATTTTAGCAAATGACTCGGTGGAAAAATATTCGAGTTGAATGAAGAGTTCATCTCTGCAATAGAAACCTTCTGAAATCATACTTTGGCGAGGACTTAAAAAATTTGAGAAACCCTCAATAAGACTGTGTTGTAAAACAAAAATGAAAAGAAAAAATTTGTTTTTCTATGTTTTTTAAAGACTTACACAGGGAACACAGATTTATTGAAAAAATCGAATTTCTTGCCAACCGAATGGTTTGGTTGGAGCCACCAATATATTTGTTTGTTGCAATCGAAATTCAGTTATTGCAACAGAATTTCAGTTGAAACAAAATATTTCAATTGTGTCAGGAACACATTTGGTTGGGACAACTATATAATTCGGTTTCTGCAATCAAAATATTCAGTTGTCAATAAATTCAGTTGTCACTATTGCACCAGAATTTCGGTTGTAACCAAATATTTGAATTGTATTAGAATAACATTTGGTTGGGACAAATATATAATGCGGTTGCAGCTAACAAAATATCCGGTTGTTAAGAAATTCGTTTGTCACTATGAATCGGTTTTATCTGTGTATTGACTTGCCCTCGTATCATATTCTCTTCAATTTATGTTTTTTTTTTTCATTACATTAGAAAGATTCCTACAGGGTCTTTCAAATAAAATCAATAAAATAAAATTTCTTATTCTTAATTAACTGTTTGTATGTATAAACAACAGTTTGTCTAAATATTTACATAATTTAACACATATTATATATTTTATTATACCAAAAATAACATAAATATTAATTAGACATTTTATAGAATTTTAAAAATTTGTTAAACAATTTTCATTTGAATTAAAGAAATACCGTTTCACAAAATTTTCTAAGGCGCCTAAAATTTCCATTATTTTTTATTAATAACAATATTTAATAAATAACTCTATTTGTTTGATTCATAAACAAATTTGTTGTCAGTAAATGACTGCTACATGTTCCGGTTTAGGGAATTGGGTTTTATAAGAATAATTGTTAATACAAATTATAATACCTTTGGGGAAAACTACGTGATTGAAATATTATTAAAAAGTGATTCAAGTGAAAAAAATTAAAAGAATAAATTCAATTATAATTTAATAGATTTATAAATTTTTAATAAACTTAATATAATGCCAGCCATTGCTGTATTTTTATTAAAAGAATAATTAGTTCAATTAAATAATTAATTGAATTTGCATATATCCCACGAAATAATTTTAGATACTTCGAAATAGATCCAAATTTAATAAAAGTTTAAAACATAATAAATTACTTTTTTTATTGAAACTCTACATATTTGTTGGGTTTTTACAAAAGCGGTTTAATTTCTTACACAGTGTTATCTTAAGTATTAGTTCCTTCATTTGAAAATATCAATCACTTTAGGCTTGATTAAGTTTTTTCCACCCCAATACATTAATTTAATAACTAAAATGTTAATTTCTATATTAATGATTATAATTCTTTGGTAAATAATGAAGACGATGATGACTTATCAATGGGCCAAATCAAATTTGATATTTATATGCAGCAAAACCCCATAAAACCTCAATATACATTGTACTTTTTATTACAAAAGGCATTTAAACTAAAGAAACACAAATACCAATTTTTCTTATGCTTAACCTGACCAACCATCTCATTTTTGACGGGATTATGCCGGTTCATCACGCTTAAATGGAAATCAAGGTTTTTCTTTTTTTAGCTCCGCAAAACACATTTTCTTTTATAAGCAATAATAAAATGATTTTAAAATATTTAAAATGCATCTTTTAATTAACTTTCAGAAATTTTTTAATACAAATAATTTTTTTTTGATGAAATTTTAAAAATATTGTAGTTTCGTTAAAAAAAACACATCTTCGATTAGAAACTCTTTTTTGAAGGCAATTGCTGTATGTTTTATTGTAAATATTTTTTTAAAGTAAACTTTTTCATAGGATTCAGTAAGTTTTATAAAACGAAATTTTTTATAATTTACAATTCTCCTAAAAAAAACTGTACTATGTAGACAAGTTAATAATGTCGATTTTTTTGCTTGAAAAATACATTTATTAAAATAACAAAATGAATTGATACATTATTCCATCGTTAGCCATATATGGATTCTGTAAGGGCGTTCTGCGTTCGATCGAAGGAAATGGTAGTAAGAAGGGGCAAGGTGTGGGCTATAAGGCAAGTGAGCCAAAATTTCCCATCCACTGTTTTCCAAATAGTTTTTGACCGGTCCTGCAACATGTGGCCGAGCGTTGTCATGATGAAAGATTATGGCCTCATGTCTGGTCGAATATTCTGGTAATTTTTTTGTTGATTGCTCTCCTTAAACGAATCAATTGTGTTCGGTACAGGTCCCCTGTGATCGTATGACCCGATTTCAACAGCTCATAATAAAAAACACCCTTCTGATTCCAGCAAATACAGAGCATTACCTTGGCCCCATGGATATTCGGCTTTGGCAAGTTCTTCTTGCATTTGACAATAATCTTCGTCGAGTAATGCTTCCAATTCCTCATCTTCAAACTTTTTCGGCTCACCAGGCCTCTCCTTATCTTCTGCGTCGAAATCACTACTTTTAAATCGCGCAAACCATCGTTAATAAGTTTTTGAGTTGGTGCCAATACCAATAATCGATAACTTTCAGCAGCCGTTTTCTTCAAATGAACGAAGGTTATCAGACTTCCACGCAAAACATCTTTTTTAGGCACAAAATTCGATCTTATTACAGCGATTGAAAAAAATGTGTGTTTACACTTTGACGTCTATCGAATACTGAATTATAATGACAGATGTTTTCCCTCCAAAATACTATATTTGTTATTATTGACACAAACCATATGTGATAGTTGTGCCATCTGTTGTCCAAATCGACATTATTAACTCAATAGTTTCTCTGAATAAGTGGATTTTTCGATAACAAATATTTCCATAAAATCTAATGACTTTTTGATAGAAAAAAAATCGTTTATGGTTTTTTAGAGAGTTATTATTGCTTTAATATGCGTAATCGCAGATTTTTTTCAACAATAATGCTTCTTAATATTTATTAAGGTTTTATTAAAAACTTTTTTACCAGATTTTTGAGGAAATACAGATTTTCATAAACATTATTAAAATATTCCGTTTTTTGCACTTAAATGCCGCTTTTTAATTTTGGAATTCTTTCATTCACACATGGTCACGTTACTTATATTATATATCTTAGTTTGTTTGATTTAAAAGTTTTTCGTTGTTAGTACTTTCAACTGCCGATTTATTTTAAATTCGTTAGTAACGGTCAATAGGATTTCATTACAATACCAACAAGCCAATAATATTAAAAAAAAAAACAGCAGTAATATCATCAACAAGAACTGACAGAAAAAAATAATTTAAGAAAAAGGGCCCTTTGAAGCGTAACATACAAAATTGTTACTCGTAGTGAAAGCAAAAAAAAAAACTTTAGGCCATATTAAGCAAGGAAATACCTTAATGATGTTTATATATTTCCATCACTTCGAATTAAATAGTGAGAAAATACATTAAATTAAATATTTTGGTAAGAAAAAGAAATCCAAATACTTAAGGGCATATTAAGCAAGCCAATACCTTAATGATGTACATATTTTCAACACTTCGAATTAAATATAGGGTCCGCCAAATAACTTTTTTTTTTTGAAAATGCTATAAAAAAAACTACTGAATATTTTCTAAAATTTCTTTTTTTATTTGAAAGTACAATCCCTCCGGTTACCCAGCAAAAATAAATGGTAGTCATTCTGTTACTATAACTTCTTTCATTGCTTCCTAAACTTCGGTTGACATTCTTTTATGATTTTTTGGTGTTATTCTAAGGCACTTCCAAAATAATTCATGTGTTCGTATTTCAAATGCAGTGATCTGGATATAAACCCGATGCATATCTTAAAATATCAATCTTCATTACTTCTTAAGCATAAGTTAAGGTATATCGTATATTTTTTTTTTTTGAATCTAAATCATTTATTCAAATTGAGAAAATAGTTCTGATGAACTTTTTTAATTTTTTTTACTAAATCATTTTTTATATTTTAGTTTTTGTATAATAATAAATAAAATGAAATTTTATAAGGCTTAGAATTTATGCAGTTTTGCAATTTTTATAAAAGTTTTAAAAAATCAAGAAAACAAATTTTTTTACCTTTAATTGAAACTAGCTGGCCTGTCATTTGAATTTTTTTCAGCCTTAAATATTTATGACGACGCAATCTCTGCATTTTTGCATTATGTATATTATTTAACACTACACCATTTTCAGCTTTATTTCAGAATTTACCAAAATAATATTAAAATTGTGAAAAAATTATTTCAAATTGCCCAAAAATACTTGAAAATTGTCTAAAAATGTTTTAAAATTGTACAACCAGTTTTTATATTATCCAAAAATATTTTAAAATTTGTTTAAACATTCATTAAAATTTTTGAAAAATGTTTCAAAAATGCTTTTTCACTAATGCAGAATTATTTATTTGTTTTAATATAGAGTATTGGTATATCAATGCATAAATTTCGCTTCTTTACACTTATTTTTCTGCATTCTTATGAATTAAATTTTAATCAATGTTTAAATACCACAAAGTATATGAACATTTTCCACTCATGCATCAGAATACCTAATCATTGTATTATCATTGCTTCCTTAGAGTAAAGTATGAGTAATGCTAGAAGCTACATTAGAATACTTCCAGCCTAATGTTAAGTTCATCGATGAAACCATCAGGAAAGAAGTGATGCCTTTGCCATAGTAGTGATGCTTTTATTGCTTCTTTGGCAGCTTCATTTTTGCTGGGTAATAATGGAAAAAATGGCTTCACGAATATCGTCCTTTAAAGCGTCAATTGTCTCTGGCTTGTCGGCGTAACACTTATCTTTGACGGCAACCCACAAATAATAGTCCAACGGTGTCAAATCGCAGCTCCGAGGTGGCCAAACGCCATCAGCTCTGCGGCTGATAATGCGATCTTCAAAAACAGGGTGCAAAACATCGAGTGTGGCTTCGTCTGTGTGGCACGTAGCGCCTGTTGAAACCAAATTGTTGCCAATAGCCTCTTCTTCAAATTTTGTGAACAAAAATTCGTTCAACATGGCCCGATAACGATCGCCATTGACTGTAACGGCCAGCCGAAGCAGCCATTTGAATAAAATTATTTTCCGTTATTAACCGGAAGGATTGTACTTTCAAATAAAAAAAGAAATTTCAGAAAATATTCAGTAGGTTTTTTTTATTGCATTTTCAAAAAAAAAAAAAATGTTATTTTGCGGACCCTATAGTAAGAAAATAAATTAAATCAAATATTTTGGTAATTTGAGATCGATAAACGAGGGGGCCATTTGGGGTATTAACAGCTCAACTTGCTACTGGTAAAACCGCCAATAGTTAATAAAGAATTCTCACTTGTTTTATTTTTTTTTTCTTCTCTGCATTACTCTGAACACCCTTATTAAATATAATTTGAGTATAAAATTTCAAAATAAATACATTAGCAATTGTTTTTCTGTAATTCGATTTTTTTAATTTTTTAAAGAAACATAGTTTGTTTTCTTGTTTTATTTTTTTATTTTTGGTGTAATGAACCTTTAAGGTATTGAATTTTATAATTTTGCATTGGAGTTTAAAATACATTATTAACTGGAAGTAATCAGGGAAGTTAAGTAATTTAATTGATATTTTTTTTTGAAATATTTAATGATTTATTTATTTATTCAAAAACTATAAAACTATAAATTTTTCTCAACTCATATTCGAATATATAATGAAAGAAGGGGTGCTAGGTCGTAATACACACGGAAATTATCCCCATTAAAATGTTAGGGATTAAGACCGAAATATTTTGGTCATAGAAAATAGAATATATAACTATTTAGAAAATGGTTATTAAGGGTGGTCCAAATACATGTTTTTTTTAAATTAAATAAAATTAACTAAACTTAAATTCTTTTAGTATATTATGGTTTCCCAGGTAAAAATAAAAATATATGCTCATATATTCTTACATATTGTTTAATTTATGTACGAATATGAATCATATATGAAAGTATGTGACATTTATGGACGCATGTATATATATCTATGCATGCTAAAATACACCCATTATTGGGAATATATGGAATAATACATGTAATTGTTTGTCATATAATTTTGATTAATGATCATTTAATATTTGTTATTTTGATTTCCCAGGTAAAAATAAAAATATATGATCATGTATTCTCACATATTGTTTAATTTATGTACGTATATGAATTATATATGAAAGTATGTGACATTTATGGACGCATATATTTATCTATGCATGCTAAAAGTACACCCATTTTTGAAAATATATGGACTCATAAATGTAATTGTATGCCATATACTTTTCCATTAATGATCATATGTTATTTCATTTTTTATTTATTTTTTTAATTTATTTGTTTGATTTAAAGTTCAAATTGACAATGTCAAAATTTTTATATTTATTTATTTTGAAGTTTTTAATATACTTATATAATTTTTATGAGAATTTATTGTGTCAAAAAATATATATTTATTTGTTCTGTATTGTTCAAAATTTTTTGCATGATTTATTTTATTTGTTGAAGAAAATATTTAAATAATGTGATACATGGAGCTTGATATGTTAGAATTTCATGAGATTTGGTAAGTTTGCGGTTAAGATTCTTTACAATAAATTTATGTCTTTTACAATTTCAGTACTTATCAAATCCTGTTTTAAGATGAATGGCGCTGTACTTTTTGGGGTAAAACGTAGTTCATGATATTAAAAAAATGTCCGCTAAGATGCCAAAGTCTAGGCCGTTATTCTTCCATTTGTTTGTGTTAAAAGGCAGCATTCGCCCTTTCTCGGTAAATGAAATGTTTGGATAAAGCCAAAGTTCTAAAGAAGAATACATAACTAGAAACTCCAGATTTGATTTGTTCGTTTATTTATTTAATACGTCAAGCAAAACCGTGATGTTTTTATTATAATTATAGATTTTTGTATGTAAATTAAAATAAATTTTTTATTTAAAAAAAAAATTAATAAAAAACCCTGACCATTTTTACTAAAAAAATTAAAAATAATTCTTTTAATGGCAAAAATATATGAAAACCAGAAACATATACAAATGTATGAATACAAATATGTCATTATTTACCTTCATGCATGATCATAAATCTACATATTACCTCAATTTTCGTTAATGTTCATGTATGGAATCATATATGATCACCATACATAAACATACATGAACATATATGATTATTTTTAACCGGGTTATTTGTTTAATTCAAACTTCAAAATCACAATGTCAAAATTTTTATATTTATTTATTTTGAAGTTTTTAATATTCTTCTATAATTTTTATGAGAATTGATTGTGTCAAAAAATGTATATTTATTTATTCTGTATTGCTCAAAATCTTTTGTATGATTTATTTTATTTTTGTAGGAAAATCTTTAATTAATATGATACATGGGGCTTGAGGATGATATATTAGAATTTTGAGAGATTTGGCAAGTTTGCGGTTAAGATTCTTTACAATAAATTTATTAATGTCTTTTACAATTTTAGTAATTATCAAATACGCCGTTTGATTTTTTACCGATGGAGATACCAAAATCTAGGCCGTTATCATTTCATTTATTTGTGTTGAAATGCAGGATTAAAAAGTTTCCCCTTTTTCGGTAAATCTTGCATTTTTATTCAATTTATTTTTCAGAATCAGCTTCCAGAATGAAAAATTTGGATAAAGCCAAAGTTCTAAAGAAGTATACATAACCAGAAACTCCAGAATTCGATTTATACATTACATTAAAGTAATACACTTTATTTGTCCGTGATGCTCTGATTATAATTCTAGATTTTCGTATACAAAGAATGTATCCTTTATGTAAATTAATATAAATTTTGTATTTTAAAGAAAATTTAATAAAATACCTGACCAATTTTACCAAAAAATTAAAAATAATTCTTTTAAAGACAAAAATATATGAAAACTAGAAATAAATACAAATATATAAATACAAATACATATGTATGCCATTATTTACCTGCATACATGATCATAAATCTACATATTACCTCAATTTTCGTTAATGTTCATGTATGGCATCATATATGATCATCCATACATAGACATACATGAACATATATGATTATTTTTAACCGGGTTTTCATTAGAAATAAAAAATATTTTCGATTTAATTCATGTTGCTGTCCCAGTAGCTCATCCTGTCAGTCCAATTGAACAACATTTTTTTAGTTCTATCTCACGAATGTATCGGACGATATTAGTATTAAGGGTATGGATCGTTTCTTGATTAATCGCATAGTATCGGTCTTTAACGGCACCCCACAAAAAAAAGGCTAAAGGCGTGAAATCGCGCCCAATTGACATCGTGAGATATAAAAATGCGGCTTGTCAGAAAAAATTATTTTCGGCTAAACTGAGAAGCCGTAAGGAAGTGGATGATCGTTTGTCTTGAATTGCTGAGTCAATTGGACCTTGGCAGCAATTAATCCCAAATCTTTGTGCAAAATTCTCATCATGCTGGTTGAAATGCCGAATTATTAAGATCAAAGATGAGTCGATGTTCTTGAATTGAGTTGAACACTTTCGGCCACTGCAGCTACATTCTCATTGATTAGCACCGCACGACGACGGGAATAATGAGTATTGTCCACTAGCAAGTTAGTCTCACGAACATTATGATCAACACAACACTCACTTTTGAAATAAGTTTGCAATATTTCCCAAAGTTGTTCAAGCCTAAAGCGACTAATTTTGGAACAGAAAAAAATCTATCAGTGTCAAAATAACATTTGATTAAAAATATACCTGTATTGGAGGCTTTGTTGTCTTGGACATTCATTTCAGGAATAACTTTGGAGTGTTTTGATACCTTTCAACAGTTGGGCGCGCGTAACAGGGTTAATCATTACTGGATACCAGGTCATCGTGGACATGTTGGTAACGCGGAAGCGAACTAGCTAGAATGGTTTCTTCTACACCTTTGGTGGGACCGCAACCGTACTGTGGTGTGAATTGGTCAACCATGGCAGCCCTGGTTAAGGAGGGTGAACTACCAATGGCAAAGGACCTTTGGACAAATTTTTTGGTGATGAGACAGGCGAACTATTGGTCAACCCCTTTTCCAATGGGAAAATTTTGGAAATTGCTAGGAACGTCATAAGATTAATAACAGCGTTTCTAACCGGATACTTCGGATTGAACTACCATTTGTGGACGATGAATCTGTTGGAATCGCCTCTGTGTCGGTTTTGTCTTGAGGGTGACGAAACAACCTTTGTGTGAGTGTGTTGTACTGCATAGGAACAGGAGAAAAGTTTTAGGTCCAGAGGACATTAGAAACTCTTTTCCATCTGGATATCATACCTATTTTAAGACCACTGCAAAAATTCTTGGAACATTCCACAGAGAAATAGCCTCTAGTCCCGATGAAGACCACAATGCAGAAAACCTTTGCTTGACTCTACTCACATGGGAATTTGTCTTTTTGAAAAAGGCTTTAAGCATAGCAATAGGTCAATTTTTAATTAGGGATGATGATCCTAAATAAAAATTATTGTAGGGTGGGGAGGGGTGGGGACTGTGTGAATAGAGGTAATTTTGACGCCAACTAACGAAGTTAGTCCGTTAGAAAAATCAAGTAATATAAGTGAAGAAATCAGCATCAAAATTTGTCCAGGTTTTCTTAATAATTTATAATAATTGCTTGGAAGTCTATTTTGAAATTTAATTAGGAATTTTAATTAATAATAATAATAGACATAGTCATTTATATTAATTTTAAATTTCTTTACTCATCTCTGTAATATATTTTTTTATTACATTGACTGAAATTTTTTTTTGACAGTTTCTACTGTTTTATTACTTTGAGGGTAAAATGCTTAAAATATTTTATTTAAAATTTGTTTAAAAGGATATAACAATGCTAAATATATTAAATAACACAACAACCATTAAAACTAATATTAAATTTCCAAATGATGTCTCCTCAACAGTATTCGCGACAGCTACACAAATCTACGACTTCTGTTAGAGTAAATATTTGTAAAACAAATAAATACTAATATTAGACCACAAAGAAAACTCCCTCTTTTTACACTCTCTAAAGCAAACACATGACGAAATATATTTAATGACATGTTTACGATGACAGCTACTGTCATTAGATAAACACAGACAGCTAAACTCGAGTACCTACCTCAATAAAATGTTAGGAACACAATGAATACTGTACTACGATACAACAGACCGACAGACAGACAGACAGACAGACAGACAGACAGACAGACAGACAGACAGACAGACACAGCATTGTAAAACATTCAATGTTAACGTGGCGTCATTAAATAATTTAAAACTAAGGTTTATGACGGAAAATAGAGCACCCAAGATTTAAATCTTAAAACAAAAGAAAACAACCATAAAAAGAAAATACCAACAACAATGTTAAATGTATAGTACAGAATAACCTGATACAACGATGCAGGTTGTTTTATTAAGAAAATCTTTAACCCTTTTTTTGTTGTTCTTAATGACGTTAAGCTTATAAATCATTGGTAAATGTTTACTTTCGCTGTTTTTCTTGTTTATATAACAATTACACAAATTGAGTTTAGAAAAAAAAAACATAATACAAAGTCGTAAAGAAATTCTACTTCAAAATGTATTCGAAATGCTAACACAGTATTAGAATTTACCTTTAAATATTTTATGACTTTAACTGTCTATTAAAGGCGACCTTTCTTCATGCCGCTCTTCATATCGCTGTCTTTAAATTTTTATGACATTTTTATGGCAAAGCGACAGTTTTTTTTGTTGTTGTTGAAAATCTTTTTGTTATTTGTTAAAATTTATGTAAGAAACAAATTATGTATAAGGAAACCTACGCTTTAGATACGGGTAACACTTTTGTTTTCTACAAGATTAAATTTTAATTTGAAATTAGCGTGGGTACCTTAATTTATACCTGCTGGGATAAAGTATAACACCATGATTATAAAAACAATGACCCCTTTAAATATATAATATATTGTATATATTATTTGTTAGAAATTGAAATTGTTTATTCTTTATATAATATATGGTAATGAAATGAAAATCACCCATCTAATATGTTCTTATTGAAAGTCATTTCTTTATATGGGACAATAGTTTTGGAAATTTTTTTATATGTTATGTAGCAGGAAATAGATAAATTTTTCCTACCCCACAAAGTGGTTGTTTTTTTCTTCATGGAAGAAACTAGTCAAAAGTTTTCCAAAAGTTCGCGATCGATAAAATGTTGTCCGTATCAAGATCCAGTCGTGCACTACTAACCTTACGAAAAATGGTGTGGTGAACTAAGTGCACTGCCTCAGCTACTGCATCTGCCCTGGCCGCCGCGCCCTGTCCCTGAGATATGTATCCATTCAGCGGAAAGCAGAGCATTACCTTTAAATTTGCCTGAAATGCCGAACTTCGTGCCAGTTGTTGCACTTTTTCCAGATAAGAGAGATATGTTTTCATGTTCACCAACCTCACCAGTGGCACAATATCGGTCTATTAAAACGCTGTATACAGTCAGTGAATAATGTACAACTGTTGGCACCACTACCTCCCAAAAGTATTTCTTTAGGTATAAAGGGCATATAATGCCATTTTCATTATCTCCTTGATATTCCACTTTCAGGAAAATTATGAGCCACAAGGTACTTTGCCTCCTTCTACGAAAGGGAGATCGAACTCCTCAAGAGTATATTTCTCTGGGAATCAAACATGTTAGATATTCACTGGATCGATACCCAGGCCGTTCTCTCTTGCATATCTTCTTCGGTCTTAATCATCTTATGACCATTTATGCAGCTAACTGGACATGTTTTTTGTGCTTAAAAACCAGGACTTTTTTTTAAAGCTGGCCACTATAAAAAATTTTGCTTTACATTTGTGATCAACATGTTTTATTGAGCACTTAACCATTTAATGAAATTTTTAAAGTTGTGAAATATAAAAACTAAATGAAAAATATAATTTTATATTATAGCGGCAGAATTAATAAAATAAGGTATAAATATTTTCATTAATTCAAAAATAAGAAAGGCACCTGCAATATCTTAGAATCCTTTTGTCCTTGAAAAACATTTTTTTACTATTGTTTCTTTCAGAAGCATAAAAAAGATTATTTACGACTTTTGACTCTGGATTTTTCCTTGGGACTGAGAAGGTTATATAGATACACAGAGAAAAGGGATTCAACGTGACAACCGAATTTGTTGCCAACTTGGTTGCAGCAACCGAATGACTTTGTTGTCCCAACCAAATATTTTCCTGATGCAACTTAAATATTTGGTTGGAACTGAAATTATGTTGTATTAATCGAATTTCTGTTGCACTAACCGAATTTCTGTCACCATAAAAAAATATGTTGGTTGGCTCCAACCACACCATTCGATTGGCAAAATATTTGGTTGTCACAATGTATCTGTTTTCTCTGTGTAGCCTTAGAAGAGTAAATTCTAAGAGATTGTTGATCATTTAAAGAAATTTCCTCTTTACTAGTGGCACAACGTTCCCGTTTACCTAATCGGATACCAGCAATCACAAGGATATACTAAACGAATTTCTGTTACCACAAACAAATATTTCGGTGGCTTCAACCAAACCATTCGGTTGGCAAAAAATTTTAGAAGAGCCGATTCTATGAGATCGCTGATTATTTGAAGAAATTTTCCCTGACCAGTACCACAACGGATACCATCGGATACCATTAAACACAAGGATTAACAACTTCTGCGCCTTATCAGTCCATATATACAAATTTATCGCCTTGCTTCGAGCGTATTACCAATCCACAAGGTTATCTGAGCATCAACGCCAATTCTTCCAAAGGCACCAACGATAGGTGATATTCACGTTGTGGGCGTCCATGTCCAAGAAAAGCATTCTCAGTTGTGTCGACTACTACATTCAAAGCCGTTTCTACCTTCCACCCTTTGACGTATGCTTTTATAAGAGTGTGATTGTTCTCGAGTCCCTAGTAGTGCTGTGGTTTATTTCTTACCGTTTTGTTTATAAATTCGACCCTTACCTCCCTCCATCCCGACGGTATGTACCTGGTTGTCAGACTTCTAGTAGAAATACGAAGGAGCACGGACTCCCGCAAAAGCGCTGGGAAATGCCATCCGACCCATCTGGGACTTGAAAGATCAATTCTTCGTTCGTTAATCATTGATCTTACTTGTTTATCTGAATTGAGGTTGATGAGAGTAAATCCAACGGGATATTACATCTCATCTCAACCCTGTATCTATTAGAAATTTAATGGATTCCCGGCTGCTCCCCATAAGGAACTAACATTTGCCCTATTGCAGATTTTTTGGCTCTCTGCTCTATGTATCTTAAGCTGAGGTCTCCACCACGGTTAAATAAAAAATTTTCTTCGATGTTAGCCTTTCAGGACATGAATTAAGAAACGCTTCCCTAAGAATATACATCAATAGACGTACTTAACCTTCCAAGTCTTGCACACCAACCGGCTTATACACATCTGGGTCCGAAATATGTTTCACAAGACTAAAAAATTTAGTCCAGTTTGCCTTGCTAGTATTCTCAATGTTAAATGTCGGAAAATGAACATTCATATGGTACCTTCCAGTCTTGAATTTTCACAGAGTCATTAAATTAGTGGATAGTAGGTAATCCAAAAATGATTAACATCGATTATTGATGTCAGTGTTGCCCCATAGAGTGTGATGTGCATTGATATCGCCGATTTTCAGCAGAATGCTTGTGATAAGGGATTATCTTGTGAATAAACGGTAATTACAAAATATAAAATCGAGTTACTTATTTGGCAGAAATAAGGGATTAAGACTTATGATTGAAATGTTGGAAAAAATTACTTTAACTTACACAAACTTTTGTGTATTCTTGATAGAGTTTTGATAATGATTTCAACAAAAATATTTCCCAGATAGAAAAATGTAAACGGGGAAGCCTTGGCATGACTAAATTTTAGTATGTAAAGTTTTGTAAAGTGAAATTTAAAATCTGTTTGCTAAAATCAGGAAAAAAAATGTACTAAATATTAGTTCAAAATTTCAAATTTACTTTTTTTTTTTATCGAGCATCAAAATTTTTTTTATTTTGTTTTTTTTTTTTCAAAAAATATTTTAGACAAAATTAAAAAAAATATCAAAGGCTTAAAAATTGTAAAAACAAACGAATTTATCATTTTGTTTTAATTAGGTAATTTCTGTTTTCAAATATATTAGTCAATTTCTTTTTACTTTTAAGGTAAAATTTTAATGGTTTTTAGGGCTGATTTTTACAACTAAAAAAACTTTTTAGGACTATTTTAAGTGGATGTCCTATTTTTAGACATGAGCCGATCCATTTTTTTTAATCTATGTAACATTTTATCTATTTAAAATAGAAATAACATTTCCTTTAAATCCACTTTTTTAAAATTAGTTTTTTTTTTGCTAATTAGCAACAAAAATTTGTAAATATTATTTAAAAATTCTGTAATTTGTAAAATGTAAATAGCAAAAAGATTTGCTACATAATATTTTTTTTACTAAAAATCAGTAAAAAAATAGTAAATTGGGATTGAATCACGGAAATTTTTGTAAAACAAATACAGGTAAAATGTCTTTTGCTATCGCTGGTAAAGCGTCTCAAATGCTAGGAGGTTTACCAGTAATTAATTTTAAATACTTCAGGTGGTTTGCCAGTTCTTGATTTTTTGTACCACTGGCAATTTCTGGCTGGTTTATTTTCATAAGAAACCAATATAATGGAAAAACCTTTTCTATACAAAACAGTTTTAAACATCATCTTTAGATATTAAAACGTATTATAAGTTACCAAATTTTTATCTATTTTGCAGTCAAATAATCTAAAATATAACCATAAAGTTAAATATATTACCATTTTAAACGCTTTATTTTAAAATTAGTATCCTGTCAGTTAGTTATATAACGTTCAGTGTCAAACTTATGACCAACGTTAAAATCAAACTCATCATCTTGATAAAGCTTTCATCATTAATGTACAACAAAATAACATTAAAATATTTGAAATAAAAGAAACAAATGATTATTAACAAAATACGCCACCTGTTCGGTGGTAAAAACATCATAAAAGCACAGAAAAACTTGTGAAGAATAAAAAATCCAGTATTTAAACGAGCTATAGCTAAAAAATAAAACAATACTAAAAGGTTTATATTTTTTTACAGTTTGCGGTCATTTTCAAATGTTTTATGGTTAAAGGAAAAACAAGTTAAAAAGTAACATCTTCAGTTTTATGGTTCTTAAGCTTTTATTTTAAATTATTTTTTTTGGGCTGTGTTTTATAATTTTGGCATGGTACGAAAGATATATAGAGTGGGTTCTTTAGTTTTATTTTGTTTCTTTTCATCATCAGTTCCAGTTGTGATTTATTTTAGGAATTGTTAATGTTTGTTTGTTTTGCATTATTTTTCCTAGGAATTGCTACGGTAGTGATTTTTTTCTGATGTTATTTAACTCTATATTTTTTTAGTGGTTCTTTTCTTTTTTTTTGGCTACTTTAAATATTAGTAAATGCAAAAAAAAACTAAAGAAGAGAACTGGATTTAAGTAAATACAATTCATAAGAATTTATTAAAATTTAAATTCTGTTTAAAAGTCACAAAAAGGTAGTCAAATTTCAAATTTTTATGTGTATTTATCATACTTGGGACTAAAGCATTGTGCCAATACTTTGGCGTTAGCAGTTATATGAAAAATAAAAACAATGCTTTAATGATTTTTCCCCAAGTATGCTATGTATTTATACTTTATGCTAAATAAAAAGTGATTTATTAAATTGAAAAAGTTTTTAGTATTTTTGTGGGAAACGAATATAATTTTATATGACAGAATATCAGGATTATTGTATAATATTTCTTATAAAAGAATTTGCCTCAAAGTTTTGTAGAACAAAATTTCATAAGCCATTTAATTCAATCGTAATAAAAATGATTTTTATGGTAAGTGACCAGTTGTCAAATATTGTTTTTACAGATAATTAAAATTGGTAAAATTGGATGGATAAAAACGTGAAAAAGTTTTTTAAATAAAAATAAGTTTTTGCACAAGAAAATACACATAAAAAAAACTTTGGTCTAATTATGCAATAACGAAACACAATATCAGTGTGATTGGTATTTTTATTTGTAATTTCATTTCAAACATTTATAAATATTATTAGTCCAGGGTTGCTAAATATTCGTTTTTTTTTAAATCCAGTGTGTTTTCTATTTATAAATGGTTTGGTTGGAGTTTGTCGCAATCCAAATTCAATTAAAGCCAAAAATTTCAATTGTATCAGGAAAACATTTGGTTTGGACAATTAAAAAATTCGGTTGCTGCAACCAAAATATTCAGTTGGCAAGAAATTCGGTTGTCACGATAAATCTGTTTTCTGTGTGTATAAAAACATCTCTGTATGCATTACTATACATAATTAAGTATTGTCCAGATGAAAATGTTCATACGTATTTGTGGAAAATTTTAGCGCCAATTCTGATAAAGTATGAAAAATTAACCCTTAAACGCATTATAAGTTTTGAATTATTTCTCGAGCTCATGATGAATTTTGAGCTTTGTTGTATTTCTCGAGCTCATGATGAATTTTGAGCTTTGTTGTATTTTGAGCTTTGTTGTATTCGGAGATTTATAGAAGAATTTTATGATATATATTTTAGTAGAACTTTTTAACGCGTTACATCCCCGTTTTAAGGGTGGGAGGGTGGGGGGGGGGGGTTGAAATGTTCCTTGTAATTATTTTATATAAATCTGCTAAACATATTTTATACCTAAAAGTCACATGGTTTCTTCTGCCGATTTACCGTAAGAATGTGGGTTAATTTAACCCGCCTAAAAATAAAATTCGGACGTTAATTTTCAAAACGTCGATACAGGTATATTTTTGTTTGGTACCCTATACCAGAATTAGTTGTCGGAACCTGGTTATTTTTATTTTGTGTTGCACAGTTTTATTGTTGGCTCTTTTTGTTTTAAGACCCGCTAAAATGAAATTCAGATGAAAACTTTCAAAAAGCCGCTACAGGTAATTTTTTTTTTGGTCCATAATACCAGAATTAGTTGTCAGAACCTTGTTATATTTTTTGTGTTGTACAGTGTTATTGTTGGCTGTTTTTCAACTATTTTAAGCAGTTTTCTTGCGAACTAGTCCTTTTCAAAAAGTTTTTTTTTTGTTTTCTCCTAAGCCAGCTCTTACTGTAAGCTCAGCTCATTTCAATTAGGCCGAGAATAAAATTCAGACGTAAATTTTTAAAACACCGATTCAGGTATATTTTTTTTGGTCCCCTATACCGGAATCTGTTGTCGGAACAGGGTTATTTTTTGTGTTGTACAGTCTTATTTTGTTTTTAAAAACCCCTAAAATTAAATTCAGACGAAAATTTTCAAAACACCAATACATGTATATATTTTTTTGGTCCCCTATACCAGAATTAGTTGTCGGAACCTTGTTATGTTTTTTGTGTTGTACAGTGGTATTGTGGCTGTTTTTTTAAGTATTTTGAGCAGTTTGCTTGCGAACTAGTTCCTTTTAAGAAGTTCTTTTTATTTCCTCCTAAGCCAGCTCATACTGTGAGCTCAGCTCATTTTATTTAGGCTCCGAATTTTAAAAAAAAATTAGCTTCATTTGGGCTCGCTTGAGAGCCTTTTCCAATCATGCTCTTAATCCTTTGACAATGAGAGAAAATTATGAATTCCCAAGGAGTTTTGGCACTTATTATTGTCTAGAGTAGGAATAGAGGAGGGTTATTCAAACAAATGTGTAGGGGACGGAAAGTCTCTATCTGATCTCGCCGCCTCAAATTTGGTGAACTAAATTTTTTTTATTCAAGAAGCATTTTTATATCATATGTTCTTTTTATATCATATGTTATATTGATATCGATAGAATTTTTGTATTGGAAATATTGACAATCAAATTGGGAAATATTAAACAAATTGGAAAATTTTGCAAACTTTTTACACCCTAGTAAAGTCAAGCTAGAGTATATTTAGGTCGTTTAATACCGACTACAATTTTCTCACTGGTTTTCATGTTAAATATGAATTACTTATTTCAACATGACTTGGTTTATTGACCGTTGATTTGTATTTTTATAACAAACCCCGTATTAGAAACGCTTGGTAATTTCTCATGTTTTCATTTCAAACAGCATGATATTCAAAATAAAAAAAAGAAAATTATCTCATCTGCACAAATAAAGAAAATTAATCAAGCTGTGCTTAAAGAAAATTATGTAAAGGATTGATAAAATTTAGTTTAAAATTATACACAAGTCATAAAAATTAGGTTATTAAAATGTTTGAATAAAAATATTATAATTTTCTTTAGAAATTCTAAACAATAACAATAGCGATAGCCAAATGTGTATAAAATTGAATTTTATCTTATTTGTTTTTTAAGAATTTAAAGATTTCTTTGTTTAACCATTTTTTTGAAATTAATAATAATAGAATTTATATTATTTTTTAATACCAAAACTGACATAAGTTTTTTATTTTAATATTTCAATATTATTCTTTATTTATTAATCCCACGTTTCGCTGCAGCTTAATTGTAAAATACTTTTTATTCAAATGGCAACCATTAGGCAACCATTAGGTTATGAAATACTTAAAAAAAAAATTAAAAGGTTTACTATTTCAGTTAAAACAAGTGTTAATTGTTAATGAATAAAAGCAGAAAAAGGTATTACTTTTTTTTAAATGTTTTAATCTTAAACGCCACAATCATATAAAACGTGTTCTCTTTTTTAAAATTTAAAGAAAGAAGAAATTATAAATGAAATTTAAATTTGTTCATAGTTGAAGTTTTTAAGAAAGTGTGATATCTTATCTTATATATAGATATATGATGTAATAATTGTTTTAAAACTATAATCACTTTAAGATTATATAAATGTATTACACTTAGAAAAATAAAAAACGTACTTTCACTTAGTTATAAATTATAATGATGTGAAGAATGTTTTATTAACAATTAAACAAGATTTAAAAGATAATAAACATTTTTATTTACAATTTTTTTCTTTCGGCTCAAGTTTGTATTACCACAAATTTCAAATAGAATTTTCAGTTAAATTTTACAACATAGTTGGGTCAATCATATTTTGGGTTTATGGTTGTGCCAACCATAATCGTACTATATTATAGTTATCATATTATGATAATAAAATAATTATATTTTTACCATAATATGGTCCCTACAGTTACATTATGATTCAAAAATTACCATATTATGGTTCTAAATAAACATTTTATATAGAATTTATCATAATATGATCGCACTTGATCATAGTATGCTCAAAATGTTATCATATTATGGTCCCTCATAACTATATAATGATTCCTGGATTATCATTATATGATCCATAATCTAAGAAAATTTCTTAAAGGAAAATTCTTAAGAAAAAAATTATAGACTTTGAGAACTTTTCTTTCTTTGATTGTATAATTATTTATTGATTGTTGCCAGCATTTTATCGTTGTATAATTATCATATTTTTTTCATAGTCAGAATTTTTATTACCGCAGTATGGTTACAGCCAATAATGATATAAAATTGAAGGTGCCAATTATAAAATAGTTAAATACTTACTAAATAATGATGGTAGCGACCATGTTGAAGGTTAGAAAACCAATAACTTGGTTGTGACAACCGTACCCGATTGCAGCAACCACAATATAGTAGCAGTGATCATATTGCAACCATGTTTTTTCTCTGCGTGACATTACTTAGAAATTTGGTCAACCAAAAATTTGCAAATACTTCGCCGACGTGGTACAGTTCAAATTGTTAAGTAATATTTTTTAAGAGTTTAAGTAATATACAAGTATAACAAATAATAGTTGTACAAGTTTTGTTCCTACTAGCACAAAAAAATTTAATCGAAATCTTAGAACTCCTTCTAAAACAGTTTTCTAGTTAGAACGCTTTATACCTCCTCTAAATTTTCCGCACCAATATGTATTTTATAATACCATTTTTTTTTATTAGTTTCTGCTGAATAATACATTTTTTCACCAGACGTCTAGAGGTGAATAATTTTTCATTTTTCCCCCTTAAATAAATTCACCACAAAAATTTTTTCACCTCAAAATTTTTTTCCCCCGCAAAAAAATGTTTTACATCCAAAAACGTTTTTCGCCACATTTTATTCAACCCGACAATGTTTTCTCAATGGTAATTTTATTTTATCTGTATTTTTAGAACTGTAGAGGACCCATGGGAACTAGACCTTGGTAAGTTGGTCCGTTTTATTAATATCTTCAGAAGTATTCCTAGGAGATCAAAAAACGTAATAATACGAAAAATAAACTTTTTTTTTACCTAAAGGATATTCCCCCTGAGAGTATGTCCTTGGAAATTGGGTCCTGCTCACAGCTATAATCCTGTTCAAAGTTTTTGGGAATCCCTTAAGAACTGTTCCGAGGAGGAAAAACTAACCAATAAGGAGCCAAAATTACCTTTTTTCCATTTACAGGAAGCCTTTGGGGTACGGTCTTGGGAACTGAGTACATCTTACAGGTCTCCCCGAGAGCTATATATTATTTATTTATAATGATGTATAAAGTTCTCGGGAATTCCATCTGCATTTGATTTTATATAATAATTTCATTTAATATTTCATTAGTATAAGACTTTCATCCAACAAATTACCATTTTACTATTCTCGCATTTTGCTTTCTAAATCCCTTAAAAGGACCAAATAATTTTCAAATTTTATCGCAATAAAAAGCATTTGCTAGAAATACATTCTTTCGCAAACTTTCGTTATTATAAAGATTTAAGTAGGAAATTTTTTTTTTTTTGTTATATGCGAAATTTAAAAAGTTTAAGGACTTTTTTGTTACACAAATTAAAATTCAAGATTTTATAAATATATATTTTTTTTTATCACTTTTGCAGTCGATATTAAATTTAATATTATCCTTGATATCTAATGTCTGTTATCGTCAAATTGTACATTTATTTAATACTTAAACATAAGACCTTTTTTTTTGTATGTATTTCTTATCCCTTTTCAAGTAAATAACAATAATGTTGTAAAAAGTATTGGCACTCCTACAAGACAATGTAAAAAGAAATCATGCAACTACTACATTTTCTTTATAATTTTCAAATAAATATTAATTTTATCAGCTTAAGTCATCTATTATGGCCACAGCTTCGAAAGAGTTAGTTCTCTAATTAATTTTTTTGTAACTGAATTTATGTTATGGATTTGAATTCCCTTTCTAAGTTTAAAGTTTTGAAGGAATTCCTGTATTTTATTCATTTATTTCATTTAATGAATTCTCATTCACCAAAGAATTCACTCTAGCCAAGTAAATTTAAATTATGTTAAAAAGAAATTCATTTCCAAATGAATTAATTCCTCCTGAATTTATTAATTCCCTAAAGAAATTTAAACTTTTACTTAATTCTCCCAAGAAATTAAATTTAATTCCTTTAATAAACTAAATTAGTTAATGAATTACCTAAAGAAATTAGGTTTTTCTTGAATTCCCTAAAGGAATTAACTTTTTTCTTTAATTCCCTGTTTTAAAGATTTTCACTTAATGGTAGGAATAATTTTAACTTTTCGCCTAACGAGGGAAGTCTTTCGATGAACTTTGGATATGTTGTAGAGGCAAAAAATTCAGGTATTCTTAAAAAAAAAGTAAAAAAAACTTAAATTAGGGAACTAAAATAAAAAAAAATAATTCCTTCAGGTAATTAATCAAAAATTCTAGGGAATTACATACACAATTAAATTAACTTATTCAGTAGGACATTATAATGAATTTGCTAGTAAGTGATTTTTTTTTTTTGGTCTGGAAGTTTATTTACAGGATTTACGATTATACCAGTATTTTTCTTACAAATAAATTCATTATTACAACTAAAAAAATATACGTAAATTTTTAAGGATTTCATTAAAAAAAATAATTCTTTCAAGCTCTGGTTATGGTCAGTAAATATTTGTTATGTTCTTGAAAAATTACAAAAAAAAGAAAAAAACACAAGAAATGAAATTTACAACAAAACAAAACAGATTAACAACCCGTAACCAAGAAACCGACATTCAGACACAATTCATTTTATACTTTGTTTTTTTTTAGGCAAAAAAAAAAAAAATTGTTAAATATCGGTAAAGTGATGAAGTGCTACTACACCACAAAAAAACCGCTGTTGATAAAATATTATAGACTTAAATGTACCACATATCAGGGCTGGCAAATTCAATTTTTAAAGAGCACTGTTCAAAAAGGAACTTTTACGGAATTGATAGCACCAAAAATCGAAAATTTTTTTTCATAACATCAAAATGTAATCTATGATTGCAGCATTATCGAGTATGAGAGAGGTACCAGCACTGATCAGAATGCTACTGACCAATGGGCGCATAACAGCCGAGTTGCGTGGTACTCATATGGCCCGATTCGTGAAATCTTTTTTTGGGGTTAAAAAATTAAAATGACCAAAATTTACTATTTCCCATCCCTGTCTTTAAGTTATGTTATTCTGCACTACCTACGATTGTTTTGCTCTATATATAGTAGATAATAGCCGCATTTCATTATGAAAACGCGCGTGCCTGCCACATATATAAATAGTGTTAGGTTTTATATTTTTCATAATTTTTTTTGTAGTTGTTACCGTTTTATTTTCATCTAACTGCCCGATGGCCAATAGATGAATGTTTATACAGTATACCCACATGTATGGAAATATAAACATAAGTATAAAATTTGAAATCTAAAATTTCAAAAAAATATGCTACATTATGCATCTTCTTGTATATGATTGTATAATATTTTAAAATCTTATAAAAATAGTTCAACCAGAATGTTTGTACAGTAAAACAAAATTCGATAAAATGCTGTTATAATTGACAAATATATAATTTCAAAAATTATAATCTACCAAAATATAACAATGTGACTACCCATGTAAAAATCGAATTATATATGAACACACATGATCATATATGGTCTGGTATATGATTATATATGAGCATACATGGTCATATAAGTTCATGTATGGTTAAATATATGGCCATGCGTGGTATCATACATGAACATATATTTTCGGATCCGAAATTTGAGGGTTTTTATACCCTAAAAATTCTAACATGGTCATATATGAGCATACTTGAATAATATAGGAGCTTATATGATCATATATAACCATATACAGCCATATACCCTCTAATTTCGGATTCGAAAATATGTATATTGTCATACATATATGAGGTCACGCATGGCCATATATTGAACCACACATGAAGACATATGACCATGTATACCCATGTATGATAATATACCAGTCCATATATGATCATATATGTTCATATATATATTAAGATTTTTGCATGGGTACAGAGAGAAAACAGATTTGGTTCGGTTGTGGTCACCGATTTTTTCGGTTGTAACAACTGAAAACCAATTAAGACATTAGTAATTTTATTGTGACAACAGTATTTCGGTTGCCTCATTAACAATTCGGTATTTGCAACCAAAAAATTCGGTTGCAGCAACTGAAACATTTTTATTGTCAACAAATTTGGTTGTCGGTACGAATCTGTTTTCTGGGTGTATTTTAGGATTCTGATCATATTTTAAATAACACCAAATATCACTCGAACCACTGTCATATGTACGTACGTACACTTTCAATGCGAAAATATTTACTTTATTTGTTGCTGACTGCAATTTAAATTGGCGTTACAGTGGATGCTCGTTCTCTTCTTTTGGAGCACAGAGAATTCACGTATTATTCACGAATACCCACTACATTTACGCCGGAGGTATCATCGGGCCATATTTTTGCGAGGAAGCCGTAGTTAACTCGGTTCCTGTGACTGATTTGCAATACAGAATCCTGATCAACAGTTTTTTATTGTCGCAAATTGGTAAATTATGAGTAGAGAACATGCTGTTCCAACAGGACGGCGAAACTGCACACACAGCTCGCTAAGTGTAACATTTTGTCGATTTGCAGTGGTCAGCAAGATCGCTCAATTTAACCGCTTGTGCAGACTTTCCCAAGATTTCTGGAAATAAGTTTTAATTTTGTAATTTCTATTTCTAAAAACTTAACAATTTTCAGTTTAATTTGTGAATCAAAATCTATAACAAACAAAAATATATTTTGAAAAATTAAAATATCATATAAAATGTAAAAGAAATAAAAAGTGGGAGACGTATCAATGCTCCCATACTTTCTAGACTTTTCCTTTCGGGTTTTTTTAAATTCACGGTTCTACGTGAAAAAGCCACAGACTCTGGAAGCTCTCAAAGAAAATATCCGACAAGAATGCTAGAACTTATCGCGGCGGCGCCCACTTGACCGATAAATTCTTCAAAACTTAAAGGAAAAAAACTTCAAGGTCCAAAAAAATATAGTGCTTATTTCGTGAATGGTTACACTTAGCTCATGTCTGATTTGACAGATAATTAGTTTTATCCTTCCGCTGAACGAATATGGTTGTGTATACGCTTGAACGACGCTGGGAAATATTGCGACATTACTTTGAAAATCATGGTAATGTTGCAGAATGTCATCTTTTCAATGTCATCTTTTCAGATGAAGCTCATTTTGATCTTGGCGGGTATGTAACAAGCGAAATTGTCGCATTTGGGGCACAGAAAACCCGCACGCATACATTGAAAAGCCGTTGCACCCAAAACGAGTCACTGTTTGGTGCGGATTTTGGTCCAAAGGCATAATTGGGCCATTTTTCTTCGAAAATGAGCAGGGAGTGGCCGTTACAGTCAATGGCGATCGTTATCGGGCCATGTTGAACGAATTTTTGTTCACAAAAATTGAAGAGGAGGATATTGGTAACATTTGGTTTCAACAGGACGGCGCTACGTGCCACACAGCCGAAGCTACACTCGATGTTTTGCGCCCTGTTTTTGAAGATCGCATTATCAGCCGCAGAGCTGATGTCAGAGATAAGTGTTACGCGGACAAGCCAGAGACAATTGACGCTTTAAAGGACAATATTCGTGAAGCCATTGGTAAAATACAGCTGCACATAATCGATAATATGCTTAAAAATTGGACCGATCGTGTAGGCTACTGCATGGCCAGTCGAGGCAGCTATTTGAATGAAATTATTTTCCATTATTAACCGGAAGGATTGTACTTTCAAATAAAAAAAGAAATTTGAGAAAATATTCAGTAGTTTTTTTTTATAATATTTTCAAAAAAAAAAAGTTATTTGGCGGACCCTATACTTAAAAACAACTTAAATTATATCGTTTTATTTTTAAGATATAGAAAAAGAACATTGAGCCAAATCTTATAGGAAAAATTAATTGAGAGTTAAAACAAAAATTAAAATATTTTTTATATATAAGATGTTCTTGTACTCTACTCGATATTTAAAATTATCAACGTCTTGGGTGAAAGTAATTATAGTTTTACTTGGGTGATGAAATACTGATTTATTTTATGAGGGGTATATAGAATTTGCTATTAAATTGTGATGTTATTAAAACCCACATGATATTTTGTGAGCATTTAGAACACTGCAATTATCTTCAGTGAAACCTTCAAATAATAGAAACCTCACTTTAAGGAGCAAAACCATATATCTAAAACTCAAAGAGTAAAATTACTTTGCAAAAACACATCACAACATTTTTCTAAAACGGGCTAAATTTTATGCAATTTTCAATGTCCGCTTTTAGGAAATTTTATCGTTTGAATATGATTATCGTTTCATATGGAATTTTGTTTTGTAACAGCAAAAAATCATTAAATATGATATTTTTTCATATTGCAGCCATTTCAAGTACTTAGTTTTTTTTTTATAACTTTCTATCGTCTTACAAAATTTACAACTTTTCCTTCCTCTTCACATATTTTTCCTGTTTGTAGCTCAAGTTTTTTTTTCTAAAGTTAAACGATGCACATATTTACTATATCATCTTTTTAACTTGGTCAGATGTTTTTGTGCATTTTTTAAATATCTTACATAATCCACATTTTAAAATTCAATACAATATTAAAGTGACGACCACCATTCAGTCAGTCAGACAGACAACCGGACAATGATATATAAAACATGAAAGGGTTCCGCAACATCAAGTGGAAAATCTACTTTATTCATGTAGATATTTATTTTATAAATATGTATGAAAAGAAAAATAGTTTTGTTTTTCAACTGTATTTATATGGAATAAGTTCCAGACATATTTTTTTTTTGTGAAAGAGAGTATTTTCCCTTTTGCAAAGGCATATGTTTTACAATATGTAGCATTTCTGCAATACACAAACATTGAATAGTTAGTTGCCGCTGTTGAATGTTGTAATTTCCTTAAGTGGAGGTATTTATATTAATTCAATTCAAATGTTTGTTTTTTTTTTTTGGTCAAGTGGCTGGTTACTTAAGGTAAATGATTTTGAAAGGACAAAATAAATTTCTAAAAATATGAAAACATTTTTTAATTTAAAATAATTTTTAAATACATAAATCTGTAGATCTCATCCATATGGCAAAGCTGAGACTAAATAAACATTAACAACACAATATATATTAATATTTTGTACTTTTTAAAATTGCTAAAATCGTTAAAAGTCGTTTAAAACTATTAAAAATAATAATCAATATAAAACAGCAGTAAAATTGAAAAAAAAAAAATCCACCTAAAACCGACAAGAACTGCTAGATAGCGATAACATAGAAACAAACGTTTTAAATTGCCAAAACATCAGTGAATATAGAAAAAATTTAAAAAATCGCCAAAAATTCAAAAAAACTAAAGTGTAAAAAATCGCCAATATTTAAATTGTTTTAATTAAAAATAAATACTAAAATTGAAAAAACGCCAAAATTGAACAAAATCGTTGGAATTCAAAAAATTCACCAAAATTAAAAAAAAAAAATCTGTAAACGAAAAATCGCTTAAATAGTCGAATATGAAAAAGCAAAAAATTTAGGTGCTACAATTGAAGAAAAATTTAAAAAATTTTAAAAATATTCAATATTACAAAAAATCGCCCAACATGTCAAATTTGAAAAAATAGCAAAACAGTGCTTAAATTAAGATATTTAAAATATTTTTAAAAAATCAATAAATAAATAATGCTAAAATTGAAAAATGAGACAAAATTAAAAAAAACGCTTAAGTTTCAAAACATTGATAAAATTAATTTAAATCGCCAAAATTTTAAAAACTCTAAAGTTTAAGAAATCGCCAGCATTAATATTGTTTTACCCGGTTAAAAATAATCATATATGTTCATGTATGTTTATGTATGGTGATCATATATGATTCCATACATGAACATTAACGAAAATTGAGGTAATATGTAGATTTATGATCATGCATGAAGGTAAATAATGACGTATTTGTATTCATACACTTGTATATGTTTCTGGTTTTCATATATTTTTGCCATTAAAAGAATTGTTTTTAATTTTTTTAGTAAAAATGGTCAGGGTTTTTTATTAATTTTTTTTAAATAAAAAATTTATTTTAATTTACATACAAAAATCTATAATTATAATAAAAACATCACGGTTTTGCTTGACGTATTAAATAAATAAACGAACAAATCAAATCTGGAGTTTCTAGTTATGTATTCTTCTTTAGAACTTTGGTTTTATCCAATCATTTTATTTACCGAGAAAGGGCGAAACTTTTTATCCTGCCTTTTAACACAAACAAATGGAAGAATAACGGCCTAGACTTTGGCATCTCAGCGGACATTTTTTTAATATCATGAACTATGTTTTACCCCAAAAAGTACAGCGCCATTCATCTTAAAACAGGATTTGATAAGTACTGAAATTGTAAAAGACATAAATTTATTGTAAAGAATATTAACCGCAAACTTACCAAATCTCATCAAATTCTAACATATCAAGCTCCATTATCACATTATTTAAATATTTTCTTCAACAAATAAAATAAATCATACAAAAAATTTTGAACAATACAGAACAAATAAATATATATTTTTTGACACAATAAATTCTCATAAAAATTATATAAGAATATTAAAAACTTCAAATAAATAAATATAAAATTTTGCCAATTTGACGTTTAAATCAAACAAATAAATTAAAAAAATAAATAAAAACTGAGATAACATATGCTCATTAATGGAAAAGTATATGGCATACAATTACATTTATGAGTCCATATATTTTCAAAAATGGGTGTACTTTTAGCATGCATAGATAAATATATGCGTCCATAAATGTCACATACTTTCATATATAATTCATATACGTACATAAATTAAACAATATGTGAGAATACATGATCATATATTTTTATTTTTACCTGGGTAATTAAAAAAAATCTAAAATTGAAAAAAGTGCCAAAATTTAGAAAACGGTAAACGAAAAAATCGCTACGGTTAAAAAAAAGCAAAAAATTTAGGTGTCAAAATTAAAAAAAAACTTTAAGAAATCTTCAAAATTTAAAAAAGCTAAATATGTCGTATTTGAAAAAATAAATAGCAAAAAGTGAAGTGTTAAAATTTAAAAAAAAACCTTCACAATTGTAAAAGTTTTGAAATTGAAAGAAATCGCCAAACACAAGGTATTTAACCTCCGCATGCAAGATATGGACTAAAAACGAAGAAAAACGTTTTCTCTATAGAATGTAAAGTTTTCAAGATAAAAGCGGTCTAAATATCGAAGATTGAGATCGGTATTAAGGATAGGTTTTAGCCACTGGTACACACAGAAAAATATATTGCCAAACGAATTTAAAAGTGTGGTTTGGTTGCGATATTTAATAAACTGTGTTAGCGCAAGCAAAGTCAATTGTGAATGATAAATATTTTTTGGGTGCTGTCTTCAGAAATATTCAGTTGTACCAACCGATTTTGGTAGTAACAAACGAATTTCAGTTGCAAACTGACAAAACATTTTTCTGTGTGTATGAAAAAAATATATACAAATGTCGATTTTATAAAATTTTAACCTACTATATCTCGAAAACTAAAAAGCGTTAAAAAAATAAATCTAAAGGTCAGAACTTATTCCCCAAAGGTCAAAACCCACACCGATACTGAAACTAAGTTTTGACTTTCATATTAAGATCACGTATTTCTCGAAAACTATGCATTGAAAAAGGAAAAAGATTTATTTAAAATATCGCCTATATCTCGAAAGCTAAATGAGATAAATGAACGGTCAGTGGTTTTGGGTCAGGCAAGTAGTAGTGTATCATATGTGAAAATCTAAATACTAAAATCGCTTAGATAAAATTGTCCATATCTCTTAAACTAAAGAAGCTAGTGAAAAAATATGTTCTTCATTTCAAATTTAAGTCAATTAAAATAATAATACATTTACATTCTTAATTATTATCGTACAACCCTTTCGTCATAAATCTATTTTAAATAAATACAAATAATAATTTATTTCTTTGAATTTCATTTTAATTTTATCTACACATTTTTTATATAAACTTATGAGGCACTTTGAAGCTAAGTAATAATTACGCCTCCACATCCACAAATTATGAACATGGGGCAGCAATGAACATGAATTGCCTGCATAATCATATTGCATTTTGTAATACAATATTATATGCACATACACACAGCTCCCTCTACATAATTAATTACACTGTGCTACAAGTCATTGCCCTCAGCCTCAATGGTTCTAACGCGAAGTGAAAATAGACTGTTACTAAAAAAAAGCCTACGAAGGGGTTTGTCTAGTTGGCTGGAATCTTTTTTTATATGGCTTCATAAAATATATCTATCTTGGCATTAAAAGTTGCTAATTTTTTACGAAATTTAAATCATTTTAGCGGTTTAGAAGTTATTAGAAAAAATTTGACAACTAAAATGTAGCATTTTTTTATGGGGAATTTATAGTTTTCCTCACATTTTTACACACAATTTTTAAACCGTTCGACCGATTTTTGATAATTTTTAACAAATAACTTTTGGGGGAAAAAACACCTTGCGTCTTCTCACCCCATGGTGGTCATTAAAACAGACAGATATTTCAAAAAATGAAAATCCCGGCCAACTTTGCCACTTTTGAGATTTTGTATGATCGCATTTAAAATTGGAATCACTAAGGCTTAAATTTCTTGTTGCACTGTGTTAGTATAGCCTTTTATCTCAGTTTTTCTGCTTATCAAGAATATAAAAACAATTGTTTTTTTTTGACATTTGCCAGTGACAATTGTAATTTGTGTTTATTGTTTTTTTTTCGTACTATACATATGCAATGGGACCACTTGCAGTGTTGTGTATGACTTACAGTGAATGACAAAAGCTATGAATTTTAGTGGATGGCAATTTCGAGGTCAAACTTTAACAGTAAAGGCAGGTCCTAATACAAGAATATTTAAAAAAAATAACTGTATTTAATGTCTTTTAGAATATTCCCATTTATATGAAAGACGATTTCATGAATGCGGCTGCCACGGATGGCTTCGCAGTAGCTCATCATATCAGTCCAGTGTCAAAATAATTTACTAATTAAAATGATACCTGTATTTTTAACACTCTGTATTTGTGTTGAACTTAAGTCTTAATGAAACATAATAACAATTAAAGTCCAAAAAGTTTTAATATCAATGATTAACTGAAAATGTATATGTTAAAACAACGCGAATGATAAGCAAGAACTTGTTTATTTTTCAGCCTATTTTGTTATATTACAATTCTTCCTCTTTTTAAAAACTTCATGAAATAAATTAACCAAGTTTATTAAATTTTGTCGCTCACTGTACATATACAGCTGAAGTATGAACTGTATATATATATTAAGCTTGGTGTGCCACTAATAGTGGGGAATATGAGCTTTTTTTTTGAAAAACTTATTAATATTTAATTATTACGAATGATTGTAACTTTGAGAAATTTAATATTATAATGAAAACTTAATAAACACTTATTTATAGTGTGAAAATTTCGTGGATAAATGAATCAGAAAATGAAAAACTTTTAAGTGGAATTAAAATAAGTATTAAAAAATAAATTTTATATTTAAAACTTTTCATGCTATGAAAAAAAATTATTAGTGCTAATTTATCATTTAGTGGAGGTATAAATGGAGCTCAAAAAAAAAAAAAAACCCCAAAGTATAGAGTGTTGAAGAATTAATTCTTTTTGGAATGAATCCGCCATAAATTGAGTTAAATTTTATTTTAAAGTAAATGAATTCTTTTTTTTTCGATCAAGTGAATTTATTTCTTAATTTACCAACCATATAATGCGAATGGTAATTTATACTCAACCCTTCAGTAATTAAAAAAAAAATTTATTTCTATTCAGTTAGTTAGAAAAAAAAAATTCCATTCAGTGACTTAAAATCCATTTTCTTCCGTTCATTACTTTATAATCGATTCTTTTAACATACATTCACTTAAAATAAAATTTGTATCGTTTAGTGAAGTAGTTCAAAGTTTTATTGCTAACGTATCATGATTTTCAGAGATTACGATAATTGGAAATTTACACACAGAGAACAGATACTTTGTGACAACCGAATTTGTTGCCAACCGAATTTGTGTAGTTACATGTACTATCACATTATTCGATTGTAGCTGCAGATATTTGTAGTTATATCGAAAGAGTTCTCAGATCCTGAGAACGTTTTCCTTTAAAATACTCAGATTCTGTGGACCATTATCAATAGAATAATCGTCAGACTCTTTTCCTATAGTAAAGAAGACAAAAATTTTGTTTGGGCATTTTAAAGGTCCTCAAGAAAACTCTCTGATTTTGAAGATTTTTTCCTTACAGGAAAACCCTTTGATGTTAAACAACTTCCAACAGGAATGCCCTCTGATTGTGTGGACTTTTTCCAATGAATAATACTGTGAAGTTAAGGATTTTTTAGAATCAGAGTATTTCATAGAGCAAAAAATACTCAAATTTCAATGGGTTTCCTATAGGAAAGAGTACCCCGATCTGGTAGCTTTTTCTATAGAAAGGGTCTTTTGAATCTTAGGCTTCACTTTAGGAAAAAATCTTCAAGATTTGAGGGTTTCCTTTAAGAAAATTTCCCAAAAATCTGAAGATTTTTTTTGGAAAATAATTCTCAGAATTGAAGGTTTTCTTTTAAGGTGGATAGTTTCAGATTGTGAGGGTGCTTTCTAAAGGAAACAGATTTTTGAATTCAAGAGTAGAAAATTGTATGTTTTTACAAAAAAAAAAAAAAAAAATATAAATTTTATAAGGATAAACAATATTCCAAACCGAAGGACTTGTACTTGTCTCAAAATCTAAGCGTGTTTTAGGAAAGTAGTATCATACACAAAACATTATTATCAAAAAAAATCCATGCTGAAATCTTAATTTTTTTTTTAAATTTTTACTTTTGTAAATCGAGGATTTCCTTAAGGAAATTAAGGAATTTATATGCCCTGGCTTGCAGGAGGGGACTGCATTTGGGCTCATGTTTCTTTGAGGACCTGGGTGATTTGGCTGATATCGATATCGGCCGACTTAGGGGATTTTTGAGGCAATCGGTATGGTTCAACGTGGTAAGCTAGTGTTATAATTTTTACTAGCTTCCGTGGTATCACAAGGGACTTTATAGTCTAAGTAAGTCTGATTGGCAGGCTACCACTTCTACCTAACCCAACCTATGGTTAATCACGAATCTTTGGTTATTTTGAGACAAGTTATCAGATCTTAATTATTTATTTTCTTTAAATATTCAAAATGAGAAAAATTTACACTTTGTTTTTTATTAATAGTACGCTAAAATACTTGCTTTTCAATCACTGATCGGTAAGAAATCGATTTTATATCAGTGAACGGCAACAAATTGATTTTAAGTCAATTTACTATACGGTTTAATGAAATCTATGGTTCGAATTAAACGATTGATAAAATAAAAATAAGCAATTTCTTTTTTCCCGTTTGATTTTTTTCTGTTCACTTAATTTGATAAATTTAATTCCTTTCAAAACAAATTGAACGGAACTAAATGCGAATTAAATCCATTCAATGATGGGTCATTTATGATTTTATGCCTCGAATATCAATTCAAAATTCATAAACTTAATTAATGTCTAAAATGTCAAACATCTGTATATACAAAACTTATTTAACTTAAATAAAATTTTCAATTGAATAGAAATATTAAACAAAAGTTTTGGTGTCCTTAAAATAATTTGTCTGTTTTCATTTAATTTGTAGTTCAGCATATATTTTTTTTTACTTATTGATTATTACTGCATAACTCTCCTTACTTATAAAAAATGTCTTGCTAATTATTTATTTATTTTAGTCATTAACATAATTCATTAAATTATTTATGTACATTCCCTTATTTACAATATTTAACTAAAGCATAAAAACACTTGACATTTTTAGAACCCTAATTACTAAATAACTATTTACTACGTATATACATATAATTAAAAATTAACTTGCTATACAATAGTACGCTTTTGTAAAAAAAAATACAATAATTTTAAATTAAAAAAGGAAAAAATAATAAAATTAAAAACAAGAAAAGCAACTCATTTATTATTAAAGCTCATCATAACTAATTGCATCGAATATATTACTTCATACATAGCGTTGTCTTAATTTTAAATATTTATGGCATGAGAATAACATATACAAATGTTAAAATTACATTAAAGTTATTGTAGCAGAAGAACATTAAAGGTATCAAGCAAAAAAAAAAAAAAAAAAAAAAATAAACAAATAAATAAATAAATAAATAAATAAATAAATAAATAAACAAATAAATAAATAAATAAATAAATAAATAAATAAATAAATAAATAAATAAATAAATAAATAAATAAATAAATAAATAAATTTTAGTTATTAATAAAGGGGAAAAGTTTAAGTATTTAATATTTAAAAAAAGAAAAAAAAGTATTTTTTTATTTATTGCATTTGAAGACACCCAGTTGCCAGTTTACATGCAATAAATTTAACATGTTAAGATATATAAGTAAATGTAAAATGAGCAAATGAATGAGATAATTTGGGAAAAGGGAAAAAAGTAACGTTATAACGGCAAATACATCAAGTATGGCGACAATTGTTATTCAATTGATTGCAATGCAAAGTTTATAACATTGAAGAAGATTAATTAAGTTTAATTACAACATTGTCTGCAAGTTATTTTAAATCAAAATAATAAAAAAGTGTCAGCGGGAAAACACTAATTATATAAATGCTTCTTTATCCCTCGTAGTATTCGAAAACACTGACAAATAAAACATAGTTTAAAAAAAATTGAAGAAATCTCAAATATTATTTTAAAAATAACTAAAATTAGATAAAAACTGAAATAATTAAGTTAATCTACGAGGGGGGCGGATCAATAAGTCCGTGACTTTTCGAATTTCCCTCGTAGTAATATGAAATGCAACACTGCTTCCATCAAGTACCACCTTTAAGTAGACTACTGTCAAATTTTGAGCAAGTTCTGTCATTTTCTTTGCGTTTAACAGCTGTTTTTTTACAAATGGAAAAAAGTGAATTTCGAGTTCTCATTAAACTTAATTTTTTGCGAAAAAAACCGTCAATCAAAGCAAGGAAAAGCTTGCTAAATACTATGGGGATTCTGCACCATCGATTTAATTGATGAAAAAGTGTTTTACTGACTTTCGTCGTGGTCGCACAAGTACAAATGTCGCTGAATGTTCTGGACGGCCAATTAAGGTCAGTCAATACACCCGAAAATCTCGAAAAAATCCACGAAAGTAGAGATTGTTGATGCCATAGCCATTTTATATGGCAGTGTGGTTTCGATTTTAAATGATTAGTTCGATTTAAGAAAGCTGTCTGCAAGATGGGTGCCGCGTTTGGTCTCAATTGACCATAATGCACGGGTGCACAAGTGTGTAGACTCAATGGCAAAATTCCATGAATTGGGCTACGAATTGGTACCTCATCCGCCATATTCCCCGGACTTAGCCCCCAGTGACTGTTTCCTATTTCCAAACCTAAAGAAATGGCTCGGTGGAAAGAGATTGAGTTCCAACGATGAAATTATTGATCAAATAAATGCCTATTTTATGGACCTCGAAAAATCATATTTTTTTGAAAGGGATACAAACATTGGAGAAACGTTGAACTAAGTGTATTGAGCTAAAAGGAGATTATGTTGAAAAATATTTTTTTTTTTTGCATAAAGACTGTATTTCATTGAAAAATAATTTCATATAATTTAGATATATTTTGGTTACCCAGCAAATATAAATGGAAGTGATTCTTAAGGAATTAATTTTTCATTGATTCTAAAGTATCGTTTAGTTCTAATTTTTACTTCTAAGGAAGTTCTTTTTCACAACTTATAAAAATGTGATTTTTAATGAAATTAAACACTTTTCAAATCTATGACGCTACAAAAACTAAAAAATTTATTGTAGTAAAAGTTGAAAGCATTTCGAATAGAGATAAATAAGGCTGAATTTCCCGCTAAAATTAAACGAACAGTAAAACTCAAACTTTGTATAGGAAACAACAACAAATGTGTCAGTTAAATTCCCAGGTAGAAGCTAACGGGATATTGTGAAACTGAGGCTAAGGCTCGATTACTGATGTCCTGTAGAAATCGAAATTACAAATTCAAAATTTATTTGGGACGAACAAAAGATTTAATTTGTCACTAAACCACAAGAAGGGCTTTAGATGCAATGAAAAAGGATCATAAAAGAAAACTTCCACCCTATGACACCCCTATGTAAAAATCATTGGTTCCGATCCAAATTTTCACAACAACGGAATCAAAATCACTGCTTCTTTTTCTCTTCTTTTGCTACTTTTTTTTTGCTGCGTATATTTGTTTGCTGAATTTGCCTCAGTATTATACCGTCCAACATATACAGAAAAAATTTACAATTTATAAAATTACAAAATTCTGTTTGAACTATTGAACATCTTTCATAGAATATTTTTGTTAATACAATATAAATATTTTTTAAAAGGAATTTGTAATTACAAAAAACTATTTGTTATATTTTTTATTTTTAAAGAATTTTTATATGAAAAATAACAATTTACAAACATTTCAAACAAAAAATTGTTAGAAATTAAATTTAAATTTTATTAACTTAAAATTTTTTAATACTTTTTTCTGTGCGTTACAAGTTTTGCTTCAATTGAAATTACAATAAATACATGCAATAAAAAAAAGGACATTTGTATCGCGACGAACATCTTATAGAAAATCTGTGTAAAGTAGGATTGGGTAAAATATTCTTACATTTCGCTTCTTCTTTCTTAAAAGAAAAGTAAATATGCAAACTTTTTATTTATTTTTTTCAATAAAATTATTTCTTTAACATGACAAGTTTTTCCCCTGAGGTATTAATAACCTCTGAAACGATAATTTGCCTAATTGCTGTATTTCTTTAATATGTTGCTTTAAGAAAATGTTTCTAAACATGTTGCTGCAACATTTCCAGATAATTTTATTTCCATAAATCATCAAAATCACAAAACAACTCAAAATTTTAATTAAAATATGATTTCATGTTATTTTTAATAAATTATCCCATACACACCATGTGCGTAGCATTTGTTTACAAAACTGGTTCAAGAAGGTTTATAAACCTCCACAAACAAAAAAAAAAAAAAAAAACCAGAGGATGTTGCTACCTACAGGCCTATACGAAAAAAAAACAACAAAAAGTGTTAAAGAAAAACCTACATAAAATTTTTTATCTCTATTTGAGCACTTAAACGGTCAATGAACAACTTACATTCATCATAATTAAAAGAAAAATGTAAATTGAGTGTAAGTAACGAGTGTAAATAACGAGTGAAAGAGTCATTTACCATATTAATGTTTGCCACAAAGAGCGAATTGAGCCGGCTTTTTTTATTATCAAAACAATGCACAAACAAGCATTGTATACAGTGTTGCCACTTTGTGGATAATAATTTAAAAAAATTGGTGTGTTAAAAAATTCGTTGGATAATTTTGGGTGTGTTTTTGTGTAATTTCACTTTTTATCAATTTCCAGCTAACAATTGTTTATACTGATTTATTTACACAACAAGCATTTTTTTCAATGCCCCACGCTTAAAAATTGAGGTATAAGTCCCAGAGATTTTAAAATAGTTTTGAATGAAACATTTGTCATAAATTTCAAGTTTCTTGTAAATTAAATTTTGTTAACACTAAAATTATTTTATTAGAAATAAAAAACGTTATTTTATGTTTTTTTTTCGGTGTATGTTTAAGCTGGAAGTTTGGTATTGATTTGTAAAGATATTTGTTAAACTCTGGTGTGACAAAATCACCCAAAATGCAACGGGAAAGTGACAATTCATTTTGTTATGATTCATATATTTCTGAAACTAAAATTGTAAATTTTTTGCGGAATTTTTTTTTTGCTGTAGTATAAATTATACCAATTAAAAATTATGATAAATTTGCCATTGATTAGAAAGTTTTTTTTTCTTTAGCAGGAGAGTTGGTCTTAAAGATCAAATATGTGTATTAGGTTATCTTAATAAATGGCTTCGTTTCTAATTGGTGTTAATGAGTTGAATACGGGAAAAATAACTAAACATTTTTGGAGGCATCTTTAATCGCCTCCAAATGGTAACTTTTTACTAAAAAAAGAAACTTAAAAAAACTTGAATTTTAATTTTTCTTCTTTTTCATAAGAGTTGCGCAAATGAATCACAATTACTCAGCCAATAATGTATTTTTTCATCAGGACACCCTAATGTGCAAATATACATTTTTTTTGTATATAATTATTATATATTTCTTTTTGGTGTAATTTTATATGGTTTTGTTTAATTTTTGACCTACACCTGTATAATTTTTTAGTTTTACTACTGGCAACACAAAATTCAAGTTTTTATTTTTGCCACAGAGTCCATATTTCATTCAAAAAAACAAGGTATATTCTAGGTAAATCTATTAATATATTTAGAATTTATGACCAATTATGTTCAGCAATTTATGGGAATTTTTCAATAGATAAAAGTAACCAAGGCGTATGAGTGTTGCCTTCTAGTACTAATCTAGCATCACTCATACGTCTGTAGTATACATACATATCTAGTTTAACTTAACACTGGGAGACAGCTATATTTATTATATACAAAAAAAAGTATTACAAAATTTTAAGTACCCAGGTGAAAATGATCATATATCATCATATATGGTGTCATGAATGAGCATATATGGTTTCATGTATGAGGTTATATATGCTCATATATATCATGTATGTAAGCATATATGGGCAAATACATTCAAAGAAGAAGTAAATATATATGGAGGCGGTGTATACGGACCTAGGTTAAGAATGCACTTACCTCTAGGCAAATATTCAATTATATTTGCTGCAGAATTATATGCTTTCTATACAGCAACGACCGAACTTCTGGAAAGGAATCTTGTGGGAACAAAGATAAATTTAATGTCGGACAGCCATGCTGTTATAAAGGCCTGAAAACCCCCTCTATTACCATAAATCAGTGCTAGAATGCCATAATGCCCTCAACCAAATACGAATAATAAGGCAACACTTATTTGGGTATCCGGTCACAGCGGGCATGAGGGTAATGAAATTGCTGATGAATAAGCGAGACTTGGTGCGGAGCTGCCATTTATAGGCCCGAATCCTCAATTTGGTTTCACGAAAAAGGACATCACAAATATTATATCGGACCTGATCAAGACGAATTCAATTGAATATTGAAACAAACAGAAACCACTGAAACATTCAAAGAAGTTTTTATCATGCAATGAAAAGAGGAGCAGAGAAGCCCTTTAGATGAACAGACCAAATATAAGACTCCAATGCGGAGCACTTACAGAACACTATCCATGCAATTATATCCTAAACAAAATGGGACATGATCGAGATACGACATGCAGATATAGTATGAAAGATGAGAAGACCATGGAGCATGTAATAGCTAAATATTCTGCCTTTGCATACCAACGCTTTATAACATTTGGCAGACCTGATATCATGGAGGAACAATACAAGAAACTGGAAGTGAAAAACATTGTACTGCTACTCAAGGCTGCACTGGGGAACAACTGAAGAAAATACTAGAGGTTGTACAATAGATCTACTTGGTCGCGGTGCTGGAGATACAAACTACTTAACCCAAGTACATCGTAAATATATATGATATTATAAATGGAAATATATGATACCCTCTAATTTCGAATCCGAAGATATATGCACATATATGAGATCATGTACGGTCTTATATTGAACTATGCATGAACGTATATGATCATGCTTAATCATATATAATCATATATTTTCATATATATTTTGATATGCTCATGGGTACTGAATATTTAAGTTTTTTTTTTTCTTAAATTATAAGGACTTTTTTCTATAGAAAGCTTTAAGATTTTGGGGGCTTTTGATATAAAAATCTTTAAAAATTGATAAGATTCAAAAATTTTTAAGAAATTGTTTCAATAGAAAAAATTTCAAATACTGAAGATTTTAACCTAAAACACACCGCTTTATACTAAGAAATGTTTTCTACAGAATTATAAATACAAGTGTGAGGCTTTTTTACTTAGACAAAGAGAGGCTTTTATTAACATAAAACCTTAAAAATTTGCATTAAGTTTTTATAAATCGCTCTCATTATGCATAAAGAAGTACTCAAATAATTTAATTTCGGAGACTTTTTATTTAAAAAAAATTTAGATTTTGCCATCTCTTAATTTTAAGGAACTTTTCTTAGAGATATCACCCAGATATTAAGAACTTTTCTAAAAGAAAAATCTTAGGTTATGAGGAAATACAAATATTACAAGTTAAAATAAATTTATAAATCTAATATGGACATTTTTGTGTAATTTTAACAATTATCGATGTGTAATTTTGAATTTCTATAGTGGCAACATTGACTGAAACAATGTTGTTGGGTATTTTGAGTGGCAACATTTGAGTGAATAAATATTTGAGTTTTGTGTGTAGTAAGAGTTTTGCTTAGGTCTTGTATGGATCATTTCTAGTAATGTCTAACTTAGTAGCTAACTGATGGATACACGAAACGGTTTGTTAGATACGGATTGTAAAAAATTTTATACAATAAAGAAAAAATTGTTTTGTAAATTAAAATTGTAAAAGAAATTTTAAACGAAATTATGGATTTTCTATAAATATTTATATACAAAAAAAAATCAATAATTAAAATATTGAAAAAATTGGTAGATTTTTTTTAAATTCCTCAAAAAAAAAAGATTTTAAAAAGTTGTTAAGTATCTTTTGCTATGTGTTTTTATAACAGAAAAACCAGATGTTACAATTCTGTTCATCATGCATGACTACTACTAAATCGCCAAATGTCAATTGGATTTTACGGTTGTATAGAATTTAAAAACTAAAAGAAAATTTATATAAAAAATAAAAAAAAAAAATTGCAATACCAACAGTATAAAAACACCTGTGCAGTGAAGTTGAACTTCTGAAGTTTTTGTACATATTGCATATTGAAATATTTGTGCGTACAACTAACGACATTAATCAACAAAACGCAAAGTGAATATAAAAAACAAAAATTGTAAATCAAAATTTTTCAAAACCAGTATATCCAAGTGGATACTTATAAAATTATAAAAATAATAACTAAATTAAAAAAAGAAGAAGAAAAAAATTTATACATATGAAAACATAAAAATTAAACTTAAAACATTAAACGACCTTGCAAAACAATTTTCTTAAAAAATAATTGTAAACAAAATAATTGCAGTTTTACAAAAAAAAAAAAAATAATAAAATTCAATGCTATTTAAACAAATGTTTCATTTCAATGATTTTCTCAACATCAAAATACTAATTTAATTATATTAATAACCAAAAAAAAAAAAAATTATAATAATTACAAATTATTCAACACGTTATTTATACAAAACAAATGCAATTAATTTAATATTAAATTCACACTATAAAATATCTTACATAAAGATTTATCTTGTTTTTGCTAAAATATTACACACTTTATGGATTACCTTCATTTGGATATATTTTTTTTTATTTTCTTTGGGTGATTAAATAATACAAACATTTTTTCAACGAATCATCTTTATTATTTTTGTCTTCATCGTTTTTGAAATTCATCTACAACACTAGCTAACAAGGTAAGTCATCAACATTTTTAAGGTTTTTCCTTTCTTCTTTAATTTTTTTATGAAAAAAATATTAGTTATTTAACTTTGAATTTTTATATACCATAATATCACTCGGAACTCTTAATATATTTTTAATGATTTTCCATTACAAGGGCAAGGAAGTTCTGGCATCTATGTTCTTATTTAATCTCTCTATATATAAAGAAATAAAGTTACTGACTGACTGACTCACTCATTCAACATCGCCCAGCCCAAACTGCAAGAAGTAGGATTCTGAAATTTAGTATGTAGATTCCCCCTCCGGCGTAGACATTCGCTAAGATGGTTTTTTGGAAATATCCTTCGGAGAAGAGCAAGACGATGGCAATCCCCTTTAGGTAGAAACTTGAAATTTCAAATATGCTTTTCTTGCAGTATGTGCTAATCCATTGATAAAGTAAATTTTTAAAATTTTGGCCACTGACGTGATAAAAATGGGCGTTTAGAGGGTGAAAATTCTCCCCCTTAATGGCCTGCAACCCGTTAAGGGGGACCTAGGAAGTTAAAACTTAGTTAGCAGGCTCCTTCTCCAGTGTAGATAACAGTTAAGATGTAGTTTTTGAAAATCCAACGGAGAGGGGCAGAATAGGGAAAAATTCTCACCCTTGACGTCCTGCCAAAACCGCTGGAGCTGGTAAGTTGAATTTTGGAACATAGGTTCCTCCTCTGGCGTAGGCATTCACGTATGTCAGATTTTTTGCATTGATTACGGGGAGGGGCAAAAAGGTGAATAGTCCCCCCCCCCTTAACGGACTGCCCGCACAGATTTAGCTGGAAAAATTGGAAATATTTATTAACTGGAGTATGGGCTAATTTATAGTAAAAATGGGGTTTAAAGGGTGAAATTTCTCCCCCTTAACGGCCTGCCCAAACTGCTGGACTTAGGAAACTAAAATTTAGTATGCAGGTCCTTCTCCAGTGTAGCCAACAGCATATTTTATCATACATGGGCTTGTATATGATCATGCATAAGCACGTTGATATATATTCTCATATATGACCATACCATCTTCGATACGAAATATAAGGGTAAAATTTTTAACATTTATTTTAAACTGATTTATCATTTGTTTTTTTCTGACAATTTAAAAATAACAAAAATCAGTTGATTTAAATCAAAAGTAAGTAAGCCGGTTTTTAAATGAAATATAATTTCATTTAAATGTTATTTTCTATTATTTTAGCTTAGAAACTTTTTTAGGTGTATTTACAAAAACTTCCGAGCCCTATTTATTACAATTTAGTCTATTTTTATTTGATGTGTTTATTTTTTTATACTTAATTTGTTGAAATTAAAATTTTTTTTTCCATATTTCATATTATTTATTGGATCTTCACTTTTAAAAACTGTAAACTAACAATAATTATCCAAATCTTAAAACTAAATATTAATTATTAAGTCCAGCCAGTGCCAGACTGATGTTATGTGGTTTAACTGAGACCATTATTTCTCCTTATTATTAGCGGACCAGATCCGCAGTGTCCCTCTTTCTAAGACGCTGGTGGCCGTGATTATTAGTTAAGTTACGGGCTAGTATGTTGGGGTGTGTTTCCAGTTTTGTTAAATAGCGTTGACAGTGTCGAATAATTTCATCTTTGACCAGGGGTACATTCAGGTCTTTATGTATGTTGTAATTCCTAACATACCAGGGTGCGTTCGTGATCGTCCTCAAGAATTTATTTTGCATTCTCTGAATTTTCCCTATATTGGACGCAGAGGCAGTATCCCAGAGCTGAATTCCGTAGCACCATATGGGTTTCATGATCGAATTTTAATGAGTAATTTGCAGTCCAGGCCTAGTTTAGAGTTTTTGCCAGTAAGCCAAGCGAGTTGAGCAGTTTTTAGCCTCATCTGAGTTATTTTCGCATTTATATAATTTTTCCACGTGAGTCACGGTCAAGGTGAATTCCGAGATATTTCACACATGTGTGTTGGGGTATATTCAGATTATTCATTTTAATGGGTGGACACGTCTCTTTTCTCAGTGTGAAAGTAATGTGGATACATTTCTGTTCATTCACCTTAATTTTCCACTTATCCAACCAAGCTTCCAATTGTAAAATGTGAGTCTGTAACATTCTAGACGCTATTTTTGAGTCATCGTGGACACTTAAGATTGCAGTATCGTCAGCGATAGTGGATGTGTGGGTATTAATATCTAATGGCATGTCTGAAGTATAAATGATATATAACAGAGGAACCAAAATGCTACCTTGTGGAACTCCGGCTTGTATATCTTGAGGAGAGCTGACAAAACTTTCTTCAGCAAGAGTGAATTTTCGATTTGTTATATAGCTTTCAAATAGCTTGTGAGTATTTGTTGGTAACAAAAGATTTATTTTAAACAGTAGACCTTCATGCCAAACCTTATCGAAAGCCTGTGAAACATCGATAAAAAGGGCAAAGCAGTATTTTTTCTTCTCGAACGTTTTTCTGACAACAGTAACTAGCCTGTGGGATTGCTCAATGGTGCTGTGTTTTAGCTAGTTTTAGAGGAAATTAAAATTTAATGATTATAACAAAAAATAAAATATTTATTATAAAGATTGATACCCCAGATTAAATAAGTAAAGAAATGTCAGCAAAACTTAGAGCTAAATAAAAAAAAAAATTAGTATACAATTTTACATAAGTTTAACAAGTTAAAAAAAAAAGAAATGTCAGCAAAACTTAGAGCTAAATAAAAAAAAAAATTAGTATACAATTTTACATAAGTTTAACAAGTTAAAAAAAAAAAAATTTCATTACAATTTACGGAAAATTACCGTTAAAACAAATGTATATGCGGTTAAAAAAGGCGATGAAGGTAAAATAACTAAACGTTTAGTTATTGTTTACTGTTAAAAACAGCTGAGAAATGCAGTAAAAATAATTAACAATTTCGTAAAAAGATCTTTTCTTTTTTAAAAAATAACATATTAACCCATTTCGGAGCTACATACAGCGAGTAAGAAATTTTTGATATCATATAAGATATAATGGTTGTATCTAATTTCATCTGCCATTTTTCGGATAATTCAAGATCTTACTAAATTCCCAAATATATTACTGGATTTAATTTAATCTGCCATTTTTCGGATCAATTAACATCTACTTAATCCTCAAATATATTGATGGATTTGATTGGATCCACCATTTTTACAATGAAAGTACCCTAAATTAATAGGAAAATATTTTTTCCACTATAAATTGAGTAAATTTCCTTTGTGTGTTTAAACTAAATAATTATACACATTATGTGTAAAAATGTAAACACAAATTTTCCAGATTTACATTAAAATATTTATTTAAATTGTTCTAACATAATACTAATTTTTCTCAATTCAATTAATTCACTCATCATTAGTCATATTACACAAAAATTAATAAAAAATTTGAAATTAATATTTAGAGTGTATTTAATTTATTTGTTTTGATAATAAATTTTATTAATATTACTTATATTTTCTGGGTTATATTATTAATTAGCCTTAACATTTTTTTAATAAATTCATTAAAAAACCAAGATAAATTTAAATTGTCTCCAAGAGATTATATAACTAATGTTTATATCTTTACTGAAATTTCTTTGAATAAAATACCACAACAAAACCATAATTATGAATGAATTTTTATTATAATGACATGTGTTTAAATTAATAAATTCAAGTCAAATTTGTGTGACTAAATTAAGTTTATTACTAAAATCATTTAACAAGTGTATGTTAATTTATTTTCAACAACTTCTTCGGATTCCAATGAATGAGTATTTAAAACAAAGCCTATGAATTCATTAATATTTATAATATAAATAAGATTATTCAAATATTTGTAATTAAAAAAAAAAAAAATAAAAAACAAAATAAAAACATTTTTAATTTTATTTAATAGATTTTTAAACATTTTTAATTGATTTTAAATTAAGTATATTTAAAAAAATACATTTATAGAATAATTAAAAATGTTATTATCTTAAACATAATATTGTTTACATATAAAAGTTCCCACATTGTAGTTTTATTATAATTTAGCTTTTTTTTATTGTTTTTTTATATATTTTTTTTCTATCATATATTTTAATTTAAAAGTTGTGTTTTATCAAATTTATTATCAAATTTATTATCAAAACTCTTAGTTTATTTGAAATGTTGTTTATAATTTTTTATTAGTTAATTAGTATTATTTTTTTAATTTCGATTTTATTTAAACCAAAATACTTTGTATAGTCAAAATTAGATGACATTATTAATTAACGTTTTATCTTTTTTTGTAAGTCAGCTATCAATAATTTGTTCCAAATAGAATTAGCAGACAAACTAAGTATTTTAAATTGTTTTCATCTTGAAACAAATTTGTTTAAATGACCTTCAATTTAAAATAAAAAAAAACAAACTCATTACATTACCTTATATTCTTATAATATACTTTAAAAAAATTTTTATAAGAGTACCCTTAAAAAACTTAGGCAATTTGTGAATTTGTTTAAAAGCTTTAAGTGTTTTATTGCTTATCTTTAAATTGTTTTGTTTTTAAATTACTTATGAGGTAATTTTCTTCTGTGCTTTAATTAAATTTTATTATTGGAAAAGTCTTTATTATTATTTCCACATTAAATTTCATAAATATTCTATCACTCAAGTGGATACTTAAACGAAAATAGTATATTTATAATTATGATTACTGATTAAGTAGATTTGTATAAGCTTCTTAAGGCCTAAAGTGGTTTCATCAAAGCAAGTGTTTTTTTTTTTGGCTTAGAAAAATATGTAAATTTTTTGTGAAAATATTACTTAAGATAATAAAGATGAATAAAATTTAGCCCCTAAAGCATAAGATTAAAAAAAAATAAATTGTGTTAACAATATTTTTTTTCAAGTAAATCCAAGCTATATATTCACACAAAAATGAAAATCGCCACTGAAAAGATTTAAAATATTATAAGCATATTTATTTATGATCATGTAATTCTAAGCCGGTTAAACCATAGCCGTCTGTTTGTCCCTTGAAATGGCGATCAGCATTTGTTTGTTATCCTGCAGGACAGTTTGGTTTTGCGAATGAGTAAAATCTATTTAGCAGAAAAAAATGTATAAATGAAAATCTTAAGGTACCTTTAATTTTTATATACAAATTTGTGGTTATTTTAGGAAAATTTTATATTAACGTCTGGTGAATAAAACATTATATTTTTTCACCAGACGCCTGGAATATTAAATATTTAATATTCACCTCAAAAATTGTTTTTCAGCTCAAACATATTTTTCGCCCTAAAAAGTATTATCCCCTCAAAAAAATTTGTTTTTAATCAAAAAATTATTTTCACTTCAAAAATTTTTTTTTTTACCAAAAAATTATTTTCACACCCAAAAACGTTTTCACCACAAAAATTTGATTCACCTGAACAATGTTTTCTTAAGTTTATTTTTATATTATTTTGAACTGTAAAACGTTTTTGAATGTGAAAAAAAATATTTTAATGTAAAAATATTATTTTGAGGTGTTGACAAAAAATTTTTTTAAGGGTGAAAAATCTTGTAGATGGTGAAAATCTTTTGAGGTGAATATAAAATACTGGTATTATTTATTTCGAAGCGTGTGGTGTAAAATATTAAATTTACTTAAAAACATCAAAAATTAAGTTTTATCTTCTCATTTTTATGCTTTACTTTTTACCGCTGAATCGATTAAGCTCAATTTTAACACCAAACTGCTTGGAGTGATAATTATCAATCAGCTGAAGCGTGAGCTACATTACTTGGACAGAAGGATATCGTAAAATTGGATTATGAATATAAATAATTTATAGAGCCTTAGATCCATACTTTGATGTGTTAAATATTTAATATATTAATGATATACAAATTTTTATTATTTACCTGGTGTCAACAATACTTAAATAATGTAATACCCATTAAGCAAAGTTAAATTAATATATATGATCACATTTTAATTGTAATTTTAATTATTTACATTATGTAAAATAAAGGTAAACAATTAAAACATCTTAAAATCAAATGATGAATATATATAATTAATAGGGTCTTAGATCTATACTTCGATGTTTTAAATATTTAATGTGTAAATGATCAAATATCTATAAATTTTTATTATTTACATGATGTCAACAATACTAAAATAATGTTATACCCATTAAACAAAGTTAAATAACTATATATGAGCACATTTTAATTGTAATTTTAATTGTTTACATTATGCAAAACAAAGGTAAACAATTAAAACATCGTAAAATTGAATGATGAATGTAAATAATTTATAGGGTCTAGATTTATAATTATTTAATGTGTAAATTATTAAATATCTATACATTTTTATTATTTACCTGATGTCAACAATACTTAAATAATGTTATACCCATTAAACAAAGTTAAATAACTATATATGAGCACATTTTAATTGTATTTTTAATTGTTTACTTTATGTAAAATAAAGGTAATCAATTAAAAAATAATAATATAAATAATTTATAGGGTCTTAAATTTATATTTCTATGTGTTAAATATTTAATATATAAATGATTAAATATCTATAAATTTTTATTATTTACCTGATGTAAACAATAGTAAAATAATGTTATTTCCATTAAACAAAGTTAAATAAATATATTTAAGCACATTTTATTTGTAATTTAAATTGTTTACATTATTTAAAATAAAGGTAAGCAATTAAAACATCGTAAAATCGGATTATGAATATAAATAATTTAAAGGGCTTAGATCTTTACTTTGATGTGTTAAATATTTAGTGTGTAAATGATTAAATATTTATGAATTTCTATTATTTACCTGATGTCAACAATACTTTAATAATGTAATACACATTGAAAAAGTTAAATAACTAAATATTAGGATATGTTAATTGTAATTTTAATTGTATACATTATGTAAAATAAAGGTAAACAATTAAAAAATCGTAAAATTGGATTATGAATATAATTAATTTATAGGGTCTTAGATTTATATTTCTATGTGTTAAATATTTAATATGTTAATGATTAAATATCTATAAATTTTAATTATTTACCTGATGTCAACAATATTTTTATAATGTAATACTTATCAAACAAAGTTAAATAACTATATATGAGCACATTTTAATTGTAATTTTAATTGTTAACAGTATGTAAAATAAAGGTAAACAATTAATACATATTAAGTTGATTTAATTTACCGACCATGAAAATGTTGGCTTAAAATAATAAATTTCATACATTATGTCAAATATGGGCTAAAAGTTTGAAAACTAGTAAAAAAGTATTCACCATCGAATATATTTAGTTATTATTTGTTGATATAGTAAATGGTGGATTGAGACTATTTATTACTATGTCAGGAATAGATAAGTAATTCGATAAACTTTATTAAATATTTAAAATACTTAAAAAAGACGAAATATATACATATTACTTGTAATTATTTACATAGTTTCCAAAATAAGTAAATAATTTAAAAAAACACTAGAAATACTAAAATAACTTAAATATAATTTATATATTTTATTTTCTTAGAATAAATAATTTTAGTTTTATAATAAAATTTAAGTTTTCGTTAAGGTAATCTTTACGTATTTTCAATTAAACCAAATTTCCTGTTAGTTGTTTGCTTCGAAAATAAAATTCTATCTAAAAAATATTATTTTCAATTAGTTTTTTTTTTTTTTTGTGGAAAAAAAAATCAATACCCCAATCACGTTCTAAATTGTTGTAATATTTAGTTAGTAAGCAAAAATAAATTAAATATTTTTGAAAATTACCAAAATTTTCTAAATACTTAGGGTTTTTACATACACTACAGGTACTTTGGCCGGATATAAAGACAATATAATTGTTTATAAAACAAGAAAAATGAACATAAAACATTGTATGGATATTGCTGTACTTACAAATATGTATCTTAAAGAAAAAACCATGTACTTGTAACCTGCTAACAGTTATATACTTATACAATGCCTTAATACGTGAGTAAATTTGTATCTCACAATAATCACAGGTGTATCCCTTGGTTTTCGAGACAAATGTACGTGCTTAAAACATTTAGCGCCTTATTGTTAAGAAACTACTAAGGCCAGTTAAAATGAGTAAAATCTGTTCTTACTTTCAATTGTTAGGGATTTTTAAAGATTTTTATATTTTGAGTATCACATTTTTTTTAAATCTAGATTATACGAGTAGTTATAATGGCAGGATTTGCGGTTGGTCAATTTAATATGCTGAACATGTTTTCTATAGATGACAATATAATAAGAATTTTTGAAAACAAGAAGAATTAAAGAAGTAAACATTTTGAAAACCCTTTGTATGTATAGTTTTGAAATGTATTTTTTTTTACAAGGACGTATAATAAATCTTATGTATAAACAAAACTTCTTACCAAGTATTTTATAATAAAGTATACTATTTTGTATTTTTAATATTAACATGACAATAACAAATTATGATCTTAATAGAAAAACATATGAAATTAACATATTATGATGGTTATAAATTGACAGCACTTAAGTGGACTTTTTATATAGAATTGAAATTAGAACTCCAAGCACCTTTTATCCATCATATATAGATTATTTGGTATTTCTGACCCAATTTGCCTAAATATTGCAATTAAGAGTTATCAGTTTATGACCATCAAAATGTGTTGGCTATATTGACGAATAAGTTTGATGTGTTGACTTGATTTATGGTGTTATAGAAAAGTCATAATATAAAAAAATATGGCAAAAATGTTATTAAATCAATTGAATTCGCGCTTACCTACTGTTAGCAATATGTCAAATACTTAAAAGGTGTGTCACGCTTTAGCTAATTTATTTGCACATAAATAGAGTTTATATACGTACTTTCCATTTTATTTTAATTAAAACGGATTTCTAAATAAATAAAAACAAATATTGATAAACAATTATAAAATTGTTATAGAATTTAATTAACCCCTTAAGGGTTATGCCACTTTGTAATGTCACGTTAAAAATAACCTACTTTTTTATATAACTAATGGAGTTACTAATGCCCATAACCAACATTCAATATATTGGCTATAATATAGAATTCTAAAAATTCTCATTGAGTTAGGAAAATTTATCATGAGCTAGAATCCATTTAAGGTTTTAAGCTATACTGTGTTCCGCAGCCGAAGTATAACGCATAAATCGACCCATCGTTATTAGGAAGTAGTTAGTTTAGCCTACTCACCTGCCGATTATTCTCGTGAGTTACCTAGAAATATTTGCTAATTATATTTTGAACATTTTTCCCATTTTCACTATTTAACTCGACTCATCTGCCGATTGTTCTCATAAGTTACTTAGAAATATTATTATTAATCATATTTAGAATCTTTTTCCCATTTTTCCCATTTTTCCCATTTTCACCATTTAACCCATCTCACTTGCCGATTATTCTCGTGAGTCACTTTCTGGCATCTTTGAACCATCTACGAGAACATAAATTTACCCAAAGATTTCTAGCCAAAGAACAGCTGGCAAGTTTCGTTGCTTTAGTTCGGTATGATGAACCATTTTCAGATTTCACTTATTTCTATCGTTCTGGTTGAATTTTCCGTTTTTATGTATTCAGGGACTTATAGTAAAATTTCACGGCGAATATTTTTGCGGAACATTTTAATTCCTTAAATCCCTGTTTTAATGGTGTTTTTTACTCTTTTTTAAAAGAAGGGCAAAAAGAGGATTAACATATTCTACAAAAATGTTCTCCGTAACATTTTACATAAATTTGGTCAACACTTCATATTATTTAAACATAAGCTTTACTCAATTTTCTATGCCGATTGACAATACAAAATTTGCATTTGGGGGAAACTTTACCTTCCCCTAAAATTAAACCCAGATGTAAACTTTCAAAACGCCGATAAAAGTGTCTTTGTTTTTTTGTCTCCTCTATCAAAATTTATAGGTCGGTCCTTGTTATTTTGGAAAAAAATTTAATTTTGTTTTACAGTGTAATTAAAGGAAGTAGACCTTTTACAAACCTACCCCCATAAAATTTTCCCCGGCTGGAACACCAAACTGCACTACAACTTTCTAGCCGGGTTAGGCTCCTAAATGTTGGTCAATCTGTTAGATTTTATGTTTTACTTTTTGAATTGATAGGACTCATTCAACAATGGTAAACCTTAAAAGGGGAGTAAAATTGGGGTAATTTTTCGCCTTTAAAACGTTGTTATGTGTGTGTAGAAAATGGGGACCCGTACCGTGATGGGTAAAAACTAGACCAGTTCCTAAAATACATTTCACAAATTAGGTGAAAAGAGGACCGGTTACTAAAGCATCTACCACGTGGCCGGTTTAAAAAATAATAACATGTTCTTTAAGACCAGTCCTGTGACATGACACAGAGGGCAATCGACGTTATCCTAGGACAAGCCCATGTTAAAGTGACCGGTCCCTATCACAATGAACCGGACATGTGAAAGGATAGATCCTTTTCTCGCAGGGTAGGTCTTACGCAAGAAATTGACAAAAATCGTTAACTTGGACTACAAAAAATATATGTAGATAAGTTAAAGAAATTTATTTTTACCGAATAAAATACGTTAAAAAAGTTATAGAGTAAATTTTAATTAATTTTTTTTGAGAGTTAACGAAATTTAACAATGTAACTTCTGAGTTTGGCGAAATCTCTATATAGCGACTTGATTAAAACATCGATCGATTTAAATTTTTTTGAATAGAGTGCGTCCTTAGAGCAATTTGAATTTATGTGCCAAATTAGTTTGACGGACGGACGGACGGGTGGATGATTATAATATAAGATGAATTATACTTTCATTAATTTTGGAAATTGCAATCATTAGCACAAACTCAATATACCCTGTACCACAGAGTGCTGCTGCATATAAAAAAATTAAACATTTGACCATATCCGAAAATTAAAGGTATATGGCCGTATATGGTTATATATGCTCGGATGTTATTTATGCATGCTCATACGTGATCATATACGGCCATACACCCTTAAACTTCGGATCCCAAGATATATGCTCATATATGATATAATGTATGGTTATATATAGAACCATGTATAGACGTATATGATAATGTTTGCCCATGTATGATCATATATGTTCATATATATTTCGATTTTTACATGGGTTATTTTAAAAAATGTTGATGTATTTTGATAAAATTAACATCAGGTAATTAATTAATATTTTTATTTTTTAAAAATATTTCTCTATAATTTGTCATCATATATTATAATTTATATTTTTTTTTCCTCTTAATACATTCTATTTAAAAACAAGTTATTTTTGTACAAGCATTTCATCATAGTGTTAATTTTAATAGAAAAAATAATTATATAAATGTTTATTAAAAAGATTTAATAGTTTTTCATTTAAAACAACACTATTATAGATTTAAGTATTTAGTAATAAAAGAAAGTGATTTTTTATAAATACTTTTATAGTTTTTCTTTGGTATTTTAACCATTATTTAATCTTTGAATTTGCTACTTAATTTTACTTTTTTTTTATTACTATGATTTACCGCAACATTAACTACATTTATTTACCAAAGAAATTTTTTGTAAAAAAAAAGAAAATTTTTAGTATTATTTATAAACAAATTGAGGTTAGGTTTTACTTAAAAAAATTCAATTAATTTGGTTTTAGTTAAGCAATTTAAATATTTAGATACAATTATAAAAAGTCTTAATTTAAAACAATTAACAACCGTTGAAACTAATTTGATTAATTTTTTTTTTTAAATCTAGGACAAAATAAACTGGTTGTTAAATCAATTAGTTTATGTTTTTTGTAGTTTAACATTTTTATTTAAATTTTAGTTATTATTAATTCTTGGTAAATTTTATATTAGTCAGTTTTTTTTATACAACGAACTGCTTATTTTAAAATATAATTAAAAATTCCCCAAAGTAAACAACTTTGGAATGTTAAATACAATGAAACCGGTAACCGCAGTAAATACTGTAAATTAATAATAATAAATAAAGTTAATAAAGATAGTTAACAAGGCAATGTAATTGTTTAAAAATTGCTCATAATTTTATTTAAAAATAAAATGATGAATCAGTAGGGTAAATACATAAATAAGGGAAGAGAAATGGCAGTAAATAGTACGAAAGTTTAGTAAAGACTAAAGACTTTAGTAAAGACACTGTATTATAGGTAAACTACAAACGAGAGTTTTAAATTCAGTTGAGCCAGATCTTATACCCCTAACGAAGTAACATGAAGGAACAAAAATAATAACACTTGTAACATTTAAACCGCTCAATACTATTGATTCAATATTATTGATTCAATTTTGACATCAAGGTTGTGATGATATCGGAATATGTTTTGACCAAAAATCAGTAGCCATGTGCACTTAATAGGCGCCTGATCGCCACTTAAACGGTCATTCTTCAAGATAACATAAATTCTTTGTCATTTCCCAGACCCATATTTTGAACAGTAGAAAACGAAAATAATATCTTTGTTAAAAACTTTGCTAATTTTTATATTTTCTTTTTCTTACAAACTTTTTTTTACAGCCAACATTAATAACTCAATTATCTTTATAACTTTAATGATAGCGTTTGTAGGAAATGAAGATGATCTTGAGTTTTAACCATAAAAGTATAACAATCTAGATTATTTTTTTGTAACTTTAATAAAAATATAGTAACGTTGTGATGCTTTTAAGGTTAAAAGCTTAAATATTAACCGAGAGAAAATCTTTAATAATGATCTTCTAAAAAAGTTTATAAAGCGTATGAGAAAAAGAAAGGGAAAATAAACCAAAACAATTGATAATAAAAACTAAAAGTGAAATCTTTGAGAAAAAAAAACAAACTGTCTTAATTATGAAAGTAAAAATATGAAAATATAACATTAAATTTATTTAATTACAACACGCAATAGAGTGACATTATATGAATAAATACATTGTTTTATATTTAATAGAGAGATAATGAATAAATATATTTTTTTTTTACAATTTTTTTTGCTGCAAAACCTGATAAACCGTGAGAAATTTTATATTGTTAAAGATTTTTGAAAAATATTTTGTTGAAATTACTTAATTTTAAATTGTTTACCTATTGTTGACATTGTGTAAAAAATTTTTCATTTCAATAAGTAAAAAAATTATTTTAATGGTAAGCATAATTCGTGTATCATGGATATTCTGAATTTAATTTAATTATTTACATATTGTTGACATTATGAAATATTTAAAAATTTTAAATTTTACTTTTGATAACTTTTTATCTATTTTTGACAGAGTCTAAGCTATGATAATGTGTTAATTTTTCATATATTATTTTATGGTTTATATGATTTAATTGTTTACATCTTGTCAACAATAGTAAAGAAATATATAATATTGTATAAAATAATTTATTGATCATAAATATTGAAAAAGTTGAAAAATAATAATTGCTTACACCATGTCAACAATAGGTAAATAATTAAAAAAAAACAAGTTGAAGTGAGTTATATAACACGAATATGCTGCAAACTATCTAATATTAATTGTCTACATTACGTCAACAATAGGTAAATAATTTTTAAAAGAGGTTAAATTATTTAATACACCTAAAATTGTTAACAAATTGTACTTTTAATGGAGCACAAATTCCAATTACTTTTTGTGCTCTTAACAAATAAGCAGAAAATATAATTTATTTATCTTGTATTTTTTTTTTTGAGTTTAAAACTATTATTATTGACACTATGTAGACATTAAATATTATTTAATTTTTAAGCACATTTCTAATAAATAAATCATCTATTTTAATAACTTATTGTTTATCTTTTATTATGTTTTATTTAATTGTTTACATAATTTAATTTTTTACATTTTGTCAAAAATAGTACAAAAATTTTATATAATTGTAAAAATATTTTATTGATAAATATTGATAAACTTCAAAAATATGAATTATTTACATCATGTCAACAATGCAAAAAGTATTATCAAAAGCAGTAAATATAAGTTATATAATACTAATATGCTGCAAACTATGTAATATTGATTGTCTACACGATGTCAACAATAGGTAAATAATTATCAAAATTGTGCACATGATTCCTTACATACGAAATTATTAAAATGGAACCCAAATTCGAATTATTTTCATTGATATTAATAAATATATATATATATTTTTAATTTTTCTAACATTTCTACTTTTTTAAAAGTCATTTCTAATACTTCTTTTCTCTTTAAATTTATTTACAATTTTACAAAATATTAAGTTGTGTTAGAACTATTTTATATATCCTTTTTAAGGCAACTTTAACAGTTAAACATTTAGAAGCTCTATACATTGTGTTAGTTTTAAATTTATCTTAGTTTCATAAGAAAATTTATAGAAATTCAAGGAAAAATGATAAAAAATTGTTTGGCATGAAAGTAACCCCATTTTGACTTCAAACAAAAAAGACCCAGCCTCTATAATGAGCCATCAAAGAAAAAAAAGGGTTTTGTTTAGGATTATAACATGCCTACTTATTAACAAATTGAAAAGATTCTATAGAAAATAAACAAGATAAAATTAATGATACAAAAACAAAAGTGTGAAAATTACATTATAGGCAGATATTTGTTAAAATAATTGGCTTAAGGAAAAATTTAAAAGAAGCACAACAAACCCATCAAAAAATATATCCAATTTCAATATAATTACTGAGATTATTTTTATTATCCCAATAATTGTACTTTATTAATAGTTTACAAAAAGGCTTTTTAATAATTTCATTGTAACTATAATTTAATTAAAATTTATTTTATTATTATATTACTCTTTTGTAACATCCAATAATAAACTTTAAACCCATTGTACAAATTTTATAATATTTGTTATATGTTCATTTACACTTCTGACACTTTAACAAAACATTATTTAGCAATGACTCCCATAGAGCCCATTAAAAATGAAAAAAAAAAAAAATAAAAATAAATTCTATCAAAACTGCAGTATAAAACAAGAAAAAAGCTCATCATTAACAGGCTGGTAGCTGTTGGACAAATTGTACAACAATTTTTGCTTTTTTGTAGAAAACTAAAGTGTCAGTTATTTTGCCGGCTACTCAAGTGTCAAAATGAAGGACATTTTTTATATAAAATATAATATTTATAGTTACAGAAATAACACTGATTAAAAAACTAAAAGAAAAAAATTTGTACCATATTATAAAAAAAAACATAAAAACCAGGATATTCTCACAGAAAAAAAATTTTATAAGCTCAATTAAACTTGCATGTCGAGTGTACTGCAACAAAAAAGTATATAATGAGTTTTTTTTGTGCTTTTACCCATTGGAACGCAAATGACATACAAAAAAAAAAAAAGGAATGAGAAAGAAGATTAACTGCATATAATGTCCATATTGAATTTTTTTTTTGTTTTCGTTTATACCCTAAACTTTCAACTAATTAAACTTGAAATACAATTATATATAATACGAGAATATTTGAAAGGAAAGAACGATAAAAAATCACAACTAAAAACTTCCGTTTTCACAGGTTTTTGCTTTACATTTTGTAGAAAGTATCAATTTCATTAAACAATTCAAAGTAAATTTTTCGTTTTGTAAAACTTTATTCCCAGGTGTAAAAGTTTTTTGTCATATAAGCAGTTATTTTTGTTTTAAATTCACACATTTTTATAGTTTTAGTTACGTATTTAAAAAAGAAATACGCAATCGTAATTCAAATATAAGTTATGAAAAAAATTTTTAAAAATTTATGGTCTACAGGGAGTAAAAAATTAGTGTATAAATACAAAAATTATAAATATGGTTTTAAAGCAGGGATGGCAGTCCCTAACTAACAGTTGAAGCTGTATAATTTCGTTTTTATTTTTGTAACGGTTAAGGTTTTTAAAATATAACGCTGCGGGTATTTGATTCGGTAACGCAGAAAACAGTATTCATTTAGCCGTTACCGTTCTATACAAGGATGGCCAGCTAAACGAAAACTGTTTAATGTTTTCTTACCAGTATAATTTTAGTCTTTATATCCGTTTAAGATATTTGAATAATAATTTGAATCGATATTTTAGATGTTACGGTTTTAAGTGTTAACGGTTTTTTAGTTTTTAAAATTTCCATATACAAATCAACAATTTAAATTGTTTACATAATAATGACATTAGGTGAACAATTCTCAAATATAGTAAAAAATATTTTTTTAACAATCAAATAGCTATAACAACTTTAAATATTAATTGTTTACATAATGTTGACTTTAAGTAAATAATTAATGAAAGAGGCAAAGATAATTCTATAATATCATAGCTATAAAAATTGTGTTAAAGTCTTTAACACTATGACATTTTGGTACTCATAATAATCCAGGCATAAAACTACGAAAAATTGTCAAAATAACAAAAACGTATGTAAAATAAACGAAAATTTTGTTTAGTTTACAAAGGTTTTTGTTGTTTTAACATAAATTACGTATATTTATGCATTGATTATTATGAGTACATAATTCTTTACATGATCTCAACTGTTAATGAACCTGAATATGAATTTGCTGAAAAATAAAAAAAAATTCATTGTTTACATAATTTTGTCATTAGGTAAATAATTACCAACAGTAGAGTATATGATATAATAATATAACAGTTATAAATATTGTGCAAAATAATAAGTAGGAAACTTGAAAAATTTTAATTTTTTGCGTGATCTCAAGAATATGTAAATAATTGTTAAATTAGTAGAAATTGTTTACATTCCATTAAGAAACTAAAATTCGCACAATTTTTAAATGTCTACAGGTCCTCAATAATAGTTAAATGATTCGCATTGAATATGAAAATGATTTAGTAAAAGAAATTTTATTAAAAACTCAATAAATTTTTATTGTCTACATAATGATGACATCAGGTAAATAAATATCCTGATATTATTTTTGAATCAATAAAGTTTTAAAAATTTGTGTAAAATTACTAAAAAAATAAAATATTTCAATAACATTAATTATTTACATGATGTAAAAAATATGTAAATAATTATTCTTTGAACTCAAAATGTTCTTTTTTTATCAGGAATTGGTTAAAAAAAATCCGAAAAATTTAATAGTTTACTTGATGTCGAAAATATGTAAATAATTACTAAAGTAATGGATAAATTTTAAAAATGTGCGTGAAATCTACAGTATGTAACAAAAATAGTATTCTAACTAAAAACCGGGTAATAGGTTTCTCTATTTATAAAAATGACCAGTTTGCAAGTTTTTATATATTTTTTTTTTTTTACAAAAACCTGAAACCGAAAATCGTTATTTATAAAAGAAATTATCAATTTTCAAGAAATTAAGAAAAAAACAAAAAATGTATGTGTTTAGACGATGTCAACAATAGGTCAATTATTATCAAGAGTAAAAGTTCTGTATTAGAAACGGATATGTTAAAAAATTAACAAATTTTAATTGTTTACATGATGCCAACAAAATGCAAATAATTTCTACGAATACTTGAAATTTTTTCTTAACCGGGAACCAATAAATTTGAATTGTGAATTTAATATCAAGGAATTATCAAATTAATAGACATTATTTTTTAGAATATGACAAAAATCTACAAATTTTAAATATTTACATGATATCAGAAGTGCGTAAATAATTGTCAAAAAGAAGGTTCTTTTAAGAAAAAGCTGAAAAATCTTTAAGAGTTTACATGATGTCAACTATAGCTGAAAATATAATAACAAAATTTATTAAGCAACAAATATACCAAAAATCAGTAAATTTTAATTAATTACACGATGTCAGTAGAGTGCAGTTAATTACAAAATGTAATGGTGGCAATATTTTGCTTACACATATTTAATTTATGTCAACAATGGGTAAATAATTTAACACAGTAATGTAAATAATTTTGCAAACATGAGTATTATTAAAATTAAAAAAAAAAATAATTGTTTACCTAATGTAAACAATAATACAAAATGTAACAACAGCACAAATGTGCTAAAAACAACAAATTACATAGGTAAATAATTATATTACTTAAATGCCATGCAGTTTAATTCTTTACATAATGTCAATAATAGGTATATAATTATAAAAATTATTGAAATTATGTACTTGCAATAATATTAATAAAAATCTATAAATTCTATATGTTTACATAATGTCAACAATAGGTAAACAATTTATAAGGCAATAAAAATTTAACATTTAATAATAATTTTAAATGTTTACATAATAAATTGTATTCAAAAAGTCTCCCATCAAAGTTATTTTAGTTTTCCCTTACAAAAAAACTAATAAAAATGTTATTGATACTTTCTATTTTTAATTAAAAACATCGTTAAGCATTTCCTTTTTCTTTTCATACTTGACCACATTTGTGGCATCTGCCTGTTGTATATTTATGCATTATTTACATACTTGAATATCCCCAAATCTTGTTTTAATTTACAAAACCGGATATAGTTTTACTATCATTTTAATTTTTTTTATGTTCTAAATATTGTTTTGTATTTGAAATTTTAATTTCCATTTTATATTTGAAAAATCACTTTCCTCTCGAAATATTCTCTATACAAACAAATTTTCATTCGAATTCTGTATAATCACAATTTTACCAAAGATTTCACTACCTGCTTTTTTTTATAGATTTAAACATGTGTATAAAATACAAGCAGTTTATCATTCTAGATTTTATTGTACAAGATGTTTTCTTCAAACTGCATTCCTATATATCTATCTTATGTTATTTACAGCTTGTTTTTTCTTCCATGTTCATTATGTGTAGCATCTTTTGATTCACATTTTAGTTTCAAGTGCAAAAGAAAAATATTATAAAAATTCCCACACTTGTAGTGATTGAATGCAGTTTGTGTGTGTGTGTGTGTGTGTGTAAATGTGTGGATATTTCAGTGAATTTTTTCAGGATAATATTTGGTGGTTGGTTGGTGTAGATCAGTAGTTTTTTTTATTTTGTTTATTTTCAGTTGGAAAAATCATACATCTGCTAGAGTTGTGTTTTGAAGAAGGATTCTGATTTCATAGATTTATTATGTTAAATAGAATATTTAGCAGATTTTTCTTTAACAATTAGAATTATTAAAATATTTATTAGTAATACAGCTGGCACTTGTAGGGCGTAGTAATTTAGCAATGCAACAGATGGAACTGAAAAAATTTTCCCATCATCACATATATGATATTTTAAGGAAATTAGGAAATAAATCTAATTATTTCCCTTTTCTATTTTTAATATTTTTTCAATATTTAAATGATTCATTTTAAAGATGGATATAAGTCTTTAAAATGAATCATTATCAGTAAAATATTAATGAATTTACTGTTTACCAGTTTTTTTTTATAAAGAACTTTTTTTCCTAAAATTTAAAACTCTTGTTAAACTAATCTTAACATCATTTGTTAATATAATTACTTTTTATATATTTTGTATTCTATTACACAAATTACCTCATTTTTTTAGCAATAAACTTAAGTATAATAAACGTTATTCCCTTTAGGGTCCTTACAAAATTTTCTGTTATGTCTCGTTTTAACAATTAGTTTCAAATTTATTATTATTTAATTTACAATTAATTAACAGTTTGTTCTATATTATGAAATTTGAAATTCATTCATAATTCAAAGTTTTTTTTTATCTGTTATTAATATGTATATCATAATTTAATAAGTTGTTATTTTTATTAGTGAATTAATGTAGCGCTTTGTATAAAAGACAGACCTTATAAAAAATACCAATTTACTAACAAATTGTTAACATGTTGTTTTTATGATTAATTAATAAACAATCTAAATTATATTGATTGGTATAAAAAAAAAAGTTTGAAAAACTAAAAATCATAAAAATAATCAATCGACCCTAATGCTTAAAAGTTAGTCATTGTTTAACCTTATGCATAGACAAAAATCACTCAAGGCATTTTATTATTATTTAGTAAATCTGCAACTCATGATTTTGTATAGCAATTTAAGTTTCTTTTAAAGTTTGCTAAAAATAAAGAAAAAATAAATTAGTTTATGATAAATGATGCTAATGATCTCTTAAGGGATGTTTTTGTTAAATATTTTAGATTTAAAAAAATCAAGTTTGAGGTCGTCTGTTAGGTTAGTTATTCTGCTTTTTGAAGTGGTGCGATTCATTAATAACTGCCCGTAAGTCTGAGAGAAAAAATTGCTCGCGATTTGTCTGCTTTTTTTATGGTTTTGAAAGTTTACACGTTAAACTTTTGGATTTATAGCATTGTCAGCGGCCATAAATCAGCCTATCACCTTGGTCTTGAGTACGATATTTCGAATTGATACAATTTATACCAACATTTTATCTCAAAGTATAAAAAAACAGAACGAGCAAAAAAATGTTCATGATTTTTTGAAGTTTTCGCCTTTTATAAAGCTGTAAAGAAAAACTGTGAACAAATGAGCCAAAATTGGATCCAGTTGAATTTTTTTTTACCAGGAATCAGCACTATCTGATCCATGAATAAAATTATGTAGGTCCCGTGCTAGAATCTATTTAATCTATTTAAAGACTTGGTCTATATGCCATATGGTAGTTAAGATATTCTAGTTTCTGGGTAAGATCGTGAATTTTTCGGCTTTTTTGAGGGGATCTTGATACTTACATGAACAGATGGATGGTAAACGCTTAATTGATCCAGAAAGCTATTCTTAGTCGATTGGTACACTATAAGGTGGGTCAAGGGCCGTAATTTAAGGTACACATAGAAAACAGATTCATTATGACAACCGAATTTCCTACCTAAATGATTTGGTTGCAGCAACTGAATAATTAGTCCTGACACAATTGAAATATTTTGCATCAACTTAAATTCTGTTTATTAACCGAATTTCTGTTGTGTTAAGTAAATTTCTGTTACCACAAACAAACATACAGGTAGATTAAAAATTTCCTGCGCTCGAAATTAAAGAATACTGTTTTTGTTCCGAAATATATTTTTTTATTCAATATAATCTACTAGAAGCTCAATACAGTTGTTCCAATGATCTTCCAATAATTTTATCCCATCCTTATAATGGTTGGTCTACGGCTGCTATGGCCTCTTGATTCGACGAAAAATGCTTTCCACGAAAGAATTGTTTGAGATTTCTGAAGAGATAGTAGTCACTGGGAGCCAAATCTGGTGAATACGGTGGATGTTCAAGCAATTCGTACTTTAATTCTTTGAATTTAGCCATCGTCAAAACACTTTTGTGAGCAGGTGCATTGTCTCAATGAAAATGATTTTTTTCTTCTTTAAACCAGGTCTTTTCTCACGAATTTTTTCATCCAGCTGATCCAAAGAACTGCAATCATATTCAGAGTTGATTGTTTTACCTTTCTGAAGATAATCAACCAACAAAATTCCTTTTGCATTCCAAAAAACTGATGCCATAACCTTCTTTGCTGATCGTTTTGACTTCACCTGCTTTGGAGCTGAACAACCAGCTTCAACGTTCTTGTTTCAATTTAGGATCATGGTGGTAGATCCAAGTCTCATCCATAGTTATAAAACGACGCAAGAAGTCGGTTTTTTTCGGCTTAAAACGCTCCAAATTACGCTGAGAAATTTGTTTTCGGTCCAGTTTTTGTTGAATTGTTAATTGTGCGGCACTAAATTTGCAAACAGTTTTTTCATACGTAATTCTTCATGGAAAATATGGAGTACTCGTTCGTCTGAGATGCCTATGGCATTAGCAATTTCACCCTTAGTCAAACTTGGATCTTCACTAACCATATTATGTACCTGCTCAATGATTCCTGCTGTGGTTGCAGTTTTTGGTCGTCCTTCGCGTGGATCGTCTTTGAGGCTGGTACGACCACGTTTAAATTCAGCAGCCCAAAATTCAACGGTCCGTTTTGAAGGTGAGGACTCCTTATACACTTCTAATAATTGTTCATATATTTCCTTTGCTTTTAAACCCTTCAAAACAAAGAATCTAATGACTGCACGATATTCAATTTTTTCCCTATTAAAAAAAATCAATGACACGTCAACTTCAAATGGCTTGTAAACAAAGAAAGAATTGACAGAATTACTTGCAACTTTGCATATGTTCTCAGGACAGTTATACCAACTTGAGAAAAAAAAAATTTGGAGCTAGCAGTGCCATCTCTTGGTGAGCGCAGGAACTTTTTAACCAACCTGTATCGGTGGCATCAACCAAAACGTTGGAAAAAAATTTGGTTGTCACAATGAATCTGTTTTCTCTGTATAGTTATATAAAAATCAGCACAAACTAATTATAACCTCTCAACGTTATAGTGTAGGGTATCAAAATGTTAAATGGCATTGAATTCAAAATTAATGTGAGGGGGGGTTAATCGTAAGGACAGTATCAAGTACCTGGGTGTTGTTTTGGATAGAAAACATTGCTGGGGTGACCACATCGAGAGCAGACTTACTTAAGCTTTCCATATGTGGCCAGTATGTAGAAGAGCAGTGAGCTCTAAATGGAGATTGAATCCAAGAATGAGACACTTTACAATGTAATGTGGGAAAACTCATGTAATGTAGGAAAATTTAAAAGGCTTCAGCGGCTTTGTTGTCTGACCATTATCGGCAGGATTAAATCGACATCTACAAGGGCAATGAAGACGATACTTTTTATCAGACCGATAGATGTTCAGGTTAGATATGAGGCTGCATCTGAGGCTTATATACTGATGGTGCTCGGGAAGCATTATCTGGGAGGCCGGCATACCCGCCATCAAAAAGTCCTTAAATATTTGCCCGGCTATCACATTTTGGATGTGGTATGTGAGAGGGTGGCGGAACAGCGTGTATTGGCGGACTGCGATTTTCTTATTTTTGACAGGGAGCGTTGGAGCGTTGGAGGGATCAAGGTATTTTGGATGATATCAATGGAGGGATAAAGGTATTTTTGATGATACCATTGAAATTAATTTCAACACTGATGCCACCAAACTGGAGGGGAAACTAGTTTAGGTTTCTTTTGTGGAGACCTGGGAATGGAAATTTGCTTCCGGCTTCCCAACCACAACACCATTGTTCAGACAGAGGCTGTGGGTACTACCAAGTGTATTCGGTTTATAACTGCGACTGATTATTCTGGGGTTGCAGTCATATTCATTGATAGTCCGGCTACGATTAGGGCTCTGTCAGATGAGTCTGTGAAATAGAGGATGGTGGTTTTGAACTGCATGAGGGTTATTAACGCTTATTCTGCCAGGTCGCCTTTGAGGTTAATATGGATATATTGATACTGCGGAGGGCAGGGGAATGAGAAATGAAAATGAGTCTCTGGTAGTCCTCAAAATCCGATACTTCTTTAGATGACGAGAACGGAGCTTGGTCAATGGGTTACCAGCATGCACAGCGATCACAAAAGTCCTGTGGAGTGAACCAGATGTGGGCAGGAAAAGGGGAATCTTAAGGCTGAGAAAGTGGGAACTAGTCAACTTGATCTGAATTCTCATAGGCCGAACTTTGTACTTGTTCCCCGTTTTGTTCCATTTTGTTTTACATCTTAAATGTTTCAATTCGACAATCATTCCGACCATCACCCAGGCTACATATTAGGTGATTTAAGCATTTAAATAATATTAGGTGTTTAAAAGATTATATTGCGGCAATTCACAAGATATTCAAGACAATCGATTCACAAAAAGTTTATTTACTAAAACTTTTCTGTCCAAAACTGCTACACTTTTTCATATATAAGTTTGTTTTTTTTGCGATTTAAATTAATTGCAATTAGTTTTTAAGCTTTAGTGTGATTTCATTAGCATTAGTAATGTTTTTTCTAATTCAATACATTTCATAATAATTAAATGGTATTGGAATTGAAATGAAATATTGCCATGTATGATTTCACATACTCGTAATATAAATTTTAAATTTTATTGTCACTGTGACGATCTTTATAACTTGTGGTTAAGGCCATAACCAATTGATATATTATTTTCTCCTGAATACATTCCTTATTTATTCCTCTTTCTTTTGCAACTACATTACTGAAAGGAATGTTATTTTTTTTTATTAATACTTGATAACCCTCTTTATATACAATTTTATTTTTTCCATCGTTATTATCATCTGGTCAATATTATACAACATACAACTTCCAGAGTATTTAACTTCATATTAAAATTTTAAGTTTACCCAACAAAGATGTTGTTGTCAAGTTATTATGGACGGAGATGATGATGATGATAATGATGATGTTGATGTTGCTGACTTAAGAAGAGTTTGTCATATAAATGTGGTCAATAGTTGTTGGTACTGAAAGTAGCAATCTTGGTATTACCAAGTTATTAAAGTAACAGATCATAAAATTTAACAACAACTTGTTTATGTTGTCCGTTGGTGTTGTTGTTGTTTTCTATGCAACGAGATATTTTTACATATCCGTTGGTTTCATGTATTTATGGAATTAAAGGTAGTTTAAGTTGTTTTTTTTTTCTTGTGATGTCATATTATTTAACAGTTTTTTTTCTAGATGAGATTCAGTATTTCTTGAGGAGGTAAACGGATGTTTTTGTAACCACAAACAAGAAAAAATAAAATACTAAAACTGGGTTGTAAAAAATGTATGAAGAATTGTTTGCTTTGTTTTTACTTTAGCTTAGGAAATGTTTACCAAGCATTAGGTAAAGGTTTAATTAATCTAAAATTATAAAGGTTTTAAGAAGACATTATAGAAACTATTCGATGTAAATGATGATCGATGTGATACCTCCAATTTGGTACAATAATAATTGCCCCATGTTAGGCGCCTTTTATAAATTAAACAAAAATTAAAAAAATTAACCTAAGAGTGCGTCTAAGGGTACCTTCCATGTTAAATAATCGTTAAGGTTTAAACTCATCATTTGTCAATATTGGGCACCATTTATGTCAGAGCTTATAACTTCAAGGTCATACCCCCTTTTAAGTCTATTAGTACCTTTAAATCTGATCTTGCTGGAGTTAAGAGTTGTCAACTGAATTATATTATCAGATATCGCTTTAAATCTTAACATTTAAACTCTTATACTTTTTGATTATTTTAAAATCGCTTAAATATTCTAGATTTATTTATTATGTAAATCTAAATTTCTTATTTTTTTGTATTTTTTTTTAACAACATTTTTTATTTATATCTTTTCAGGTATGCAAAACTATTGAATAACATCTTCTATTGTCTTGGCATTCTTCAAACAATGAATATTTTTTTTTTGTATATTTAAATTCAATTTAAAATTCAAGTGAGTACATTCCTTTTGTATAACAAAAAAAAACATTGATATTTAATCTTTAACAAACAGTAGTCGTTTTTTAACAAAAATGTTTTCATAAGTATTGAATGAATATGTATATTTGAATAGTAGGTTGGCAGTATCCACTACATATATTTAAACAAATATATCAACACAAGAGCATATGTGGCTTTCTATATCAATTGATCCACTGTACAATAAAAGTATAACGTCAAAATTATCTATTGTTCTATATAATATGAATAAAAATTGAACAACTTTTGTAATTTATTCATGCCTAGTTGGCCTTATTACAGAACTTACTTTTAATCTATAGAAGTTTTATAATATCAATAAGATTGCGAAAAAAATTCCGAACCAGATCAAAATTTTTAATGCAATTGATGTATAGCTGAATATAAAAATAGTTAATTTTTTTTTATTTGAAATAAAAAGTTTAAAATTTTTTTCCATTGATTTAAAAAGTTTTAGCGTGTTATTCAGCTTCTTTTTGAAAAAATATAAGTTTAATATTGTTTATCTTTAATATTAAATTAAAATTTGAGCGCTTATTTTATTATTACGAAGTACCACACGGCGTATGATAAATACGACATTCAGTATACGTACGATGTTTTAATTGGGCAAAACACATTATCTGATTTTCTATCGCTATAACTTTTGTTTAAAATGAAAAATCATATGATTTTTAATTGATTATGTTTACTCAACCATATCAATATTGTGTGAAGTAATAGTGGAAAATTATGTCCGACATATGACCACTGTTGACGTTGATACCATTTTGGGTCTTTTGATTACATTGCGCAAGTTGAAAATTTTGCCTCGAATATTGTCTCTTAACTCCTCCAACGACCCCAACGACTTCAAATATCTCCAGAGGAAGAATTCCGCGATAGTAAAATCTGGAGATCTGGCTGTCCTTTGGCTTCTTGGAAAACATAAAGTCCAATCACCTATTCCGACAAAACTGCACACCACACTGTGACTTTGAGAGGGTGTTATGGTGCCTCATGAATTATGTGTAGACTTTCCGTTCTCAGAACCGAGAATTTCGTTAATTGATTTGGCCGCTGACATAAAATTGAGCCTTAGCTTGGTACCAAACACCATTGACAAATTATTGTGCGCAAACATTGTCACAATTATCATGCGTTATTGAGGCGTATAGTGACTGATTGTTATTCCCTATATATATATATATATATAAATTTAGCACACGCCTACTTTACGATTGTCAAAACCCAACTTACATGTGATGGCATTTGCCAAAATGGCAGCATTTTCCAATAGGATGATAGTTATTGTCTCATTTTGTAAAACAAAAGCTTAGAATGAAACGAAAATTAAATTTTTTTTAAATTAAAAATTTCAATCTCTTAAATTGCTTACGTCACTTAAGCTAATTATATTTGGTCTCTTAGAGTTTGTATTGAATATTTGAGGTAGTCAATATTCAACAAATATTTTCTTCAAAACAAAGCCGAATAACACGTTTAAATTTTCTGAACTCGTGATTTGAGAAATTCTAAATAAATTAAGTTATCTAGCATACTAAAAATTCAGAATTTGTTATGAATTAAAAATTTTTTTTTCAAATTGTCCATAAAAAAACTCTAATAAAATAGATAAATTTCTGTAATTTTTTGAATTCCAATAAATTATTTTAAACAAGCAAATAACTAGCTGACCTGGCAAACGTAGTTTTGCATTTAACATGACTTATTTCTTGCATGGATAGAAACACCCCAATAACCTAGAGGTGAGGGTAGGATGGTAAAAATTTAGGGTTATAAGTATTTTTTGATGCTAAATAAAACCAAAAAAAAAATTATGCAAAACAATTTTTCTTAAAAAAGTAGGTAATAAAATTCTGGAAAAGGAAACACCTTAATCACTTAGAGGTGATGGTAGAAGACTGAAAATTTAGAATCATAGGTATTTTTTGATGTTAAAAAAAAAACTTCGGAAAAAATAAAAATTTTGCATAGGGTCACCCTAAACACCTAGAGATGAGGGAAAGGGACTGAAAATGTAGGTTCATAGGTATTTTTCTAAATAAAAAAATTTAGGAAAAGATTTTTGTCAACAAAATATATACAAAATGTTTGCATAGGGATACCCTTAACACCTAGAGGTGAGGGTAGGGGGTAAAAATTTAGGCTCATACGTAGGGACACCCTAATAACCTAGAAGTGAGGGTAGGGGGTGAAAATTTAGGATGATAGGTATTTTTGATGCCAAATAAAAAAAGCATTACGAAAAAAATTTGTGCCAAAAAATAGATCAAAAAAATTTCATAAAAATCGGTCAAGCCATTTCGAAGGAGTACAAACACAAAAACTTAGACACGAAAATATTATATACGAGTATATGGATATTAAATAAATTTTTTGAAAATATTTAATACATCATTTCAATTTTTATTCCTATCATACATGTTATGGAAAGCCTCATATATAAGTTGATGATATTATTTACAGACAAATGGCCCCAAGTTGTCGTTTAAGTTTTCAAAAATTTTTGTTATTAACAAAAGACTTGTGGGTTAATATTAAATAAACATTTATGCATTAAACAAAATATGCAATATTAACAAAAAATATGAAAAAAATAATACAATAATAATTGTTTACAAAGGCTACCAAAAATACCAAAAAGAAAATATGAAAATATACAGTGAAATGTTTTAAAAGCAGACACGGATTCAGGTAGAAAAAAATTGAGGAAAATACAAATTTTGCATCATTTTTCTCATACTCCTAGTTTTGGAAACAAATTACCAAATTACTGAAAATAATATTAATATTTTAAGTAAAAATCAGAAACCATATTTACCTACTTGCGACGTAGTCTACATATCAACCGTCTAGCAGAGAAACAGATATTTTTCTATGAGTTAAAAGTGAAATCATAATATGATAATAATTTTGCTTTCAAATTTTAGTACCGATTGCATTACTACAAATGCTTTTATTAAAGGTTTTTATTTTAATTTGGGAATTTTTCCTCATTTCAAGGTTTCACTTTATACACAATTCCAAAACAGCTTAATAAAGCATTTTATTTAAGTATACAGAGTTTACACAAACCCTTAACTTAATTTAATTAAACACAATTATTTGAATGTTATATAAAAATACATACACTATCGCTTAAATTAATATTTCTTAAATTCTTGGGAAATATGTAAAAACTCAAAAAAAAAAAACATTATTTTTGCCGAACAAATATTTGGTTTTGGTCTTCGCAAATAATGGTTTATTCAGAGATACTTTACTCTGCCTCTAGTAGTTTTTCCTCTAAAAGTTTACCTTTTTCGTGTAAATTTGGTTTAATATTTCTATTTTATTATTTTTATTATGTTTACATAAACAAAACGAATTTTCACCATTTCAATTTCAGAGATCTAATTTTTATTGTTTTGTTTTTTTTTTCTTCTTAAACTCTGTACAGTTATAACAAAAAAAATATATTATATATTATTATAACTTTATCAATTATATTTGCTATCTTTTTTTTTTTTGATATTTTAACAGTTATGTCACGTATTTTCATGCCATGTGATGTCCTTAGATATTTCCAAGAAATAAACAAAACACACAAAATTCTTAAGTGTTAATTCATAAACATTTTAAAAAGCAAAAGAAGGTTTTAAAACAAATTTTTCTTACAAAACTTTGTACCATAAACCTCATATAAGTTTATAAAAAATGTATGAGTTTAGGGGTTAATATATTGGAAAAAGGAAAAAGTTAAAATGTTTATTAAATTTATATTGATAAAGTTAAAATTAATATCTGTATATTACATCAATAGAGAGATACAAATTAAATTCAGGGAAAAATAATTTTAGGAAATTTCGTAAGAAAATACATCTAACCCTTAAATTACGTGGTGTAAGGAAGGTGTAGGGCAATCGAAGGAAAGTTTTGTTAAAAAAAGTTAGACAGTTTTTTTAGAATTAGATTTATTTATATTTAGTTGCTCTGTCACATATTATAATTTAATATAAATTAGAGATATTAGCTAGGAAAAAATACTTCCTTGTAAATAATTTTCGTGAAAATTATTGAATTAAATATTGTCAGTCACTCTAAATATTTTGCTTTGATAATCCAGTTTTTACATATGCAAACAATTCATTGATTGCTTCCATCCAATTCCAATCAACTTTAAAACTTTTACAAGGATTTGACAGTCACAATTACATTAGAAATATTTAAATATTTATCTTAACAAATTAATTGGTTGATCAAATTATTAGAAATTTATTAAAATTAAATTCAGATATTATATCGCTTATTTTCTTTTATTTATTATTTACTACAACCTTTTCGATTGTTATATCAAACTTTTCGAACATATCGGTTGTCTCGACAAAACGTCTTTAAAAATAAACTTAAAAATCATATTAAAAAATATTTAAAAGAGAAATAGAAGCAATTGATTTAAAGGTGCTTTAAGGTGGAAAAACAATATGAGACCAAACACAGATCTTAAATAAAACGAGATATTTACATATTTAACATATGTATAAATTTGTCCATTTTTTTAAGATTATTAAAATTTAATTTAAATACGACTAACGTCCACCAAAAACTAAGAAACCCTGTCAACAATGTGAAGAATTATCCAGGGGTCATCTTATTGTAAGTTATTTTTGTCTAGAAGTTTTAAAATTTTCTAGTTCCGAGAAATCTTCCTTATGTCCTTCGTTTTTTGGCCAATCATATTTAAGTATTTTAAAAAAGCTATTGGTAGCTTTCAAAAACTTTTTGGTATATAAACTGTATGAAATTCTATGTTTTTTTTTATGGGAAAACCATTAGATTGTGAGAAATTTCTCCTATAGAAAAGCTTCATATTCTTGGGACCTTTTTGTGTAAAAATGCCTTAAATTCTGGGGACATTTTCCTACTTAAAAATCCTCAATGTTTCTTATGAAAAAGCCCAGAAAACAGATTCGTGATGACAACCGAATTTATTGCCAATCAAATTGTTTTCCCCCAAAAAAAAAACCTTTTAAATTCTAAAGACTTTTAACTGTATAAAAACTGCCTGATTCTGAGCACTTTTTCCTTTAAAAATCTAATAGAAAGCTTCTGATTATAATGAATAAAGTGCTTAAGATTAAAAAAAAGTATTTATTTAGAATCCAATGGTTTTCCTTAAGGAAATATATCCACATCATTTGAGGGTTTTATCTATTCGAAAATGTTTTGATAGGCTTTATTGGCAAAGGTTCTCGTAATCATGCTAACCCTACGATTTTGATGACTTTATCCTATTTTTTCTAAATAAAACGCCTCAGATTTTAAGAACTTTTTTTCTATAGAATATTTTTTTGCCATAGAAAAGGCTTCAGAAATTTACATTTAAATATTGTCAGAATATAATAGTTTTTCCGAAGAATCATTGAAGTTTTCTATTGCAGAAAAAAGTTCTTACACTCAGAAAAAAAAGTTAGTAAAAAAATTTGTAAACGGTTTTCAATCCCACTTTACTATTTTTGTACTGATTTTTAGTAAAAAAATTATTATTTAGCAAATCTGTTTGCTATTTACATTTTACAAATTACAGAATTTTTACAGAATATCTACAAATTTTTGTTGCTAATTCCAGAAATCATTTTACAAATTTTTGAAAACCGATTTGCTAAAATTAGCAAAAAAAATTACTAAATTTAAAAAAGTCGATATTGAAGAAAATGTTATTTCTAATAATTTAAACTTATACATACAAACTTAAATTGCCCTAAAATGTTTCATAGGATTAAAAATGGGATCGGAAGTGAAGTTACCGACTCATGTCTTAAAAGAGGACATCCACTTAAAATAGCACTAAAAAGGGTTTTTAGAATCAGCCCTAAAAACAATTAAATTTAACCTTAAAAGTAAAAAAAAAAATTGACTAAAATATTTTTCAAAACAGAAATTACCAAATTAAAACAAAATGATAAATTCGTTTATGTTTTAGCAATTTTTAAGATTTTTAAGCCTTTGATTTTTTTTTTAATTTTGTATAAAACATCTTTTAAAAAATATAATCAAAACTTTTGATGCTCGATAAAAAAAAATAAATCTAAAACTTTGTACTAATATTAATAGTATTTAGTAATTTTTTTTTGCTGATTTTAGCAAACAGATTTTAAATTCCACTTTACAAAAAGTCTACTAAAATTTAGTAGCGGCTACTAATTTTTCTACTAATTTCATTGTACTACACATCAGCAGACATGTGTTGCTAAGATTAGCAAAAAATACCGCTGGGCTCAAATTAGCAGAATATCCCGTAATAACAGCAAAATTTTCAGTTGCCATTACAGACTTTTTTTGGTGAGTGTAGGTCTGATGGATTTTCTAAATGAAACACCTCTCGGATGATGATGGTTTGTTTTTATAGGAAAAAAATACTTGGAGTCTGGAGAACTTACCTAAGGAAATTGCTTCTAAAAAAACTATAGAAATCTAATGATTTTCCTTTTGGAAAAAGTCCTCTGAAATTGATAATTTTTTATATGAAAAAGTTCTTTTAATTTGTAGCATAAAAACCTGGGAATATGAGCATTTCTAAAATATTTAGTTCTATTATTTACTGTATTTGATATTTACAACAAAATACAATAAAATGTACTTCTATCATTTAAATTACACTATAAGTAAAATAGTAAAATTTCGAAATGACATAGACAAATTCCGAGACACACCAGCTTAATTGTGGTCCGTAGAACATAGTAGTATACTCCGTTTTAAAAGATCAGGTCAAAATCAAGAGATATTGAATTTTAAATTTTATATTACTTTATTTGTTGATTTTTTTACTTATTTACTATTTATTAATATTGTTTTTTTCCTTTGCAATAAAAAAAAATTAAACTTTTGCTCAGAAAATTAAAAGGCATAAGAGTCATTAAAATCTGTTGCAATAATATTACGTATACGTATTGGTGTACTTTAACTCGGAATGCAGTTATCCCAGTGTATAATTAATATTGGTGTATCATTATTTTTTGAACTACAAATAATTATAACACCTTATCTTCCAGATTAATTTCAAAATAATAGTCATAAATAGTAAATAAGTGAAAAAAAAATTAATTAAGTTTTCCAATAACTTTTCAAAGTCTTTTCGTTAAAATATAATCAGAAAATTGTTTGAGTCAAAACAAACTTAAAATCTTAATATCTTGTTAAAATGACCTGACTCTTAAAAACGTGGTTCGCCACTGAATTCTACAGCCCAAAACTAAGTTTACGTGTCATTTTGATGTACTTACTGTGTTATTAAAAAAATTTGGAAAAATGTTGGAAACAAAGTTTTATTTAATTTGAAACAAACTAAGAAATAAATATGGTGGGATCTACTGGGTGCCAAATATATTCGTTTGGCGCCACTTCTTCATAGTAAATTATCATCCTTAATCGAAAAATGTGATGGAAAATGTAACTACCAGAATTTGGTTGTGTGTGGCAAGGTCAAAGGTCGAATTTTAGGAAATTTTTATTAACATAATAATAACAGATATTTCTGCCGAGATATTTATAAAAGTGCTTGATATTATTTTTGTAGATATTAAAATAATATTCTTATTTTACTTCAGAAAATTAACCCTTAATTAATGTTGGGGTCTATAGATATTACATCTTAGAATGCCAAGCTAGATTAAAGCTGACTTTGCATTCACTATTAACGGTTTTAGTCAACTTTTATTAAATTTTTTTAAAAAAAAGTTTTTTTTTTTGTTATTTTTAATTATTCAATTTCATGGTTTTGAATAAAAAATATTCTTCAATAAAAATTTGAATAAAGTTTGCTTTATATCACAAGAGCTTTATATCTCTCATTAACCCCGTCTGGAAGCCAGCTTAATACTTTGAATGTTAATAATAAATATGTTAGTAAATATATAATTCAATTTAATACACATTTCAAGTAGAGACTCTCAAAAATATCACTTTTATTATTATTTATAAACGGACTTATTATTTTATTGTTATGTTGCTTTAAAAAAAATCTTTAGAAATTTTCAATAAATCATATTAAATTAAAAAAATTTGGATTACCAAATTCCCTTTTATAAAATTCAATTATGTACTCATCAAAGAAAACAACAATAAAAATTACAAAAAAAAAATCTAACATTTTCTTTAAATGGAAGTAGACGGGGAGTGTGTTAGGGAGTGTTATTTGTGGCTTCTTTAAGAAATAAGCATGTAAGTGCGTAATTTTACTTACACCTTAAGAATAATGTTACGCACAATAGGAAAATTTGTTTTGTACAAAAAGGTGTGTCTCTTATCAAATTTTTCCAAGCATAAGATGAGTATTTGACACTTAAAGGTTGAACACAAAAATGTTTTAACAAACAACTAAGTTTCTAGCGAAATATATATTTAGAGGTAAAAATTCCTATGTACTTATATAAAAAATTACACTTTTATTTATTAAAAATTTACAAATTTACAAATCGTCAGTTTATTATATTTTTCGTTTACTACCTTTAACTTTTATATAACATTCTTGTTTTTGACAACATTTAAACAAATCACATGCGATATTTAAAAATATAATAATATTCAAGGGGAAATAGGCAGATATTTCAGAGGGTGAATCCATTAAGAAAAGCCGATAAAATAGAAAACAAATATTTATAAAAAGCAAAGAGAAAAGGGAACTATTTTCCAGGAAAACAGATATTAATTTAAATTTTTTGTAAATATTTTCTTTAAATTTTTCTTTTGAATTTGAATTATTATAATTGAAAATCTTAAAGAATAAATTTTTAAAAAAATTAGGGAAAAATGTATATATATTTTTTTTAACTAATCACCGGATATTGTAACCGGTTAATAGTTTGTTGTCAGCTAAAATAGTAAACCAAGTAAATTTTTACACTAAAAGAATGTGGCATTTTAAAACATTGTTTAACTTAAAGTTAAAACTAGTTCTTTATAATTGTTAAATTACAAAATAAATTATAACTTTAAACAAACCTTAGTAACGGAAGTTACAGGAAGTGTTAACTTATATTGTACCATTTCTAAGTATTATTTTCTAAGTTTGCCTTTTCCTTTATCATTTAAGTTGAAAAAATAGAGTATGTTGGTTAATGCTTTTTTTTTTTTTTTGAACAGATAATAAGTTTGTTGTCACTTGACGTGTCATCAATTTGTTAAAAGTATCTTTGAAGTGTAAGTTCTGTATTTTTACTCTTCTACATTTTAACATCATTAATTATTATCATCATCTATATCGTGAGGAAGTAGCAAGGAAGTTGAATTTTTCAAAGATTTCCTGTTGCGTGTAGACATTGAATTTTCTTTTACTACTTTTTGAATTTTTTTTTTTTAATATTAGACAATTTTAGTTTTATAAATTTGTTCTTGTATTACAACGACATTCTAAACGAATTTTATTAAAGTCTGCTCTAAAAGTACACTCAAATAAAATTATCAGTTACTAAGCTACAGTTGTTTATGCAATAAGCAGTAGTTGTTGTATTTCTCCAGTGAATAAAATGTAATAACTGGTACAATGTACAATGAATTAATTACACATATTTTGATAATTTAAAGAAAAATTATTTGATTTTTTATTAACAAATATTATTATTAAAATTGTAACTGTAAAAAACAATAGATTTTATTAATTTTAACAGTTATTTTTACGATAGTTTTATTTTTTTTTTCAAATAATTCAGTTTAATTTCTTCACCTTTTTAATATAAGTTCCTGGAATTATTTTTTTTTAATTATTTTTGTTGGTTGTTTTTGAGTAGTTAAAAATATTTTAATTTCAAGTTTTTTTTTTTTTTAAATTTGTTTTAACTGTAACTTTCAGTAAATTCTACCGCAAAACTTTTTACAGTGTACCATTTTTTCTCCACCAGTTAAAGACGGAAATTTAATCTATACATACATTTATTTTTTTTAAGGAATTTTGTAAATTAAAATTTTATAAAGAGAATTGTATTCATTCAATAAAATGAAAACTAAATTCTATGGAAACAAATTAAATCCCAATAGTTATTTGTGTTTATTCGTAACGATTAACATAAAATCAAAAGGAAAATGGTATTTTTTAACAACTACATATATATGCTCACTCAACGAAATAAATTACAAGAAAAATTATTAAAAAAGTTTGTGGTTTAAATATCTTTTTTTTTTAGGGAAAATGAGAGATAGTTTTTTAATTTATCAACTAGTGGGATTTTGAATAAACTAAACAAAAAGTTTCTTCAAAAAATTATAGACAAAAATGTTTACGTTTTTTTTAATAAAATTTTGCAGTGAAAAGAAAATGTTCGCGAAATAAAAATGTGACAGACAAATATTCCTGCAAACAATTTCAGGTCTAAAATTTCATTAACGGCACCTCACAAGAAAGAGCGTAAGGGGTGAAATAGCAACTTCGAGCCAATTGACATCGCCAAGATGGCTGATAATACGGTTACCGAACTTAGTGCCCAAAAGATCAATTGTTTGTTGAGCTGTGGTGCTCAATCCTGCTGAACCTAAAAATTATACAAGTTCATATCTTCCATTTCAAACTGAAATTACGTTTCCAGGAGCATTTTTGGAAAATCGGCTAATGACACCACTACTTCAAAATGCACACCAAACTGTCACTCTATGTGCATGACTTGGTATCTCGACAATAACATGACAGTTTTCCCATCCACAGATGCGGCAATTTTGTTTGTTGACATATCCGACGAAATTAAAATTCGCTTTTTCTGATTTTTCTTTCAATTGTAGTTTCTGTAAAGCCAAAACTGGGAAGCCGAAATGAATTTAATGATCGTTTGCCTTCAATTACTGGTTCAATTGGACCTTGTAAGCGAATAATCCGAAATCTTTGTGCAAAATTCTCATCATGCTGGTTCGGAAAATGCCAAGTTGTTAAGATTGATGGCGAATCGATGTTCTTACACAGAGAAAACAGATTAATTGTGACAATTAAAAATTCGGTTGTTACAACAGAATTTCAGTTAAAACAAAATATTTCATTTGTTTTAGGATATTTTTTACTACCACAACCACATAAATAAGTTGCTACAACCAAATTATTCAGTTGGCGAGGAATTCGGTTGTCACAATGAATCTGTTTTCTCTGTGTAGATGGAGTTGAACAATTTCAGCCCCAGCAGCCACAGTCTCATCGGTACGCATCGTACGACGACCGGTACCATGAACCAACCACTTTAACCAATTTTTGATTGTGACTACCAAATTATTATTGAGACAACCAAAATACTATTATCACAGACAAGTTATACTTGGTTTACACTTCTGACCAGATAGTGGACGATAACTTGATTATCTAAACGTTTGCCGATGATGCCTATGATGATATTCTTTGTTACCATGTTGACCCAACACTGACTTCTAGTAAGCTTCAAAAATATCTAGCACATGCTAGATATTTTTGAAGGTCACTAGAAGTGGCTGAACATCTGGAAAATCCGAGCTAATGAGTTAAAAAGCAGACACGTAACGTTTTCGCTAAGAAAGGGTGATTGCGGCCCCTTTACTCTAAATAGCGTCTTCATCCCACAGTCAGATCATGTTATCTATCTTGGTATTCACCTAGATAGACGTCTAAATTGGCAACGTCACATTGAGGCTAAAAGACTTCACATGAAGACTAAAGCCTCCAACGTGCCCTGGGTAATCAATAAACATTCAAAACTTAGCCTTAACTGTAAAGTTCTACTATACAAGACGGTTTTAAAACCAATTTGGGCATATGACATTGAACTATGGGGCACAGCGAGTAGAATCAAAAATTCTTAGGACTGTGAGTGGAGCGCAATGGTATATAAGAAATAAAAAAAATACACCTACACTTACAAGTACCACTAGTCAAAGATGAATTTAAAAAAAGTTCGTGAGAGATATAGACCCAAGCTTCGGCAACATCCAAACCGGCTAGCAAGAAAACTATTGAGAACGAAATCAGTATAAGGCTTCGTAGAGCTGATTTACCACCCTGCTAAAGGTAACTTTATTTATAATTTTAGTCCTTAGATTTTAATACTTACTGTTGGGCCATAAAAAGAGCTGATTCAGCAAATAAAATGAATGTATAAAAAAACCAAAAAATTACTTATCTCTCAATTGGTTTTATATTGTCACTACCGAAGAATTCGTTTATCACAACCGAACAACCATTCGATTGGGTACAAATTCGGTTGTCAGCATGAATCTGTTTTCTTTGTGTATAAAGCCAGTCGCACTAACTTTTTTGCAAAAACTTGCGTACAGCAACAAAACTTCTTTTAAACAAACCCACAGTTTGGGTAACACAGCACTCACTTTGGAAATAAGTTTTCAATATTTCCTAACGTTTTGCGATTCTCATGATACTGTCTATTAGTTAATATTTCAAACAGAAAAAATCTAGCAGTTTTAAAATAACATATATTTTAAAAAGATATCTGTATTTGATGCCTCAAAGTATGCAATAAATTGGTATAGTATATTCTGTCCTGAAAGTAGACCTTATTTTCAATATTTCAGCTAAATAAAGGCGACAAATTGACAACTAACTCACAATATTACATAACATTTGAACTCATTGACCCGTTTCTGGCTAAGACGAACTCCAAGGGACTGACTTGATTAACTCATTATAAGCAAGGTTCCTCTCAACATAAAATTTTTATATGAAAAGTGCTGTAAAAGCGTCGGGACTTTGAAATTTGTGTGTATTAATCGAGACTAACTTATCCAAGTTCGGCTTAAATAAATTCAACTATATCTCCATTATCTGCGTAAACAATTATTATTTAAATTATACATTATTTGTAAATGCTTTTAATAGACAGTTTAATTAAAATTTAATTCTGCGAATTTCTTTACTGTCAAGCCATCATGCATATCCACAGCATATATTTAACCATTCGAAAAACCATAAATTTATAAAAATGTTATTTAACCATAATCATCATCATCATCATGCTTTAGCTTGAAATAAACATTATTACTGGTGATGAAACAATATTAGACCACGAATGCATAACACCGCTTAATGCAATGCATTTGGGCAACAAACATAATATCCTAACTATGCATAAATGTAGTTCGTTTAGTGTTTTTTGTGCTGCCAACCACAGTGTTTATATTTCTTTTTTTTTTTTTTTTTGTATATGATGCATTTTTGTCATTACAGCACAGCTGGAGCCTACTTATTCTGTGGGAAAAAAGTGACAGCAGTAGATACATATAATGAAGGAAAGAAGAATAGAGTAGTGAAATGTCATTTACAGACAAATAAATCACTACAAAAATTCGTTTGTAACAAAATCTAAACACAATAAGCACCAAAGCTAAGAAGGCTCAAAAGGCAGGCATTTCAAATGGATTTGTGTTGAAATTTTTATAAGTTGAAATTTAAAATTACAATATGTGAACTTCTCCGAGAAAAGCCGAGTGGATTCTGGTACCTAAAAGGGTGTAGAATAAAATAAAGTGAGTTAGATTTCTGATAGAAATTTATTTACCCCATAAAAACGTACAAAACGAACTTGGGAAAATCGATAAAAATGAGAAAAACATTAAAATTTTACTTTTTTGATTTTTTGGCTTTAAATTGCTTTTTTTCGTCAGTCTTCGAATTTTTTGGAGTTTGGACTTTTTTTTCGGTGTTTCGTGATTTGCTACTTCGATTTTCTTCTGTTTGACAATTTCAGTTTTTTCTTTTTTCGGCGATTTGACTTCAGCTTTCAGTGATCCGTTGCTTCGATTTGTTTTCCTGCTGGCAGGTTCAGATTTATTTTTCGATTTTTTTTCGCTTTAGGTTCACTCGGCTTAGGAGCTACAAAATCCGGTTTCTGTGAATCAGTAAATAAGACCTTGACATTGCGATCTAACGATAAACCGCTTGGTGCAATGAGCGGAGGTAATTCATTTGGTAGCTCAGCCGTTAATCGCAGATTAAATCTTTCTTCTTCCGAGTCCACAATCCTTCGAAATGAGTATCCCATGTTCGCCATGGGATACTTCCATTTACAGCGTTGTTAAATTTATTACTGCTAGATATATTGACCACATCTTCAAAATCTTGGTAATAATATACATTTGAGCGACTATATTCTAGTTTCATTAGTCCGAGAGAGCGATCGGGACTGAACTTGGTTTGGCCACATCAACCCTTTGCTGAGAGCGAACAGATAGCTGAGAACGAACAGAGGAGCAACAATAGCAACGTCACACTAAAACCGAACGAAAATACGTCACCACATACGCATGACGTCACTAAAGTCGGCACCCAATCATAACTAGCCATACCAAATCGCATCTCCCAAGTGAAGGTGTGTTCACAGTGATAATGCGTTATGAAACTTTAAATGCGTTTTTCTCAAAACTTCATTTTCACACACTAGGTCCCTTTTCTCGGAGAAGGTCACATATGTTATATTAACCCTTTGCCTGTCCAGTGTGTCACATATGATGCACAGGCGTCATGATTGATACGCTTGTGCATCATATGTGATACACAATTAGTATTATTTCCTCTAACTAGTGGACGTACGATATACAAAAAATTTTTTGTTTGGGGGCAGGCAAAGGGTTAAGGGTTCATAACTCTTTTGAAAACTTTCCTTAAACCATTTTAGTTTTTTTTTTCTTTTTTATTTGTGAAACATTGGTCTTTGCGGATTTGGTTCTGTTTTATTGTTCTTGTATAGTAATTGCTACTCATTTCGAAAAATTGCTTTTGACAACACATGTTTTTTGTGGGTTTTTATGTTTTTTGTGGATGGGTTGGATTTTTGAGAAGTGTCATGTTAATTTTTAATGTATGTGGTTTATATAACTATATTATATTTTTTAATAACAATATTTTCAACTTAATTTTAACATATGGTGCAGATTTTTTTCCAGCTTAATTTTTACACAATTTAAAGTTACAAATTAAAAAAATGTTTGCTCTTCATTCCAACAGATAATTATTTATTTATGCAGATGAAGTAATAACAAGAAATTGTGGCATAACTTTAAGAGGAAAACATGAATTACATATCAAGAAAATAATTTTTAGTATACTTCTATTGAAGTAGAATTAATTAATTTTGTTTCAATTAAGTTTTGGTTTAAACTTTGTTATAATAAATCATTGATTTTTCCAAGCCCTGAAATATGCTATATTATTTTATTTGCTGTTACAGTTGAAAGTATGCTTTAGTTTTTGACATTAATTATATTTTCTACTTAAAAAAATAAAACATCAAAAATGTATTGTAGGCACAAAACTTACCTATTACTTTTTATATACACGTTAACTGTCAACGCAGATAGTTATTAATGTTAGGAGCTCAAGTTTTTTAATTTTCACTCCTAAGGTAAATTTTTCACACTATAGCTTTAAAAGTTTTGTTGGCATGCGTTTGGTTAGACCGCAAATATGTGCTGTTAAGTTTTTTTAAATGTAATCGGTTTAAGGTATATTTGCTTTAAGTAGTTAATGTTGATAGCTAAGAGCTATTGTGTCTATTGAAATTTAAAGAAACTTGTAAGTTGTTAATTAAAATTAAAAGTAGCGTTCAATAGCCTTATTGAAAAAAAAAAGATATATCGATTATCATTCGAGGAAATCTCTTAACTGTTAGTTGTTTACAAATAACTTTTATGAAACATAAGTTTCATGGCTACCTGCAATAAGGATGTTTAATAACTCTTGTTTAATAGAGCGGGCGTTTAGTGTGTTTATCCTAAATTGTAAAAATATTATTGACAATTAAGATTTGGCATTTTAAAACCATCGATATTTTATAATTTTGTTTGATATATGAGGTGATAATTTATTTTTTGGAGTGATCGGAGAGGTTCTTCTATATAAAAGATGCCAGTCACTTTGACAAGGGAAATTCATCCTGTCCTTTGACAAGGAGGGGGTGAATTGAACTTTTTGACATATAACAAAATTGATGAAAAAGCACCTGTCACAGGACTGATGCAACCAGTCACAGAACTGCTGAAAAGGCCACACCTAGAGGTTAGTCTAACAATAAATTTTCACAGTATTAAGTATAAAAGTAATAATTTAAAAACTCTAACGCCCAGTCGATAGGACTCAAAAGAGGAGGAGTTAATATCGAGACTGATTGGTTACTTGATAATCTGCAGATACGGGCGGCGGCGCTATGTGGAAAATGTGGTATACCGGGTGATGAACATCATCTCCTCTGTGATTGCCCGGCACTGCAGGGCATCCGACATTCTCGTACACTGCAGGGTATTCGTTATCTCAATCTTTCAGGTTGAATGTAGTTCTCCGGATATCAGAGTTAAAAATCGATTTTCATAAAAACTATCTCCTTACAATACGGTCTTGTGGAACATTTAAGCACCAACTCTAAATAAGTACGAAATTAACCCTTAAAAGCATTTTTAGTTTTGACTAATTTCTCGTTATCATATTTAATTTTAAGCTTTTGTGTATTCAGGAACTTATAGTAGAATTTTATGCACATTTTGTGGAATATTTTTGCCCGTTATATCCCCGTTTTAAGGGTATTTCCCCCTTTTTCAGAAAACAGACAAATATGAACCATACATTGCGAAGTTTAACCCCTAAATGTTCCACAAAAATGTTCCGTATAATTTTTATCATAACAATGTTCAAAAGGGTGGAAACTTTATCACGCCTAAAATAAAATTCAGACGTTAACTTTAAAAATGCCGGTACACGTATGTATATTTTCTTGGTAGCCTCTACCAGAATCTGTTGTCGGAATTTTGTTCTTTTTTATTTGTGGGTAATTCACCTTAGGGTAACTCAATATTAAGGAAAAAAGTAAAATAAAATGAAAAATTGTTTTTGAAATAAAGAAAATATTTTAAAAATGCAGAAGCCACAATTAGTAGTGAACTAAAATTTATTAAAATCAGATAACATTTTTAATTTAAATTTTAGAAAACAATTACATTTAATATTTAAATTGATTGAGACTCCAATTATAATAAAAACGGCTTTACAATACAAAAATAAAAATCATATAAATTTAAGAATGTTTCAATATGATTTCAAGTTGAACAATATTCAATAATTACAAAACAGATAACAAAATTTTATTTTAATAAATCATTTATAGGGTTTAGATAAAAAAATTTCTTTTTCCAACCATATATGTATCTCTTCACTGATATGTGCTGGATCTGTCCTGTTTTCACTAGTCACGGGGAATATTTTTTCAGACCAGGCTTCTCTTTACGGGACATGTTACAGGATTGGTCTTTTCAGACCGATCCTTTGCTAGAATTTTAGCCGACATCTTTTTTCCCACAGGGTTTCGAATCCTTCAAAAAATGCAAAAGCATCCAAAAGATCCAATTTTAAACTGGTTCCCTAATAATTTTTGCTGGATTTTGCAGATTTTTAAGTTTGTTAAACTCATAATCTCAAAAGATTTTCAGAGATTTTGTTTTTTTTTTTGCAAAAAAAATAAATATATTGTTGCCCAAAATCGAGGATATATTTTTATTACTATTAGATACTCGTATTATTGCTTAAGTATAAATACTATATTTTTTTACTATGCATATTGAAATATTAAATATTTAAGTAAAAAAAAAAATTTCCAAAGAGTAAATATAATTTTTAACATTTTTCCTTATTATATATTGTGACCATAACACATCATAGTAATAATAAATATTTTTACAACTTTAGGAATATAACATAATAAAATATATGAGTATTTTTTATACCTTTGTAAAAATAATACAAAAATAAAGTATTTGGCAGTCATTTTATTATATACAAACATTAGCATTCCATTAAAGAATTTCATATGAGAGTAAAATTGTATATTGAAACTATAAAAAAATTAAAAGCATATTTAGGCAGGCAGCGCTTATTTAAAATGTATAGTTTGCATTAAGGCTTTAAAAAATTTACAAAATCAAAGCATACTTTTTAAGAAAAATATGCTTCAAAACTAAAAAATGTGATTTAAATTAGAGAGCATATTTTAAAGAGAAAAAATTTAAAATTTAAAATATATTTGTTGAATAGCCGAAAAGGAAAATATGTTTTAAAAAATGTGGACGTTAAAAAAAATAAATAAAAAGGGCAAATAAGATCAAAGTATGCTTTTAGGATTAATTGCTACAGTTTTTATAATACAAAAAAAATTTAATTAATAGACTTTTTTGTTTCAGAAATATAATGCTTTGAAAGTTTTTCTATTTCAGTTTTATTAGAAAGATTAAATTATATTTGTATGTAGGTTTATTATATTTAAAACGTAGAACTAATTTCTTTTAAATTTTAATTTACATTTAACAAAACTTTTTTTTAACCTATAATACTTTATTTTTAGATTCTAAGGTATTTGTTTAACACTTATACATATTTTTTTTTGGTTGCATATTTTTTTTAACAAACTTTATGGAAATAAATGTTTAAGAAATATTTCTTTTGAAAATAACTAATTTATTTTTTTTGAGCTTAAGGTTTGTTTTTTTATACAAAAAATATAATTTTATCTTCAGCAAATAATAATGCTACACAATGGAGTAGCAAAATATTGAAAAATAAATAATATTTTTTATATAACAAAGCAAACCTTAAGCTCAAAAAAATAATTTAGTTATTAAAAAGAAAAAGGTTAAATAAAAGATAACAATTAATATATGTTTTTTTTTGTTTATAAAAAGATGTCATTAGAGGTGTATTCCTTTCTTGTTGGAAGTTTGGAGGTGTTATGGAGGAAAAGAAAATTCTATATTTTATCAGGTTCGAGATCACAATTAAGAGAAAATGTTTAGGGATTCAAAGGTAATCTCAAATTGAATCTGTTTTTGTATTTTTGAAAATTTAAAATTTTTTTTTTTAGTTTTTATTATTCCAAATTAAATAAAAAATACTAAATTCAAACTTTAGATTAAATAATTGCAAAATTCGTAACAAACATGGAGAAGAAATGTTAACCCGTCCATCTCTGTACAACACTGGGATTGGTTTTTGAAAAAATGGCAACATTGGATAGAGAGTGAGAATAAAAATAAGAGAGTATGAGAGAAAAAAAAATGCAGGAGAAATAGATTACATTTTAATTTAGTAGGCATCTGCAGTGTGAAGCCGCAAGTTTGTGTAGCTACACTCAAAAAAATAAGTTAGTAGACAAATTAGTAAAAGGTGTTGCATATCAAGTAGAGTTTGCATTTCGGTTTTTACCGCAGCCGCGGGTAATCGTACCGTTTAACTGTAGCCTTATACAAAATCGTGTGAAGTGTTAACTCCACATCAGCATTAACTTATTACAACCGAAAAACATAGTAGTGTAGAGTGTAAAAAGTGTTCACTCTATAAGTAAAGAGTTTCTTAGAATTTTTTTTATTATGATTTTTAAATAAATTTTTTTTTTATTTCTTTTTTACTTTCTAATAATAAATTTTAATTTCCTGTAGTTTTATGGAATATTTATTGCCAATTTACTTTGTTTTAGTATTTATAACCCACATCGGAGTATAAAAATTTGTTGTGATGTTTGTTACCATATATCAGACACACGTTATACACTGATAATAATACATGCATAAAAATACGAAAAATATCAAAATTAAAAAATTTTTCGTTAAATAAACGAAAATTTGTTTTGACAATAATTTTGTATAGGGTCCGCCAAATAACTTTTTTTTTTTTGAAAATGCTATAAAATAAACAACTGAATATTTTCTCAAATTTCTTTTTTTTTTTTAAAGTACAATCCTTCCGGTTAATAATGGAAAATAATTTCATTCAAATGGCTGCCTCGGCTCTCCGTTACAGTCAATGGCAATCGTTATCGCGCCATGTTGAACGAATTTTTGTTCACAAAAATTGAAGAGGAGGATATTGGCAACAATTTGGTTTCAACAGGATGGCGGTACGTGCCACACAGCCGAAGCTACACTCGATGAAGATCGCTTTATCAGCCGCAGAGCTGATGTCGTTTGGCCACCTCGGAGCTGCGATTTGACACCGTTGGACTATTATTTGTGGGGTTAAAGATAAGTTTAACGCCGACAAGCCAGAAACAATTGACGCTTTAAAGGACAATATTCGTAAAGCCATTGGTGAAATACAGCTGCACACAATCGATAATGTGCTTAAAAATTGGACCGATCGTGTAGGCTACTGCATGGCCAGCCGAGGCAGCCATTTGAATGAAATTTTTCCATTATTAGCCGGAAGGATTGTACTTTCAAATAAAAAAAGAAATTTGAGAAAATATTCAGTAGTTTTTTTTTTAGCATTTTCAAAAAAAAAAAATTTATTTGGCGGACCCTATATTTTATATAATAGATTATTATAATAGACTCATAATAAACTTTTTAAATGTTTGCATTCTTAATAGATAATTTGATAAAATTCGGTACACTCAGTAGATTAAATTTAACCATGCTGGAACCCAATCTTCATATTGCTTTATAAAAATGGGATTTTTAATAAATAATTCTGTAAACTATTAATGGATTTAAGCATTGTCTAGATTTTTGAATATTTGAAGACCATTAAAATTTTCCTACAAAACGTGACACAAATATTGTACGGTATTGTATGCTCCCAGGTGACCAACTATAATGTTTTTTACATGTTTTATTTTTCCCCTCCTATTTCGGATGCACTTCTTTTTAAGGGCTTTAAAAAAATAAATATTACCAGTTACACTTCAGCTAAAGGGGTGTTATGCATGGCTGATTTTTGTATAGAGTATTGCGCTTTATAAAAAAAAACACTCTGTTTAAAGATTTATATGCAGTTTTTTTGTACAACGGAAATAGCATCCCAACTATTAATTCCCTTATATATTTCCAATATCAAAAAAAAAAAAAAAATTGCCCTAAACTCTATTGTATTTTTGAGTTTTATGTAGTTTTTTTTTACTATTTATTAATTTATTATAAAATAAACAAAATAAAAATTGTTTTTTAAAAATCCTCAATAATCACTTAAGCATAAAGCAACAATTTTATATTTTAGAAGTTTGGATTTTTATGATTTTTTTGTTGTTGTGTTTTGTAAATTTTAAAAACAATTTTTATTTGCTTCAGTGATTTATGACATTATATGATGATATATATTTTTGGTTCAACAATTTAAGTTGTTGAGTTTTTATAGGCTTTTTTGGCGGCATTTATTTTGATTTTAATTTTTTATTTTTCTTTTTAATTTATTATATTTACCTTATAAAATTCATCTAACAAATTTTAGTTGATATTGTTATAAATGATTCAAATTTAATATAAATATTAAAATTTTTAATTTTCATAGATTTCATTTTGCTTATTGCCCAAAATCCCTAAAAGTTGGCACCATTTTTTTATTTAAGATAACCTAGAAGTTATATATTGAACTTTTAATAGATCATTGTGTTATTTATGCCAAGAAATTTTTTATACTAAGAAAATTTTTAACAAAACAATACATTTATTATGTCAAATCTAAGAATTTATTTTTCCTTTTAGTTTACACAACATTTTCTGTTTAATTATTTAAAATCTTAAGTTTTCGTAAAGTGATTTGTTTTTCTATACAGATTTATTCCTTAGGATTTTCTTGTTGTTGTTAAGAAAAGGTCAACTAACTTTTGCTGCTATTTTATTAAATTTTATTATTATGCTTGAATTATATATGAGTTTTTTTTTTTTTTTTTTTTTGTCTAAAAAGGATAACTTGTTCATTGATTCTTTAAATCATTGTATAACAATCAATGATTCTTTAAATCATTGTTTTTTTTTTGTTAGTGTGAAAATTATTTTTATAAGAATTATGTGATATTTAAATAGGATGATACTTCGCTATTTGTCGTTTTGAATTTCGAAGTATTTATATGATGGCCCAAAAATATTCAACCTATGTAGGTTTGCTATATCTGATATAAATGATACGAAATAATTAAAAAGTTTATCTGGAGCTTTAATTTTTTTGCCATTAAATTTTGAAGATTATATCGATCAAGTGGGTGCCGCCATTGTTACTGATCATGTGGACTATTTGTACCGCATAATCCATCGAGAAGTTTTCTCAATCTTGTTGGGTATTCTCAAAAAACCCCCATTAAAAATATGAAGCGCCAAAATGAAATAAAAAAAAAATTAAATTGATGTAACTCTATCAACAAAAAAATTCTAAATATAACTGAAAAAATTTGAGAAATATAACTGACATTACCTAAATAAAACCCCTATAAAATATTCTGCATAAAATTTTAAATGTAATTCAATTTTCACAAGTAATATCACTGACTGAAATAGTATACTTTTATCTTTTACATATTTAAAAACCTAGTAGTTCTTTCATAATTTGTTTAACTAAAACACTGGTAATTCTACAAAGGCGTTAAACAAAAACTGTAAATTTTGTCTGAACAAAAAAATAAATAAATATGCAAATGAGTATAATGTTTTTGACACTAACATGAGTCAAAAGTTTATTTATAAAAAAGCTTCAGTTTAAGTGAATAATAGCAGAGTAGAAAAGTTGGTAGCTGGAAAATGTACAAAAACAATCTTTAAAAATACAAGAACTTTTATACTTAAATGTTTGAAATTTCTGTCTGTAAAATTTTTTATAACTACACAAAATATTTATACAACTTTGTTCTTTCCTGACAATAACAATGGAACTTTGGCGAAAAAAAAAAAATTAAAATGTTGAGTTTCTGAATGCTTAGTATGCACAATGACCGCTAAAATGTTCTCCAAACAAAAATAAAATGTTTACATTTAAAACAATGACAAATTTGCAAGAAAAGTCATTAACATTTTATAAAAAATAAATATTTAATTTTATATAAAATTTAAATTAAACCTTTAATAGCATTTAGGCATTGTTACAGTATAATTTATGCGATGTATGACAGACAAGATGGGATTTTTGAAAACTTAACACTTTCAGCTAAAAATCAAAATTTAGAAATATGTTTATCCGTGTGATCAGCTACTTAACTGATTGAGCACTTTATGGTCAAGAGTTTTTAAGGTTTTGGATTTTTTAAGAAGGACTTCAAATATTATGGAACTTAGGAAAGTTTTTAAGTTCCCCAGCAAAATCATGGTATCAACTACTTACCAGGTTATTTACTCGCTTAATGACTTTTGTTAAAGATGTCCAAAAAAGTAATGGGTACTCATTATTTTTTAGCTGTTCGTAAACGAGAGGGTAATGACTACCCATTACATTGTGTTTTTTTTGTATGTGAGAAGGTAATTACCACTCATTTCTTTTTGGACATCGCGAACAAAAGTAATTAAGCGAGTAAATAGACTGGTAAGTAGTTGAAACCATGTCTTTGCTGGGTCATAGCTTTAAGTTTACGAAACATAGGATTTGTGTAAAAAATAATAACAGGGTTAAAATATATATTTGTTCTTTGTGATGTTATTAATCCTTGCAAAAAGAGGAGTTGATATAAATTATTCGAAATATTTGATATACAAAATAATAATTTCTTAAACATGTTCCCACTGAATTCATGAAAATTATAAATTTTTATTTTCATTTCAACATTTACATCATAATTTTTCCATAAATTATGACAAACATATGAAAACAATAAAGAAATCATTACAAAAAAAAAAAATTCTTCACACGCTAAACTAGACATACAATGCGAATTATGTTTGAAATAACATCAAACAAACAATAATAAAGATTAAAAAATTAACAACAAAAACAACAAAAATTTACAATTTTGAAAAACTTAAACATGAGTGCTTCTATACAATACAACAGCAATTAAGACAAAACTTATATGCGGTATATGAAAATAATGACAGTAGACAAACTATTATAAGGCATATAATACACACGACTATATGCATCACATACAAGTACATGCGTCGAAGTGTAACTGAGGGTAATTATTTAAAAAACAAAAATTAGAGGGGGTCTTCAATATGGGACTACCATCAAATGAGCTTGAAACTAATTTATAATTATGTGAAGAGTGTTTTTGTTTGAACACAGAATTATTAATTATGTTTAAATAAATTACAGGAAATTATGTGAAATGGGGGGAGAGGGAGAATGAAGCAATAAAAAAAATAAAAATTTTGAAAGGTATTTTCTTCAGTTAATTTAAAACATACAAGATACTTAAATCTTAAGCCTTAAAGAATGCTTTTTTATTTACTTTTAACAAATCTTTTAAATTATGCTAAAAAAGTTGAAAGTTTAATAGCCTGTGTATATGTTATAATATTAAATCTGTAAAGTATTCTTCTTTTCTTAGTGTGTATTAAAAATCTCAAAAATATGCTAATTGTTTTCTTGTTTTAAACAGCTTTAAGGTATTTGTTTCATTTGCAAAATTTTGTTTAAAAAGTATTATAGATTAATTAGTTTTACTACTCCTAAATTTGCTTTAGTTTTGTTAGAATGAATCTCCTAAATGTATACTTTTATAAATAGTAATTTCATTTAAAATGGTTAAAGCTTTTGCATTAAACTGTTTATGACATTTTTTATAGTTTTTTTTTTCCGAGAAAACCATGCCTTTCTTTGTAAAAATTGTTATGGTTTCTGGCGAAATATTTTGCTAATAAAAAAAAAATATTTATTAATTTTCAATGATTTCAATATCCTTAAAATATGCTACAAATTATTATACATTTTTATCCTTATTATATTTTGTTTTATCATTATTTAATTTTTTTTAATAACTTTTTTAATAATTCTTATATTTAGTTTAAACTTTCATACCAACAAATATATATTTAGTCCCACAAAATTTATTAGCCTTCAAAAAATATTTTTTATAAACAAAAATTTTGTTTGTTGCAAACACCAAAAGAACAAACTGTTATAAAAAAGAAATAAAAATATACTTCTGCCATTTAAAAATGTAACAGATTATAAAAACAAGCAAGTGAAATAATATAAAAAAAAAAACTTTGAATGTAGAGTAAAGAAACAAATTGTAAAAAATATTAAAAAATTCTTGGAAAATAATGTAACACTTGCAATAACTTTATATATGAATTTAAAGTTTTGGCATTGCATTTTTTCATCGTAATAAATTTTATTGATAAAATTAAACTAGTTTTAAAATAAAAGTTTTTTTATAGAAAATCTAATTCATAAGCCTTCTATTATTACTTATGTATTAATAGGTTAGACTACAACTGAAATATAAACAGAATTTTTAAAAATATCTAATAGTAATATTGTCTAAAAATAGTTAGTGAAATTCGTAGTAATTAAAATTTTACTTATATGTATTTTTTTTATAAAACAAAATCTATGTGAAAAGCTATTCCATTCTTGGTTTTTGTTTTATATAAATTTATAAAGTATCAGGCACGAGATCATAATTAAATGTTACTTAGAAATAGTAAACACAAATTTTTTACTATTCGAATAATAAGTATTTACTATTGCTTAATAACATTTAATTATGATGTCGAATTTGATGAATTATAAAATATATAATTGAAACATAGAGATCATATAACATATTCTTTATTACATTTAAATATATAAAGTTTTAATTTTAAAAGACTTCTTGTAATAAAACAAAAATTATTATATAAAGTCAGGAAAAGATAATAACCCATCTAAAAATCGTAATATATATGAGCATACATGATCATACATGGGCCTGTATATGATCATACATGGGCATACATGGTCATATGCGTCCACACATTGTTCAATATATGACCATACATGATCTGATATATGATCATATATCTTCGGATCCGAAATTTGAGCATATATGAGCATACATGTATAATATATGAGCATGTATGATAATATATGCACATATATCACCATATACCCTCAAATTTCGGATCCGAAGATATATGGTCATATATGAGATCATGTATGGACGTATATGACGATGTATGCTCATGTATGATCATATACAGGCCCATGTATGATCATGTATGCTCATATATATTTCGATTTTTAGATGGGAAGCTAAAAAGTAAAAAAATCTTCATGAATTTAAAAATGGAAAAATTTTTCTTTCAGTTTATTTCCACCCCAAAAGTATGCCACAAATTGTGAAGTTTTGAAAATCCTTAAAGTACACTTTAATTTTAAGAAATTCAAGGCTCATTTTAAATATACCGCAGTTTAAATCTCAATTAAATATATCGTATCTTGTCAATTATCAATTTATAATAAAATTTTTGAAAAGTATCATAATTGATCTAATCGACAAGATCACCATCAAATTTGTTAAAAATATATCGAATGTCCGATTTATAAATATAAAATAAGCTATATCGAGTAAAACCCCAGTTTATATATATGCAATGTTGAAATAAAATGTGTTTTTTTAACTAAAAAAAAAATGTCAGAGCTATAACAAAATTAGTATGTTATCCTACACTAAGTATAAATTAGGTCCTATTTTGGGAATCATTTCAAATTATTTTATTTTCAAAACACAAAATAGAAAGAAAAATTAAACTACTTAAAATGTACATTTAAGAAAATATCAGAATTAGGTACAATTATTCTCCAATTGGAGTCATGATTTATTGCCCTAAATATCATTCACAACCTCAAATTTCAACCAGATATTTTAGGAGTTAATTCTAACTATGAACAGATTGTAAACAATTTCAATAGGGTTCGCCAATAGAAACCTATGTACCATATTTTCTTAACATTAATTTATATTTGCCTCCGGTAATATAATTACAAGATTTACATGGACAGAAAGACTGACATCGCAAAATCACATCAGAACATAATTCTAAGTCTATTAAAATATTATAAGGTTCGTTTTTTTTTGGTTGTTACAAAGATCGCTACAAACTCATAATAATATATTAAATAACACAGTAAGTATTTGGGTCATGGAATCCAGTGGCGTACCACGTTTTTTAAAGTTAGGTCCTTTAAAAAAAATATTTAGATTTTAAGTTTGTATTGACTCAAGCGATTTTTCGATTTTATTTTAATGAAAATACTTCGAAAACTCTTTTGCAATGGCTTTAGATTGTTATTTTTTACTAATTTATTATTTATTAATATTATTTTTAAAATAATCCAGAAGTTAAGGAGTTTTCACAATTTGTAGTTAAAAAAAATAATGATACCCCAATATTTATTCTACACTGTGATAACGGGTTTTTTAACAGGGACAGCAAACGATGCCATATTTCTTGCAGCTATTTGGACATTACTCTTCTGTGAGGTTTGCCATTTCCTGATGGAAAGATATACGAGCCAAGAACGAGTCCAAATTATTAAAATTTACTACCGAATTTCGGAGTCAGTGGCCTCAACGTTTAGAGCGCTACGTCCAATTTTTGGTCGTCATAATCGTCCTAGCAGAACAACAATTGAGCGTCTAGTGGAAAAATTTTAATCCACAGGCACAGTACTAAATGTTCCCGTGCCAGTGAGACAAAGAAGTGCCCGTAGTGTCGAGAATATTGCTGCCACTGAGGCTTCAGTTGAAGAAAGCCCAAAATGTGTCTCTCACACGTCGTTCTCAAGCGTTGGGCATCTCTGTGACGTCGTTGTGGCGAATTTTGCGAAAATATCTTGGCCTAAATCCTTACAAGATCAAATTGACGCAAGACGACCAGAAGCGTCGTATGTTCGTGAATTGGGCTGAGAAACAACTTGAAAATGAATTGGATTTTCATCGAAAAATCATCTTCATCGATGAGGCTCATTTCTGGCTGAATGGTTTCGTCAATAAACAAAATATGCGTTATTGGTTAGACCGCAATCCACATGTACTCCACGAGTCATCATTGCATCCCGAAAAAATTACGGTTTGGTGCGGTTTATTGGCCGGAGCCGTCATTGTGCCGTACTTCTTCGGTGATGATCAAGACCGGCACGTTACTGATATGGACTTGGAGGACTTGTGGTTACAACAGGACGGCGCCACAAGCCACACAGCGAATGTCACAATCAATTTATTGGAAACCAAGTTTGGAGAACGTGTTATCTCACGAAATGGTCCAGTCGATTGGCCGCCACGCTCGTGCGATTTGACGTCGTTAGACTATTTCCTGTGGGGCTACGTCAAGTCTATGGTCTATGCCAACAAGCCAGCGACGATTGATGAACTTCGTACGAATATCGAACGTGAAATTGCAGCAGTATCGGCCGATTTATGCTTGAAAACCGTCAAAAATTGGGTACATCGTCTGGACTTCTGCAAGCGTGCCCGTGGTGGCCATGCAAAAGAAATCGAGTTCCATACATAATGGCATCGAACGTACTTTTACAGGAATATAGAATTTCATTGATATCCAAAACCCCTAATTAATACGTATTACAGTACACCAATGCGTATACGTAATATTTGCATTTATAATACAAATCACTCATACGACTTACGGGCAAATTACTCATTGTTTTATAAAATAGAAAATTTTGATTTTTTTTTTGGATTGTACACGAAAATATTACCATATATCGTCTTATATATAATCATATATGAACATACATGAATCCTATAAAAGCATAAATGAATCATATATGAGCATACATGAATTAAATATAAGCATATAAGATCATTTATACACCGAATATTTGGATCCAGAGATATATGGTCATATATGAGATCGTGTATGGTCATATATTCAACTTTATATAGTAAAATTCGGTGTGAAAACGATAAGACCTTAACAGATCTCATTATATTCAATTAGATCTGATAAAATCTATATAGATTTGGCGCACCGTATATAGTCAGGTTCAATTTGCTCTGGATATTTTAAATATTTATGTCAATCAAATTTTTATTTTGTTGCCTTTAAAAATGGCTAATACGGCTACGATCTTGTACAAGATCTGATAATTGATATGAAATCAGATATGATCCCATATAATTAGATTTGCTTATATCTAGTCACAAAAACCACCACATTTTTCGGAACCCTTTTAAATATATACATATCTGGCACTAAGATCTGAACAGATCTGTATATAAAATATATTACATAAACCGTATCTAATCATATATGATCATAACTGACATTGAGCCCATAACTTATGTTATTATTACTTTTGTGAGGTTATGGGATATGTCAACACCTAAGGAGGATATATATGGGCTGTACAAAACTCATACATATTATTTATCGAAATTGATGTTGCCGTCGCTGGGGATCGAACCCGCCATGTACTGTGTAACTGTCTATTGCGCTAGCCATTACACCACAACGTCTTCAAATATTTAATAATTCTGTATACAAATCTCTATCATAAAAATAAAAATGTTTGTTCTTAATTTTCATTATAAGTTTTTAACACTATTTAAGTGTAAATTTGTTTACTTGTAAATTCCTAAATAATTCGTATAGAATTTTCATGATTAAATTCTTTGAATTTTTTAAATATCATTTTAATTTAATATTTTTACTATGAAAATTAATCCAATTTAACATTGTTTTTTAACATTAATTTTCTTAAAATGCTTTTACAGTAGTAGTATTTGTTTATTTGTTTTTTCCTATATAAACTTTTACATAAATTATTGCCATTTTATTTTCAATGTCTTAAATTTCTCTAAAGATATTTTCTATATTAAAATGTTACTGCAATTTCACACGTACTATAATTTGAAGTATTGAACAATAAAATCTGGATGGAGATAATATTGAAAGAAACTTAAAAGTTGTAGTTATTCGTTATAATAAAAATCAATTTATTAGCCAATACTCGAATTTCATCTCAAAATTTTCCCCAATTATGAGATCTAATTAGATCTGCTATTTTTTTCACAGCTACTTCTATCAATAAAATTTAATAATAATATTTCTACTTATTTAATTTAGATTTCACTGTTTTACACACAATGATGTTTTTACTTCCAATTTTAAATAGGGATATAAAAACTATACATATTTTATATAGAGTAAAAAAATATTTTAGCATAGTTTTAGGAACTTGCTATAGCTAGAGGAAATAAAAATCATATGTAAATTTTTTTAACTTAATTTACATATAGTAAATTTTATGTTTAAGTTAATACGAAAAACTTGTAAAAATGCAAAAAAGTGTCAAGTTATAAAAATAAAATTTACACAGAAAAAAAATAAAATTTAATTTTTTCTTGACTTAAAGGTAATCTAAGAAAAAATTAAAAATAAAATTGCATTAGAAATAATAAAAAATTTTATTTAAATAATTTTCAGAAAGATAAACAAATGCAAAGAATTTTATGATGTGATATAAAGTATTTAATTTCATTAATATTTGTATAAAACTTCTAAGCATTTCTCTTTACTTTGCACTTTCATAGCCACAGAGGAATGAAATTCATAGTTTAAGTGTTTAGACCATAACTACAAACGACTGAGAAATTGATTTTGAAATTCTGCCCATATGATTTGAATTGATTTTATCCATAGTTTGTCAGTTGGTTGGCGTTCGTCTAAACACTGCCTAAGAACATGATGGTATGCATAAACACGTACTATTATTTTACATTGTTTAATATTATATGCGCGAGTATGCAAAATATTGAAAAAATACATAATAAAATCATTTCCTTTAAAGTTTGTGCTAAAACAACAGGCAGAAATGGGCAATAAGAAGGGCGCAACAATGGAATTATGTATTATAAAGAGTGTTGTTAATTCTAATTGTAATAGATATAGGGGTGACTATTATTTACAAAGAAAATTTTGTATCCAATGAAATCACGTAACATAGTCTGCTTCAGTGTTGCCAAACATTTTTTTTACAAAGCCATAAATTTACAAAAACACAAGAACATCTTCCTAAAAACTTTTCTTTTAAAATCTCATATTTTTTTTGTTAAATTTTTTAGTTATTAAAAAATAAACCAAAAATATTTAAAATTTTGATAAAAAATTCACTGAGGCTTAATTAATAAATTTGATTGTTTTTTAAGATAAAATCTGAAAATCAAATTTAATTTAATAGCACGTAAAATGGAAGTTATTGTGTACTGAAGAAATTTCATTTAAAAAACTGTGAAATAGTTAAGTAAAATAAATTTTTATCAAATCAATGTTTTCTACCAAAATTATATTTACCCCCTAAACTGACCCCTTAACAACTGCAACGTCTTTAATTTACAGGGAAACCCCTTACTTGGCAGCACTGATTTCTGTATTAGAAAAAATACATCATATTAAAATAAATATCATTTTTTAGATTTTTTTTCTTTTAGCATTTTTTCAGGAATAAAAATGTAAAACATAATTTGTAATTCATTTCATAATTCAAAACATAATTCGTAATTCAATTTCATTTAATAATTCGTTTAGAAACAGCGCATTGAAATTTGATATTGTGCCTTTTCTGGTTTAGTATTTTATAAGATATTTTCTTTTTTCGACTTTTTATGAAACCAAAGAGAAAAACATTGTGACGACATTCATGATCTAATGAATTTGTTCGGAAACTGGTTTTTAAATATTTTACTACATTTTACTACATTTTGCTTTCCAAGTGATGATGGAAGTTTTCCCAGTTCGTACGTTTAGGATTACGGTAAACCTGACTAGAATCCAATGCACTGATAACATCGAAGACCAGATGTTGATGGTCAGACAATGAGAGCTCATTGGAGACATTCCAGATAGAGATGCCAAAAGACAAATTGGAGCTCGTAAGAGTATGATCCTAAAAGTCGGTTCATCACCCTGTTCGCTATGTTTATATTATTCCTACATACAAATTCCAGCAGGTACTCACCACGTTTGTTGATATCCTTACTCCCCCATACCGTGTGATGTGCCGAAACCTCAGCTGTTGCTGCCGCTTCTGCGTCGCCAGGGAAGTACGCGGAGGCGAGTACTACCTCGTGTACCCCGGATAGGGAGGGTAACATTGCAGAGATTGCTACCAAATCTGAAATTGGAAGAAAGGTTAGATTGTTCTTCACAAAGATGGCCACTCTGGGCCTAGTTAGATGAGAATTATAGATCAGCTTACCTTGACTTGCATTGAGCCTTTTTATGGCTCCATTGTGCACCCAAGGCTTCTGGATCAACATTACATCTAGGACATCTGTTGTGAACCTTCTGCTGACGATGACCGATGCTGCCTTTGCATGGCAAAGGTTCACTTGTAAGCACCTGAGGTGCTTTGGTGCTCCAGATTTCTTCTCAGCCATTACTGCGTTTGAGCACGCCTTTCTGCCACGATTCGTATTTAGCAGCACAACTTTTTCTGCCGAGTACCCCTCACCCTTTTTCCGCCTTTCGGCATAGCAAGGTCCTTCGAAGAGCACAGTTTATTATCCGACGTATGTGAGCTTGTAACAACTCGTGTGTCGGATTTAGCCGTGGCTCCTGAAATGCTTGCCTCTGCCTATTTGGGTATGTCGCGCCGATCCCATGTTGTTGTCGGGTGGGTCTTACCAGCGCTGTTACAAACCCAAAATTCACCCTGTGATCCTTTCGCCTGAGTATGGCAGCTGAGATAGGGTCAATAGACAGGGTGAGCTCAACTATGCCACCCTTGATAACCCTATTCAACACCTTCCAATACCCAACCGAAAGCTCGCAGTTCTGGCCCTCAACTAGTCTAAGAATTAAATCATTAGACGTGTCCTCTTTCTCGGGAAAATAACCCACGAACACTTGGGCCTTGGGAACTTTTTCCTCCGCTACCACCTTCAACACAGCGTCACCCAAAATTCACCCTGTGATCCTTTGGCCCGAGTATGGCAGCTGAGATAGGGTCAATGGACAGGGTGAGCTCAACTATGCCACCCTTGATAACCCTATTCAACACGTTCCAATACCAAACCGAAAGCTCGCAGTTCTGGCCCTCAACTAGTCTAAGAATTAAATCATTAGACGTGTCCTCTTTTTCGGGAAAATAACCCACACACAGCTCCGCTATTTTGTGTAGCACAACTCTTTGGTTAGAGTAGAGCTGCTCATCCGTCAATCTTTTTTCCGGGAAATCAGGTGGAATAACACCAATCTTCACGGTGGCATCTGCATCCTTGTAGGACACTACTTGTTTCCGCTAATTGGCCTGAACTGGCAAGGCTGGTTTCGGTGCTAACTGTAGCCATATCAGCTGTCCGATTTGCAGGATGTCTAGTGTCAGGTGGTGTTGAGCCATCTGAGCACACGCTTTTTCTGCTACCTGTGATCTCTTTGACCTTCTTACGGGCCTCGCGCATAGGCAACTCACAAAGCCGCCGCGCAACCTCTTGCAGGTACGTCCGAAGCGTTTGCGAGCCGCCCGCAGAGCTACAGTTCAGTCTTCGGTTTCGACCGATCGCCTAAGACTATGACGGCACCATCCTTTTATGTTTAAAACCTCTTTGCCACTTAAGGTGAGACCTGCATCGGTCTTCTCTTCCTCTTTGTTAATTACAATAGTCGAATCCATCTAAAAAGAAAAGAAAAATAAGGGATTATAACAGAACACATGGTATCAGAGCCCTGTGCTACCAGTGGGCTAATACAACCAGGATACGCCACGCCCTGGAGGCCGCCGTTCAAAAACACACTAACGTAGTGCTATTCATCACAAGGAACCACGTCTGCATCTGGATAAATCTAGCGTAAACTCCACGCATGGACGGTCATTTGAGTATTGATAGGCTAAGGCATCATCGATCGATGTGTTGTGTATACGCTTCAAGGACCCCCTGTGTTCCTGCTGCCTGTCTCCTAAATTTCGATTTAGTAATAATTACTACGCCGAACTTTAGGAATCAAGCAACGAAACACTTGGCTCCTAGATTTGAAGTTTGTATTGAGTCAAACAATTTTTTGATTATATTTTAACGAAAAGAAATTGTTTTCCAATGATTCAATTTATTGTTTTTTTCACTTATTTACTATTTATTACTATTGTTTTAAAATTAATCTAGAAGGTAAGGAGTTATAATTATTTGTAGTTCTAAAAATAATGATACCACAATATTAATTATACACTAGGATGTGTTTAATTCGAGTTAAGGTACATCAATGCGTATACGTAATAGTATTATTGTAACAGATTTTAATGACTCTTATGCTGTTTTATTTTTTGAACAAAATTTTGATTTTTTTTCAATTGAAAACGAAAAAAAAAAATTAATAAATTGTAAAATAAAAAAAAAAAAAAACCAGTTAATAAAGTCATTGCAAAAGAGATATCGAAATCTTTTCAGTAAAATTTAATCAAAAAATTCCTTAAGTCAGTACAAATTTAAAATCTTGTTAAAATGACCTGACTCTTCAAAACGCGGTTCGCCACTCAATTCTGTTCACATATCCCAGGGGTTTCGTGTGCCAATACTCAGTTGCCTAATTTAATATTTATATTCCAGGTAAATATTTTTACGTTACACAAATTTTTTTTCAATAAGAAAAAAGAAATTTATATTTGTATTTTTCATGTATCGAACCTGGATATTCAGATTCATAGTTCACACTGCACCAAAACTAATTTTAATTTTATTTGATATATTTGCTATTTAAATTAAATTTCATATTTTACTTTAATTAAAAAAATATTTTTTTAAATCTTTGCCTTTTGCGGGAAATTCGGAGTACTAGGCTACATCTCTACCTACTACACCACAATCACTTATCAATTTGTATGATAAATATCGAATTTAAATAATTTGTAAGGATTTAAAAATCGTTTACCAATATCAATTATTAGTGGCGTCTATAATCAATACAATCCACAATTCGGTTGGTTCTACAATACTAAAACCTGAATTCAAGGGTATATTTAATCAGAATTACCATTTTAATAATTCTACCGTACAGAATTCCAAAACGAATTTTATTTTTAAAAATGATTGTGAATACCAAAAATTCGATTATAAAATTATTTTAAGCTTGTTTTACCTCTTTTTAATTACCAATACAATATTTTTGTTATATTAGTGGATTATAAATTATTTCAAACAAAATAGCATTCTTACAAATAAATTTTAATGGGTTTGATCGAATGTCAACCAATCTTTTCTTTGGGTGTACATAACACTATAAGCTACCAACAGAAAGTCGTGCAGTGTTAAGAATACCACAGTGTGTTGTTACCCAGCAAAACTTTGGTAATGGGTGCGATATTCTCATGCGTTACCTTGTAATGATAGCTCGTTACCTTTTTCATTATTTGCAAGCATGAAGAAATAAGTTACTGATTATTGATTAGGTAATATATGATTTATAAATGTAAAGTAATAATTGAAATATTTTTGAAAATCTATTTTTAGATACATTACTTTGTGTTTTTTTGTAAGCAAAAGGGTAATGATGTTTGTTTTGATATATGAGTCGATAGCTCAGTGGATAGAGTTCTTGGCTGGCAACCAGAGTTCCCTGGTTCGATTCCAATCATGACCACATTATTTTTAATTACAAATATTTTAAATAAAATATTTGTAATAACTTTTTTTAATAAAAATTCCTCTTTTTTTAAAATCTATTTTTAGACACATTACTTTTTCCATTCTCGTTACCATATAGATAACCCCTTACATTATCACCTCTAAAGTAATGGGTATATACATTACTTTGAGGCTCTTCGCCTGTAAAATTCATCAATGAAGTAAGATGTAAAGTTATCCATCGGCCCCTATGGCTATACATTACTTTACCCATTATTTGGTAATATGTGGTCTTGCTGGGTAATTAATGGTTTGATTTCGTTTGGCAAGCTGGAAAAAATTTACAAATACAAATCAGTTTGGCCATAAAATAAATAAATAACATTTACTCGCAATACCGAAATTCTTCTGAAGATCACTTGAGGAAATCCTCTTAACAAATTAAATTTTCTTATTTTTTTCTTTTAAAGACTAATACCTCTTTCGTACTGAACCCAAAAATACGTATTTTCGTTTTTTCAAGATTTCAACTTTCAAATTTCATACAAATTTTAATTCGAAAACTTGAAAATAACAAAAGTATGTATTTTGGTGTTCAGTTTAAAAAAATTCCATAACAAGTTTTAATTTTTTTTAAGAAGTTTAATTGTTCAAAAAATTTGCAGTAATCAGAACAGAGAGCTGTAAATATTTTATATTCCACATGTAAGATATATTTAAAAATCTTTTTGTAATTTTTTTTTGTAAAATGTTAAATGGGGTTTTTAATTTTATTATGGCCCCCTTTAGTTTTAGTAATTTCCTTTACCTGATTGTATAAAATCATATATCACGTTTTTATAATAATATGTGACAAGCATACCCATCCCTATGAGTACATTTATAGAAACATAAAGTGGTTTTTGGTTAATAAATCCATTATAAATAACACAAAGCTTAAGCTTGCAGCCAAAAGAAAAAATTTGTAAAATCTATTAAAATTACAATGTAATAGAAAATAATGCAATATTATTTATGTTAAAAAAAAATATATTAGAATTTTTTTTAAAGGATTTATGGCTGACTGCCTCCAAAAAAAAAAATCTACAATCTTCACTAAAAATTATGTTCATAAAACACCCTCTTATTTTTTAAACATGACAACTAAAGTAAATTACCCTCTTATTATATGTGGGTGTGTTTAACATCAGTACAATAATTTTGCTTAAATAACAACAATTACGTTTTATAGCTCCTCTAATAAACGTACGATTAATGCATTAATACTGCCTCATATGTTATCGATAAACTAAAACAAGCCCGTATAAGTCATATATACCCCCTTGTTTTTCAATAGAAAAAACTCAAGCCTTTTAATATATGCAAAAAATACAACCAAAGTTTAGACATCACATCAAAAAAAAAGGTATGAATTTATTAAAAACTTTTTGTGTGTTCTGCTTGAATAAACCGGATACATCTTCTTTAGATTTTTGTATATACAATTTTTTCTAGGGTTTCTTTTTATCACAATCAATTGCTAGGAACAATAAGGTTTTTGATGCTGAATGATTTTGCTTTCTTTTAAGTATACAATTTTTTTCACAACACAAAAGAAAAAATCATGATAACTAATTTGTCTTTTGTTTAAATATATACCCTTTTATTTTGTAAGCTTGCAAGAAATTGTATTATGTATAAGTTTTTAAATATTATTAAAAAAATCCATTAAAAATTGTTTGCTTAATAACTTTTTTTTTCTTATTAATTTTCTAGATGCTAAAACACGTACAAATATCACCATTACGCAATCGTTCAGATTCTGTTTCATTACGTTCCAGTACCTCTTGTGCCTCATCAATGTGCGGTAGTCCTGAACCACCCACAGATTCACAAAGAACCCCCTCAAGAGCTTCTAGTTATTCCAGTTTAAATGAACAATTGCCACAGGTATGTATTAATTATTGCATATAATTGAAATTAATGTGAACTAGATAAAATATACATTTTCTTTTATTTATTAGACTACTATTAAAGTATTTACCAGCTGTTTGAAAATTGATATTGAATATAAAACTTTGGGCATACAATGGGATACCACCAGTAAAGATGTTATAATGCAACTGCTAAGAAGGTAAGTTAAGTTAAATTTTAATAAAATCTATAGGAAAATTTAAAAAAGTTCTTAAAAATATTGAATTTTTTTAGTTCATAGCATTTTTAAAATAGCTGCATATAAGTGCTTGATTTTACAATATTAAAAACTATTGCGAACATCCGCATAGTTTTTACTTACTATATGCAAAAGTCACAAAAAAAATGCGCATATAAATGCTTAATTTTACAATATTTGTCAAAAAAATACAAAGTAAAAATCTAAAATCCAAACATTTTAAAATATTGCGGACATCCGCATAGCTTGTACCTATTTCTTTGGGTATATTGAATATCCATCGATGTTTTTCCAAAACTAAATCAAATTAGTTAGCCATCCATAGCCAACATTTATTTTCACAAACAATACCAAAATTTTAATGATTTTCTTTGAAAAATAATGTAAAAAGAAATGCAATTTTATAAATTTAAGACAAATGCCCAAAAGCTGACTATAAATACTTAATTTAGCAATATTAGAAAAATATTACTGACATTCGCTTAGTTTTAACTTATTAACATTACAATGGAAAAATATCCTCTGATAATGACCAAATTTTACAACACTTGAAAAATATTGCAGACATCCGCAAAAATTAAACTTATTATTTCGCTATTATCAAACTTCTGACGATTTGCTTTAAAAATTAATGTAAAAATTATTAGACTTTTCAATTTTCTATTGCTTGATGTTGTAAAATTTGCAAAAATATAGCGGACATCCGCATAACATTTTCTTACTATTTTACGAATACCAAATTTCTATTTTAAAAATGATGTGAAAATTTTTAAAATGTTTTAGATTCACTATAATCGCTGAAATGCTGAAATTTATATCTTGTGTAAGATAATGTGGACAATCGTTTAATCTTTGCTTATCTACACTTACCAAAAAAAGTCTGAAATAGTAACTGAAAATTTTGCTGTTATTGCGGGAAATTTTTCAGATTTGAGACCAGCGGTATTTTTTGCTAATCTTAGCAACACATGTCTGCTGACGTGCAGTACAATAAATTTTGAGGAAAAATTAGCTACGGCTACTAAATTTTAGTAAACTTTTTGTAAAGTGGAATTCAAACTCTGTTTGCTAAAATCAGCAAAAAAAAAAAAAAAATAATAAATATTATTAATATTAATACAAAATTTAAAATTTTTTTTTTATCGATCATCAATATTTTTTTATTATATCTACTTTTTTCAAAAAATATTTTAGTCCAAAAAAAAAAAAAAATCAAAGGCTAAAAAATTTTAAAAACATAAACGAATTTTTTATTTTGTTTTAATTTTGAAATTTCTGTTTAGAAAAATATTTTAGTCAATTTTTTTCATATTTTAATTATTTTTAGATCTGATTTTTAGAAATAAAATTTTTTTTGGTGCTATTTAAGTGCACATCCTATTTTTAGACATCATTCGGTATATTCACTTCTGATCCCATTTTGTAATTTATGTAACATTTTAAGGCAATTTAAGTTTGTAGGTGTAAGTTTTTGATTAAAAATAAAATTTCCTTCCACATCCACTTCTTCTTTAAATTAAGTAAATTTCTTTTGCTAATTTTAGCAAATCGGCTTTCAATAAAATGATTGCCGAAATAAGCAACAAAAATTTGTAAATATTCAGTAAAAATTCTGTAATTTGTAAAATGTAATTAGCTAAAAGATTTGCAAAATAATGATTTTTTTTATTAAAATTCAGTACGAAAATAGTAAAGTGGGCTTAAAACTCGTTTACATTTTTTTCTACTAACTTATTTCTGAGTGTATTGTATGGGAAATATTTTTTACAAACAATTTAAATAATTTATATTCTTTTAAAATATTATGAAAAATTAATGGATTTCTAAAATGTGCCAGATATGGAAATAACTTCATATAATTTTTTGAATTTCCTACACTTGATAAAATATTATCCTATAAAGAATTCTGAATTTAATTGGTTTCCTTTAAAATTTTTTAAAAATTTATTGAATTGCTTAAATTTACAACAATCGCTAAATATTCGCCTAAAAATGCATAAATTTACAACATCTGGAAAATATGCCAGACATTTAAATTTTTTTTTATAAATAATGTCCAAATATCCAATTAAATATGAAAAATATCAGGTAAATCCCCTTAATCATGACTTGACATTTTATGGATATTCATATAAAAATTTGCAACAATGGCTTAATCCCGAATAAAATTTTAAATATCATATGCCATTTATAAACTATGAAAACTCTATTTATAGTATAAAATTATGTAAATTTTATAAATATAAAATTAATGCAAAAAAAAAAAAAAAATAAAAATGTCCCGAAATTTAAATTCGCCTATTATCGGAAATTTGCAAAAATTATATGAAATCACATGGATTCTTTTTAACAATAAATATTTAAAAAGATTTATGGAAGATAATATTTTTTAATATAAATTCTTTAATAACTAACATCCGCAAAATATTAGCATCAGTTTTAAAGAATGTAAACAAAAAAATGTTTACAATAAAATCGTACGAGTTTGATTGACATTGAGAAGTCCAACACTAATTATTAGGATCGTCAAAATATACAATTTATATTTTTATAACTATTCGCGAAATCTCAGCATTAAATAGGTCATATTTTCCTAGCAAATTCTAAAAGAAATACAACAATTTTGCTTTAACGAAAAACTTATAATATAATAATTTCAACGATTTATATAAATATCCGCATTAAGGACGTTAAGTGAATTTATGAGTTTTAAGATTAATATATTGAGTATTTCACTCTCAATATATTTTTCGTTACCGACTGTAGTTTATTTAAAAAGTAATACCTAGAGTTTGTTATTAAATGAAAAATCAATTGAAATTCATAGAAATTTTTTTTTTAACAAAATATAAAAATTTACAGACATTTAGCAGGAGTTGATATTTTCTGTTAAATGTAAAATTGTATGTTTTCTGTTTCTAAAAATAGAAATTCATATAATTCATGTCTGTTTTTTTTTACCAAAATAGTTTTTTTATATACAAAATTATTTCAATAAAATTACAAGAAATTATTTAAATATAGATACAAACATAGAAAATTAAAATATATACATCTGTGTGTGTGTGTGTGTGTGTTGTGTTTTGTTAAATTACATACAAATAACAAAATTTTCAATTTTAAAAACAAACTAAGAAAAATCGTTTTTCTACGTTTTTTCAGTTAAAAATTTATGGTTATTTTAAACGACCTTCGATTGATTTTACTACTTTTGTCGATTATTAAACAATGCTTGAACATAAACAACAAAATGGGCTGAACATAATGTTAAATCAGTAGTCCTCTTTTTGATTGTATTTTCGATTAATTTTAGATTATTTTTAGCGAAATAATATTGTGTTTTCTTAAAAAAAAATACAAAATAATAATGAAAATATATTGATTATAAATCATAATTTTCATTTTAATTTACTCTCTTATTTTATTCATTATACGATTAATTTTAAAAAATTGATGGGATATTAAATATTTTGTAAACATATTTCTCATGTCTTTTATTTTTTTTAATTTTTCAGACTAAAAATGCGTCATCGTGACCCCCGACTCTTTTATTTATCAATGGAAGTTTCGGTACGGCGAGCGGGTGTAAAAACAATATTGGTTTTAGATGAAGACACACGTCCAGCCATATTACAAGCTTGTCATCCCAAAGGTGAATCCAGATTTTGCTTACAACTTAAACCGGGTGGTCTAATCAGAGTACATACATCAGCCCTGCAACCCACCTCCCAATATAAATCACTGGTCATTTCCGAAGAAACTACCTCAGATGAATTATTACAAATATTGTTATCTTGCTACAACTCCATGGAACCGGTAGAGCAATTTTCCATATATGAGGTAAGAAGAGAAATTAAAAAAAAAAAAAAAATCAAATGAAATGAAATGAAATGAAGAAATAATTAAAATTTTTTTATTTTAATATTTAAGGTTTGCCCTGGTCAAGAATATCAACGTAAGCTGCATGCAGATGATATTCCTCTTCGAGCCCAAACTGAACGAGCTAAACGAGGCGAAACTTGTCACTTTTTGGTGAGACGTAATCCCAACTATGCTAGACGTCGTCAAATATTAACTGCCTTGGATGAAGTTGTCAAAACTTATGGTTCATCTTCTTCATCAACTTCATCCGCCAATAAGTCCTATGATGCCGATATTAGTATGTGTTCTTTAGATGATAGTTCCAGTTTAATGGATATTTCCATGGATTCCTTATCAGACGATTTACAGTGTTTAATGACCAGCGATGAAGATGATGAATGTGCCTCCTCTACTTCAGGTTCATCTGACACTTCCTCCGAAGGTTGTAGCAGCATTCGCAGAACACCCTCTACCCTGACCATAGTCAAGCAGTCAGCAGATTTTTGTTCTCATTGTCAAAATAATTATAAATCATGTGATTTTTGTCATAAAAATCCAAACATGAATACATTGTTGAGATCTCCCTCAAATGCTTCAAAAATTGTACAGACCTTGCCCACCTACAGTCCTGTTTATAATATCCGCGAAATACGAACAGCTACACATTCCTTTTCTTCACTGGGTAATGATAAAAAATTGCTTGACATTGAATTAAATGGAAGATTTGATCCAGCCGCGTGTCGCGTAAGGCCTCAAAGCGTTTATATGGGTCGCTCAGTGCCGCGCATGATAATGGATGCTACAAATGCTAATGAAACAACATCTGCGGCGGACATAAAGGCTCATGATTTTAATGGTAATCATGCCAGGAATACAAATTTAACAAATATTGTAACCGAAGAAGCTGTTAATAATAATCCATCCAAAGGCTTGGGACATTTTGTTTATATATAAAATAAAAAAGCAAAGAATTTGTTATAAAAATTATGGTTTAGTTTTTAATTTGTATATAAGGAAAAATATCTGCAGATTTGGGAAAAATATTCAAACATTAATTATTTACCAAATATTCTTAATGATGTACGATCAGATTTGGGCACTGCAAAAAAAAAAGGAAGCCTCATCCTCGAAATATTTGATTAACTTTAATTTTTATAAATTAAAACCCGGCAAATTATTATTGTTATAGCAAAAAAAAAATCCGCATTGGAAGGAAAAGGAAATCTTTTATTATTTTACAGCAATATTAGATTCGTTGGGAATGTTGAAGGTTTCCAGCAATTTTTTTTAAATATTTGCTTTATTTTAAATGAATTTTATATGTTTTTTTATCCAAAATTAGTAGTATGTATTTAACGACAAACATCAGCGTTTAAGAAAGTTTTTACAAATGGCAAAATAGTATGTAATTTTCAAAGCGGATATTCCAAAATAAATTTACCTTGCAAGTTATTGAAAAACTTTTGGCAAGCAAAGAATTGTTGATTTTAAAACATGCATTAATTATGGGGATATTTACAAATATTGTTCAATTTCAAAGATTTATTGAGTTTTTTATTAATCGGCAATGCCCCGGTAGGTTAGTTGGTAGCGTGTTAGCTTATCAGTGTGGGTATCTTGGTTTCAAGTCCCACCAAAGGCACTGGTATGTTTTCGCTACAACGAGCCGATAGCCTTTGTTGCTAGTGCTACGTATGATTAATATAAATAAAATAAAAAAATATTAATCGGATGTTAGGCATAAAATTTGGAGTTCAAATATTTGGCGGATATTTTATTTATTTTTTTACAAAACAAATATTAGTTAAATGCAATTTTTGTAACTTCGAATGCTAATATTTTATGGATATATTTTTTTTTAATTTAGTAAACTAAAAGAAAGAAATTATTAAGCAAAATTTTAAAGCGAAAGTCTGAAAAAATCGAATTATTAAGGAAACGTTTAAATTTCGTAGTTGGAGTTTTCTTTTAAGCGAATATTAGGCTGGTATGTTTTGCGGTTATTTATTTATTTAATTAAAGAAAATTAAACTAAAAATATTAATTTTCATTTTATACCTGTAGAACAATTAAAAGATAGCTGTAATTATATTCAAAATATGAGGATATTTGGAGGATATTTTTAAATATGGCTTGTAATTTTTTTTTTTTTTTTTTTTGAAAATATCTTAAATATATTATTATATTTTTAACGATTTTTTTTCTTTTAAAGTCTGAAGCAGATATTTTTTAAGCTGAAATTAAAACTCAAATCGAACAAAATATTAGTCCTGGTATTTAAATATTACGAAAGTGGTCTAAACGAAAGCGTCATTTTATACATATGTCGAAAACAACAGATTTTTAATTGTGTTAAATTTTTATTTTATTTTATGCTTTTTAATTAATTTAGACTACAGCATCAATCAAATGACTATTGGCTACGGCCAAATGTGACTATTTTCGTAATAGATAAGCCGGCTCTTAGTATATATTTATAAGAGGCATATAGATTTTATTTATGTTTAAAACCAAATATATGTAAAAAATATTTTATTACCAAGGTATTATAAAACCAAGTGGCCTTTCAGTTGCAATTAACTATATTTCATTTTATTCAAAAATGCTGTATATACGATATTATTACTATATTTAATTAAGTCTTGAAATTTTTTTTGTATTTTTTTTCCTACAATTTAACATTGTTTTAAAATTTTTGTATATTATTAACTTTAATTGTTAAACTATTCCTTATACTATTTTGTAGCTCTATTAGTTTATAGTTTGAAATCCAAAACCAAAGAAAAACTTTAACACAAATTAGTTTTGTAGTTTTCCTTGTAAACGAAATTTTAATAAAAATTTTATATATTTCATAAAAAAAAGTAAAATACTGTCTTCCCATGTAACAATCAAAATATCTATGAACATATATGATCATGCATGGGCATATATGATTATATACGTCCATACATGGTTCAATATATAACCATACATGATTTTATATATGACCACATATCAGGGTATATGACCGTAAATGGTCATGTATTATCATACATGCTCATATATTATTCATGTATGGATTCAAAGATATATGTTCATATATGAGATCATGTATGATCATATATTCTCATTCATGCTCACTTCTTATTCTTTTATGGATACAAAGATATATGGTCATATATGAGATCATGTATGGTCAAATATTCTTAAACATGCTCATATATTATTCATGTATGGATCCAAAGATATATGATCATATATGAGATCATGTATGGTCATATATTGAAACTTGTATAGAGGTATATGCCCATGTATGCCCATGTATGATCATGTATGGTCATATATATCGCGAATTTTAAATGGGGTTAAGTTATATTTTTTTCTTTATTGCTTTAATCATATTAAATATAATAAAATATAAAATAAATAAAATCTGTAAATTTTTACTATTGAAAAAAAATACCAGCATTTATTCCAAAAAATAGATAATTTTTTTTATAGAAAAAACAATTTTTCACTTAAATATACAAAAATACAGTTAGGCAAATTGTTATTTTATGGTGAACAACATTTTAATGTTTTTTTTTTTATATAAATATAACCCCTTCATATGTTTTGCATAAGCAAAATTAACATAATATTAAATACATACCCGAAATTGATATGCATTGTTAATAAGGCGTTTAGACTATAACAAAATCTATTATTTTCAAATTGAACTTAATAATGACAAAGTAACAACAATTAATTACACACTAAAAACTTGAAAAATCAAAAAATGGTCTCTTTAATTAATTACAATAATAAATAAGAAGAGTTTTATTTATCAGGTTTCAACAATTTGCAGGCAACTCTACATTTTTATAAACAATTGATAAATTTTGGATTATTATTTAAAATTAGTTTCATAATCAAAAATATAAACCTAACTCGCTGAAATTTTGAACGATTGTCTAAATGCCTTATTTAGGGGTTTAAGCATACGTTTTTTTTTAAGATTATTTTATGAAATTGAACAAAAAAAAAGGAGTATATTATGTAGCTTTAGAAATTTCTTTTAAAATTTAAGTATTATATGGCTATTATTATTGTGTGTTTGTATTGTTTATGTCTATTATGTGTGTGTTTCCTTTTCTTTTAAGGATCAAGATTAAAACATTTTATATAATAAAAATAATATATTATAATATTGAAAAATATGTGTTTGTTTTTTTTTTTTATTTAAAGCGACTTGGATAAACGAAAAATTGTAAATAATTTTCAAGTAAGCCCAAAATCTTTTTATCTTCTTTAAGCCAAGCACTAACAAGCTGAGTTGTCAGATAAAGTGATTTAAACATCGCAATTTGGCAAGAGAGTAGGGTAGACTAGGGAACATTTAACACTTTTTTACGGTTTAAATATTTTAATGTTTAAAATTGTAATTATTCCAATGATTTATATTATTTTATAAATAGTTTTTAAAGTTATCCAAATCAGCAAAACTGCCGCATGAATTTTCAATATTTAACTGCAACAGGAAGTCATTTATATTTCGATCTATCACACCTTATATATCGAGATAACTCAGATGCTAAAGCTGTTGACTGACGACCTAAAATCCATGGTTCAAGCTAAAACAACAGTACAAATTATTTTTTTCTTTTATAAAAATTTGTTTTTCTTCGCAAATCCATTTTGTTTTCCAATACTGCTAAGCACTAATCATTATTTTGTGGATCACCCCTATATAAATTTAGTGAGAAAGATGTAGTTGGTTATATTTGCCAGGTAATGGTGGTAATGTTTTTCTACTTAAAAAATATCTTGCTTAAAAAATATCTTGATTTATATGCAAAAGACTATAATGCTACTGCGTATTATTTAGATAAAGGATGATTCAAATTCATTGCAAATCTTTGACAGTACACTCACCAAAAAAACTCTGAAATGGCAACTGAAAATATTGCAGTTATTACGGGAAATTTTGCTAATCTAAGCCCAGCTAATCTTAGTAACACATGTTTGCTGACGTGTAGTATAATGAAATTTGTAGAAAAAATTAGCTGCCACTACTAAATTTTGGTAAACTTTCTGTAAAGTGGAATTTAAAATCTGTTTGCTAAAATCAGCAACTAAATGTTATTGATATTTAGTAAAAAAATTCATTTATATCATTTTTATAAAAGAAAAAAAATTATTTTTTTTTTTATCGGGCATCAACATTTTTTTATTTATCTATTTTATTCAACAAATATTTCAGACAAAATTAACACAAAAAAAAAAATAATTAAAGGCTTAAAGATTGTAAAACCTATTTATCAATTTGTTTTAATTTGGTAATTTCTGTTTTGAAAAATATTTTAGTCAATTTCTTTTTGACTTTTAAGGTAAATTTTTAACTGTTTTTAGGGCTGATTTTTAGAACTAAAAAACTTTTTGGTGCTATTTGAAGTGCATGTCCTATATGTAGACATAAGTCGGTATATTCTCTTCTGATCCCTTTTTTTAAAACTATTTTACATTTTAAGGTTATTTAAGTTTGTAGGTGTAAGTTTTAATTGGAAATAACGTTTCTTTCAATATCCACTTTTTAAAATTAGCAATTTTTTTTGCAAATTTTAGCAAATCGGTTTTCAAAAATTTGTAAAATGATTTCTGAAATTAGCAACAAAAATTTGTAAATATTCTGTAAATTGTAAAATCTTAGTAACAAAAAGATTTGCTAAAAAAATTTTTTTTACTAGAAATCAGAACAAAAATACTAAAGTGGGATTGAAAACCGTTTAAAAATTTTTCTACTAACTTTTTTTCTGAGTGTAATTCTTTTTTTATATGATAAAGTGTTTTTTATTTTTTTTTTTCAGATAATAGAGCGATACTTATTTAAACAACGGTGATTATAAAAATTACCGTTCTGCAAGAACGGTCAACAATCAGCCGTTTGGTGCAGAAATTCGAAGAAACTGAGTCGGTGAAGGATGTGGGTCCATCGTACAGGTAGTTTGGCCGAAAATATTGCCGCTGGGGAACAAAGTGTGCACCAGGCCGTGACAACCTTGATTTGTTGTTATGAGATTCGTGACATTATAACAAACTTTTTATAATCTGAATAAGATGATATGATGTTGGTCAATATGTGGCTTCAATTGGAAGATTTTCACTTGGCACACAGAACATAACACTATGGCTTAATGGCGAAAGAAATTCCTTGGATGCATTACTGAAAAACAAAATCATACACTCACAATATATTTTCCGTTATCGACTGTAGTTTTCTTAAAAAGTAATACGTAAAGTTTGTTTTTAAATGAAAAATCAATTGAAATTCATAGAAATATATTTTTTAACTATTTAAATCAGTCATTCATAAAACAAATTATAAAAATTTACAGACATTCAATAGGAGTTGATATTTTCTGTTAAATGTAAAATTTTATGTTTTCTGTTTCTAAAAATAGAAATTCATATAATTCCTTTTTTTACCAAAATAGTTTATTTATATACAAAATTATTTCAATAAAAATTACAATTATTCAAATATATATACACACATAGAAAATAAAAATATATACATCCGTGTGTGTTGTGTTTTGTAAAATTACATACAAATAAAAAAATCAATTTTAAAAATAAACTTCAAAAACCATTTTTTTGTCTACGTTTTGTCAGTTAAAAATTTATGGTTTTGTCGATTACTAAACAATGATTGAAAAGAAACAACAAAATGGGCTGAATATAATGAAAAATCAGTAGTCCTGTTTTTGATTTCGATTAATTTAATATGTATTTTAGAATATTTTTAACGAAATAATATTGTGTACTCGTAATAAATGATATACATACCGAACTATGCCAAGATGTAATATATGTTGAAAATTTTGATACTCGCATCGTCATGGTAGACCCTTAATGAATATTATATGCCGTTGACAAAAACTCATGATAAAAAATCAAAATAAATAAAGCAATTATAGACCAATATAGCCCGCGAGGAAACACTTTATAAATCTAAAAAAAAAATATCATTTATTTATAAAAGAAAAACTGCGGTGTTATTGAATCACCCTTTAATTGTAATGCGAACCCATTATTAAGATAATGCAAATGTGCCTGTAAATTTTTAACATTATTTATATAAATTTAATACATTAAATTTTCCATTAACTACAACAAATACTAATTTCCTTTTTATGACACTAAAACCCGTTTACTGAATGTCCTGTTAAAATTTAACCACCACTCAATTTAAAATTTTATATGGCAAACTACAACATATGTGTCTGTAAAAGCTTTAGTTAGGGAACATTTTTAAAGTGACACTCTATAGTTATAATCATATTGGAAAAAAATTGCAAAATGACAGCTGTCTATGTGAATTCTTCGCCTTTATATAAAGGGGAGATAACAAATTCCCACACAAGATGAGGATAAAATTTTGAACATCATAAACAATATTGTTTAAAAAGTTATTAAGAGACGTAAAACACTTTGTTTACCAAAATATGTACTACAGATGACAGTGATGTAGTACAGGAAACTCAAAAACATACAAGGAATTATTT